>CM060666.1:27584913-27992413 GCA_030686955.1 Odontamblyopus rebecca | reverse complement strand
AAGTGAAAACAACAGAAAGAGGGAGTAAACATGAGGGAGGCTTCAGGAGCGGACGTCAGAGAAAAGAATCCAACTTTATTGGTCTCAGGAGTTTAGATCCTCTCTCCTCGTTTTGTCTCCTTAGTGGGCGGGACTTCCTCACCCATTTCCTGCAGAACGAGGAGAGGAATCAAGGAGAAGGAAGCGAGTAAGGAGAAATGAGAAGCAGCCATTATCCTAGACACTTGTTTTTCTGTCGTGGGGCATTTTTAGGAGTGAAAAATAAGCAAATAAAGCCTGGGGAACAATAAGTAAACAAAAAGGGGATACAGGTTCATAAATTCCTAACTCATGGTTTGAAAAAGGAAAAACAAACACAGAAACAGACAACTTTGATTTCTATTAAAACACGTTTTATTTGCAATCATAAAATGTTCAACACAAAGAATGTATATTACATGGCACATAACGGATCTTAGTCTGATATTCATGGGTTTCAGTTTCCTCTAGGTGCCAATTTGAAGACCATTTTCAATTCAAAAGATGTAAGATTTTGTTTTAATGATTCTATAATACACAAAATTGACTCTGTGCTTTCGAAAACATACGTGAAGTTTTGTTTCATTCACACATGTCTGAGTAGGTATTATTAGACTGTTTACATCTCCAAAGCCTCAATTAAACCGATTTAATCTACATTATGCATTAGAATAACCTTAAATTGTTGCATTTTAAATATATATTTTTGTTTTACTCTTTGTTTAGATGAGACCACAATATTTTCTGGTGTAATGAGGAATGAAGAAGTTTCAACAAGGCTGTACAAATATCAACAAATATCTTAAAAGTCTGGCATTTCCATGGGTGAAAATGCACATGATTCTAGTAAAGCTGTATGGAGTTTAAAAACACAGTGGAGCACTTCCTGTATTATCACGCTTGTTTTTATTTAAATCCTCATTAGCGACTGAAAAACTAAATAAATGCAGGATGTGCATGTACCACATTCACAACAACAAAATAAAACCAAAACAGAACAAAAACCAGACACCACAAAATAACAAAAATATACAAATAATCCTGAAAATCAAAGCAAAAATTATAATAAAAATAATAATAGCTCTACTTCTGTTCAGATAAGAGACAGCACAACTCAATTATTCAGTTTTTAAGCCCTCCACAAGCACACAAAACCACAAAACGTTCCAACATAGCTACTCCGGAGTGAAAATGAACAGCATTTTATGAAAACTCACTGTCCACATCCCTGAGAGGAGAAACTGTGGGAGTGATTTCCATGTCACCATTGCTCTATAGCGCCCCGTCCTCTGGATTTGGTTTGAGCGACAGGACGGTAACAGACAGACTTTCACCTGACTGTCGTGTGCAGCACCGATACACGTCACTGAAGACGGTCAATTTACTGTGCAGTATTTCAGGTGTTTTTGCGACTATCAGATTTCTAATGAATTGAATGAAAGTGTACTTGACCCTTCCTCTTACATGAAGCCAGGCCGACGGGTTATGAATCTCACTGATGCTTGTTCTGAATGGACAGTTTAAAGCACGGGTCGCCAGCCTTTTTCCTACGGTGAGCTCCTTTACAAAACAAAAACGCCAGAGAGCTACTCATTTTAGCGGCTGGAAGAAATTGAGACGATTATAAGAAAGAGGGCGAGCCTTGGGGTACAGTTAGATGTCTATAAAACATAAACCATTGTCCATTTATGAGTGCACAAACTTTAAAATGATATATTTACAATGGTAATAGGCAGGTCATTAACCACATTTTTGTTATTCATCACCATGGTATAATTCAGAAATCCCTCGGCGAGCTACAGGCAAGTTGGAGACCCCTGGTTTAGGACAAGCTGCTTTATTTTGTGCCACCTGCATTTTGTTTAAATTTGCCTCTGTTGAGTGACGCCGCAGGTTTAAAATGAGTGCTTTCAGTTTGAGAACGCAGTTTAATATGCAGAGTTTGTGAGTTTAACATGTAAATAAAACAAGACACAACTCCAGGTCTGTTTGTGATGAGGAAACAACATAAAAATATAACTCAAATTCAATTGTAATACAGCCTTTAAAGGGTTAATTACTATAGCAACAGCCCTAATTTGTAACCTTACACAAACCCCACGGATACAGTCTGGTTTCTTGGTCAAACCTTAGTTTTAGCAGCATTTCTCAGAGAGTCTCTCCTCAAGCAGGACACAGAAGTGGCTGAATGTAAATGAGTCTCTCCTGTCGTTTACATAAGATCTACAGATTTCCCTAAAACACCTGGACACAAAATGTGACGTCAAGAACTGCAGCGCATTTAAAAACTGTTTTTGCATGTTTTTGCAAGCACAGGCAGAGGCGGGTCGTACTGCGGCACATTTACTTGACTAATTTTCTAGCAGCATAATTTTACTCCTACTTAGTCATATTTTTATTGAAGTAACAGTATGGTACTCTTACTTGTGACTGTGAGTAAATCTACAAGTGACAAAAGCTTTATGTGATGATATGAAATGATTTAAACATTTGTGTTTCTTGCAGCTCCTTCAGATACGATTTAGTTTGGGTCTATCCTTTGATAATAAATCAAAAACTGAAAATACCTGATTTTGTGCATTATTTTTTTAAATATGTTTTGTCCTTCTGATTACGTCAACGTCAAAGTATTCCTCTTTAAATAACTCTTATTTTTTACACTTCATTTACACGTCATTTCTTGGACTAATACTTTGTGCTTCTACTTGAGCGATATTATTTTAAGTGCAATCTGGTTCAGGCCTTCATACGAGTAACAGCAGTGAACGATTAACAATGATGTGTGGTATTTACATGATACTGACGGGGCTGTTTCTTCATATAAATGTGTCTTGCAGTACAGTTTTAATGTAAAAGCAGCTTGTGTGGTCAAAATAAGACCACTGTGTGCTGTCCGCATCTAACTACAGAGCATTTTTATTGTCTGCGAACCAGGAAGCAACGTTGGCGTGCCGTTAGCATACAAGCTGATGCTAGCAAGGCAAGTCAAATCAAAATAAAAAATAAACTAGCTAATTTTTCCATGTTTTGAAGACAATAAAACATCAGGCATTCAGGTAAATTTGAATTCTGGACACATTCACACTGATTTGGCTTTGGTTCGAGTTTATATCGTCCTCACGTGGACTTGATTTGACCCTGTTCAGTCCAGTCCTGTTAAGTCCTGACTGGTTTAGTTTAGTTTTTGCACTAATTTAGTCCCAATTCCCATATACTGTGTGGGCATCATAAGCTTTTTGATAAATATAAATAAAAAAACACATGATTTCTAGGTGTTGTGAGTTGACTTATTCCATTTAACAGTGTCCTTATAAATACAATAACAAAAATGAATGATTCACAGATCGATATTGCGATTTAAAGTGCGACTAAACACCTAAACTCCTCCCACAACCACATTTCAAACAGAGGCACTAAACTGAGCAGTATCTGGAGGACTAAAGAAAAGACCAGGGTGTACTAAGGGCAGTTCTGTGTAACGTCACCAACTACTGAAAATTGTAGAGGACAATGACTCTGACAAACTTAGATTTAGACATTTTTGACCAAAAAGCTGCAAATGGACCTAGGGTTGGACCTTAAAGTTGCCAAAAACAATAAAAATGAAGAGCAGATAATGCGATTCAAACACCATATGCAGTTTAGTAGCAAAAAGTGGATTTAGCGCTTGGTTTATGAAAGATAATTTGTTTAATCCGATTGAATTTTAAATGCTGTTGAATTTCCCACTTTGATTTTTTTTTTTTTTTACATGTTTGAATTATTTTTATTTTGAATTTTAGTTGCTGAAATTTGAAGTGTTTAATATTCTGTATACAAAAATAACCTTTCAAATATTCAGCACCGATTTTTATACACCATAAGACCTATAATTCCATAGTCAAACTTCACAGTGAAAAAAACTCGCAGCAAAGATCCGAGATGTCAAAGCAGAAGCGATTAATCCAAAGTGATCGGATCTAACTTCACAACAAGCAGGAAATGATGAAGTGAAGCGATCTGATTGAAAAAGGCCAATAGGAAACAAATTCACTGCAAATTTTACACTCTTAAGTTTGACGATTGAATTTAAGGGCTTGAAAATTGATGTTAATGTTATTTTACGCTTACGTTCTGGTGATTTTGGGGGTCGAACCGGAGACGAATTGATTCAACGTAGCTGTGACCAACAACATTTTCATTAAACAAACATTTTACCGTCAAGTTGGTGTTTTTCCCGCCTTCAACGCTACAATATTGAAAAAGTACACTTTGAATTTCAGCGACTAAAATTCAGAATAAAAATGATTCAAGCATCTTTTTGTCAGAGTTAACGTTTCAAAGTGAGAAATTAAATTCAAAATGTAATGGAAAAAAATGATCTTCCATACTGGTTCCACTTTAAAAAGAACAAAATGTACATGTATGATCGAACAAAATACCATAAAAAAGCAATTTCTCCTTTAAAAATAATATGCATCCTTGTAGTTCATTTATTTTTACTATGTTCTTTTGTTTTGATATGTTTCCTGTAAAAATCTATGTAACAGTATGAATGAGAAAAGCCCATTGGCCCTTGGAATTAGCTCCAGTCTTTCTAATATTTATGTCTGTATATTTATGGCACTACAGGATCTCCGTAGGCACAATTTTTTTCAATGCCCAAGTTGAACCAGTTTCCTTTCCCTCCTTTGTAAGCGCTGGTGACGATCCGCGCCCATCCATGTTCCCCCTGTAAAAAAACACAACGGGTTTGGGATACAGGAAAGACGGTCTAATATTACGCTCCTAAACTTCTATGAGCAGAACACACGTGAAAAAGGCAATGAGAGGGTCTTTTTAAATAATTATAATGTGCACTGAGGTTGTCAAAAGTATCGGAAAGCAGATACTAATTGATGATATAACTAGAATGGAAACTACTTACTCATTTGAACAAGCATCGATATGATAAAAGTCACATTCACAAAACACAAATGAAGCTTTCCTGAATAGATTTATGCCGTGTACACATACAAAGCGTCAAATTCGCTTGAAAATTCACTGTCAGTTGTGCATCAAGGGCAAATGACAGCACTTTGACAAAATAGAGACATGTTCCCTGCTCTAATTTTATCCTCAAATCAGTAGAACTCTGATAAAAATAAAATAATTTAGGCTCATTTTAAACAGTTGTGGTATAAAAGAGCCATAGACCTGTGCAAGTTATTGTCCTTAGTTTAGAAATATAAGAAAACCACTGTCAATCAAAGAAAAACATGTGTATTATTAGCGTAGGTTTTCCTCGTGGAAAACAGTGTGAATTTTGCCGGTTAATCTTTGCGCTTCCTGGAGCGTCAAAAACAGAGAATCGGGTACTGCGCTGAGCCAAAGCCGAACACGAGTGAAGAGGTCTGGGCATGAGGTCGTGTTGGATTCTGGATGCTCCACAGTCGGGCGTCTTGTTTACTCTTATTTAACACGGGGCAGTCAGAGGTGGTGGGTTTACTGAGGCAGTGGGAAAAGCTTCACTGTTTATGGCTCAGCAGGACTGTGGATCGCTCTGCCCGGCGGTTTGTGTGCGGTCGCTCTGGGGGGCGGGGCTTTTGGCTGGTCACTCGGTGCACCCCATGAGCCGGGATGCTGCTGTGTCATGGTGGACACTGACACTGAGCGAATAACACACGTGGACTGTTTGCAAACGAACAGGGCGAGTTTACAACCAAATGTCCTGGAGCTGTGCGTTCCCTGGTTTAGTTTTGGTTGTTTGGCAGGAAAGAGATACCGTATTTTTTGTATTTTTTTATGGTTTGGGTGGTCGTGCAACTTATATATTAAATTTTTCACGCTGACAGCCCATAGACATATGAATGGACAGAGCAAACGTGCTTAGGAGCTTATTGCCCCTCCCTCTGTACCTGCTGCTGTGGCCTCATCATTTGGGTCTTAAAATGTTTGTATGAACCTGCTCTACATGGTCTTGAATTTTTTTTTTTTTTGCTATTTTGTCCATCCAAAAAATCTTTTTCATAACATAGAGACTGGCTCCAGATTCACTCCTGTAACCGTGAGCATCGGGAGCTTCATTGGAGTGGAGCTGAACATCTTATTACTATTTATTTATTATAACTTGCCTTATTACTATAACTTGCTTAACTTTGCCTGAAAGGTTTTCATTTTCCATTCCACTCTCTACTCTTCTCTCTAATTCTCTCTAATTTAATGTCCCATCTCTATTTTAAAATTTTATAATGATTATTTATGTTTTGATTTGTTTGTATTGTGATTTTAATGTATTTCTTATTCTGTAAAGCACTTTGAATTACTCTGTGTACGAATTGCGCTATACAAATAAACTTGCCTTGCCTTGCCTTTCCAGATGACATGTTGGTTCTTGGTCTCTAATTTTATAAAATAAATTTCCCTCAGAAAGTGTGACTTATATATGTTTTATTCTTCTTCATTCCACATTTTTTGGCTGGTGCGACTTATACTCCAGAGTGACTTATAGTCCGAAAAATATGGTGAGTTCATCACGGGAGGCACAGGGGGCACTATGACCCGGTCCAGGCAGGAGAGGACAGAACTCACCTGGAGCTGCTACACCTCTGAGTATTATAGGCCTATTATTTATGAGCGGCCCACGGCCCAAACTAAGCTATAACCCGGGAAGTAGTGGCACCGAGTGAGAGACACGATATCAGGGAACAGAGACACATGGGACTCTTCAGTGTGGCTCGAGACCTCTACTCAGGACACACTGCACTCAACCAGTTATAAAAGCACAGACAGCCTGTCTGCCCCATTTAGAGGATAATCCTCTTGTTTTGTAGATCAACTGTTCTTCTATAGCCTATTTGTGCAAATCCTGGAGCAGAACCTAAAGTTTATGGACATGATGGAATTAAATAAGGGGAGGAAATTCTCAGCGCACATGGACGCACTATTGTGGATATAAATGGATTTTTTTTCCTTCTCTATTGACTCTAAACGGAAAGTCATGTGTGTTTTGTTCTTCTGGGTTTTTTATTTGCCTGTAAACACAACTATAGGGAGAGTAGATTATAGCCCAATAGGTCCATACATCCATATTTAAAGGACGCACACAGAGAAATTGTAGACCCGGGCTTTCTAAGAAGGTGAAAGAAAAAATAAGTTTTAGATAATGAATTTAATTATTAATTTTTTTCACATGTAACAGCTCAGTTGGAGCAAAATAATTTCTTAAAATGTTGGACTCTGATATGGATCCAGTTAAGCCCGTAGGAACTGTTCTGTGTGTAGACTTGGAGCATGTTGGACGCTGTTCACTGTTCGCACTCGTCGTCTGCGCTTCCTTCACACTAAATGCCCGCTCACTACTGTCGTTCGCGCGCCCATTCGTCTTGAATGTTGTTATAACATTATATATAATAACTATTGTTAGCGTAAGAGCGCCCATTCACCTGAAAGGCAGAAAACACTTAGCGCCGCCCCTGTGACCTGTAAATGATGCGCAATTCACAATGTTCCTACCCAATGTAACAGCAAGTACTTATAAGCAACCTAGTTTACAATCACTGTTTCAAATTCAGTTTCCGTCCATATAAAGTTGCACTACACAACTGTTTTAGGTGGGGAGCCTGCTTGTATCCATGGTGATGTTATTGCATTTATTTTATTACTAATTTCTACATAAATACCTAAAACTGGCCAGTAACTTGCCCTTTTGGCATGGACACAAGCAGGTGGCAGACCCTCCAGCAAAAAAGTTACACAGTGACCCTTTAAAGCCACCATTACAAACTTTCTGTAAGCCTCCCTTACCCAGAACTCTCCCCACGAGTTACGCACGACCCAGAACTCTGTCCCGTTGGCCACGCCCCACCCGACCACAGACACGATGTGATTGGGCAGAGACAGAGGGTGAAACTCGGAGAAGACGCCCCCCGTGTACTGCTCCAGCCCGTCGGTGGCCATCAGCGCACAACTGCAGGAAAAAACACATTTAGAAATGATTTGTAATAGAAGTTAAAGCATCAATCATCAGTCATTAGTAAGGAGCATTTTAGTGCCAGTAGAAATAGACTGATATGTTTTTTTCATGGCAGATACCGAACTTCTTCTCTGATATTTTTGGGCTGATATGCAAGGCCGATTTTGATTATTTTCACTAACGGTCCTACATCAGACAAAATTGACTCTTGTGAATTTTAAGCCATGTTATAATGTTGTTATCTCATCAAAAACAGACCTGGAGTTGTTTTGTTTCATTCACACATGTTTAAGTACAGCTCCTTTTACCTTTTGCTCAGCAGAGATGAACAATTCCAGACCTGAAATGATCTAAACACTATGTATTTCCACATCACATCACAAGTGTGTTTTCTGTGTGAAAGAAGAACTCAGCCTAAATATGCAGGGTTTGTGTGTTAAACATGTGTGAATGAAACAAAATACAACTCCAGGTTTGTTTTAAAGGGAAAACAACATTATAACAGGTCAGAAAATAGTGTAATATGAGCCTTTTAAATGATATGATTGATTTGAAATGACCACAAACTCAAACTTCACAATATTCGAAAGCTACTGTACGCACTCACTAGTTTTATGCATTTCTTTAAGTATCTGGTGATGAGCTTGATGACGTGTAAGTTGGAAAATTGCCGAGCTCAGTGAGGTATGAGCGAGTTTGTACCAAAATCCAACCAAGAGCATAAAATTGGAGAGCAAAAGAAGTAAAGAACAGTGGGCGTGTACTGGTGGCAGTGAAAACAATGTACTTAATATCTCGAATACAGGAGAATAAAGATGACTCAAAGATCTATGAGTTAATACTAATCAATTCTATATAATAATACACCAAAACTAGATATAAAAATGTCACATTCACAGGAAAGAAATGAACCTTTACTGAAGCTTTGCAATGATTTTGAGCTGTATAAAAGAAAGCGCTTTCTGTTGCATTTTTTTGTATGAATGCGTTCTATAAATACAGTTTGATTAATTCAATATAAAAGAAACTACCACACTTTCTCTCATGGGCTAAAATAATGTTTTCTGAGCAGAGGTGTGTCAACATTAAGTTTCTTCAAACATTTAAACATTGTGACTGATTGTACTTTAGATGCATTGTGTAGATGTAAGTGTATTGTGTTTGATGGTCATGTTGTTGATGAATTGTATTTTAGAGGATAATTATACTGATGAATGTGGTAAATGTACATTTCAGAGGATATTGATGTATTTTTAATGCGTAAATAGTTTTCTTAATGTATTTTGTACCCAAGGACTGCAGAAGGAAAGGAGCTTGTAGCTAAATCTGGCACAGAGCGTCTTTACTCTCTGAGAGTAATGTTTTCTGTGCACCATCCTTGTTTTAAATAAATAAAACAATAAAGCTGATAGACAGGAATAGCAACAAAAAAAAAGTACGATTTAATGTTTAAAATCATAATCTGTTGTCTAAAGAGTGTATTTTTTATCATCATTGTGGCATCGGAAATGGTATTGAGTATAACATCTACAGCATTCCTCACTATTTACACACAATCATCTGCCTAAAAGCTGTTCAGTAGCATGTAGGGAGGGCATCTGACATAAAATCGTATTCCTGAAGTCACTATCACTATGTGCTTTTCGGACTTGCTATGAATTTCAATTGCCCTGGGCCTGATTAGTAGCAGGGTTTTTAGCATATGCATGAAGGTAAAAGATCCAGGTGAGTAATAGTTGTTCAGCAGCGTCTTGAATGGCGCAGCGGCTGTAGGAGGACGCGTCTCCGTACCTTATGGGCCCGTTAGCAAAGATCTCAGCTTTCATTTGGTCTCGTCCGGAAACTTCCCCGTAGTCCCCCACTCTCCACACGGTGTAGTTTTTCACCACTGCACACGACTGGAAGTTGGAGCAGGTGCCGCACTGGTTAAACTCCACACACTCTGAAACAAACGAGGAAAAGCAGTGATGAGGTTATGGTTAAAAGGACTATTACTATTTTCTGATCGATGTTCTAATGTTGTTATTATTATGTACCAAACTGCACAAGTGATGTTTAAGGCTAAAAGTAAAGCATTTGCCAAAAAATATTCAACAACTTTTTGGTGAAAGAGAAAGCAGCTATATTTTAAGAGGCTTTTTAAACTTTAAAGTACCTTGTGCTCGAACAACAAGGAAGAGTTTATGAATCTTTCTTTGTGGTGTCAAATTATAGAACAACATGAAAACAAAGCTAAAACTAAACTAAAGAAATTAATGTTTTTTTATATACACATTTATATTTTATGTTTTTTGGCTAAAACTAAACTAAAGCAATGAATGGTTAATATATATATTTATATTTTATTTTTTTGCGTTTTTTTCTTTGTTTTGTGATGAAATGTGTGTGTATTGTGCAAGTATAGCTTATAATGTACAGGAAATGAGACGCCTGTGTGGTCTTTGTTAATTTGAGACAGTAGAAAAGGGGTGGGGTTAAAGTTAACTAAAATCTGCGTGACATTTACTTTTGTTTATTGTTATAGAAAAGAAAAGTATTTATTTTTTGTATTATATCCATGTATTTACATTTTCTATGCATTACTGCCGGAATAAACATTAATTCATCATCGTTCCTCATCATAAACAGACCTGGAGTTGTGTTTTGCTTCACACTCTGTCTCGTGATGTGGTAATACAGGAAGTGCTCCACCAGAAAACTAACACTTGATGACATCACAAGGTGGAACAGAGCATTTTGAGCTTGGGAGATGTAGACAGAAGACTAATAAAAGGTTACTCAAACATGTACAAGGATGAGGTAACAACATTCTAACATTTTTTGTGTAAAACTGGACCTTTAAGGTACAGTTTTATTTATTTTTTTAAAGAAAATATGTCCGCTGCATTTGACCCATCCTACTTTAGACATACCTTAGCTGTAGGATTGTGCCTCTTTGGGTTAAGAGAAACCAGAGTGCCCGGACGAGACCCACCCAGACACAAGAAATATCAACATAAAAATGTCAAATCAGGAACAATCTTGCTATGAATACTCACCTCTCAGCCACTATTTTTGCGGTAAAATTAAAAATACTATGTTATAAACTGTCCATCGCTATTGATAGTTTGCTGTGACATTATGCTGGGGGTGTTTTACATGTATGTTTATGGTGGAATGTTCATCAGTTACCTTGGTGAGACAATGCAAACACTGCCAAAAGGTTTTAGGATGAGGGCTGGGTATCATTAAGCGGTTGCCGATATGATACACACCTCGATACAGTGCACTTTGGATTCGATATGGTATATTTCAAATTGATTCGATATGGTTCAATAAAAAACAAAGGCTAAATCATGGCTGTGACACTAAAAGTAAGTAAAAGTTTATAAGGCAATACTGGGACTACTGCCTTCGTACATTTGCACCCTAATTGCTCTGAGAAATGCTGAATCGTATTCTCTTCGTTCACAAGACTAGTTGTTGCTTTCTGTTCCTTATGCTCGTACAGAATTGGGTAAAAAGGCATTTGTTTACTCTGCACCTTTTGCGTGGAATATGCTACAGAAAGACTGGAAACTAACTGATTTAATTTCCTTGAGCACTTTTAAATCCAAACTGAGAGCTTTTGAGACCAATTCCACAATCTGCACTTGTTTTTCAGAACGTTTTTAAACTTTTATGTCTTATCTGTGCAAATATGTGACTGTGTTTTGTGTTTGCTGCTGCCTCTTGGCCCGGACTCCCTTGAAAAAGAGGTTCTTATTCTCAATGGGATATTTCCTGGTTAAATAAAGGTCAAATAAAAAAAAATAAAAAAAGACTGTTAAACCACTTCTTGTGCAAAGTTAATATGAAACGCGCCAATTTTAATCATCAAAGCAGTGAAAATGTCAAATGTGTTGCATAAATGAGTTTCCTTCCTCTAAGCAAGCAACAAAACTGTAGCACTGTAACAAAAAAATGCAGTAAAATGTACTAAAAAATACTCTTGGTGATATATCGACACTGCAGCGCACGATATCAATACTGTATCATCACATTAAATGATGCGATATTTCGATATTTTTCCACACCCATATTTAGTATAAAAACTCAATAAAAGATGCAAAATGGGTTTAAACAGCATATTTTCAAGAGGCTGTGTTCAAAATGAGCGTTCATGGATCCTGTTTAGGCGTTTTATTTTATTTTTTCAAATGAGAGTGACATAAAAACTGTTGGCTAACGCTGTGACTGTAATTTTACTTTAGAGGGACTTGTTCAGTCATAAAAGGTCATCTCATCTGTTGTTGTTCCAGCCATGTCAGCTCTTTGTGGTCAGATTGTGTTAAAATAAACTCAGATTAAAGTTTTAAAAAGCCTCAGACAGAGCAGAGCCTCTAGATAGCGTCACACCCCCGGGGGAATGCACAGTATCACGATCAGTGGGCATTTTGAAAGGCCTGGACAGAAGCTCCTCGCCCGCCCCGGCTTTATCACGTTCTGTATAAGATAATCTGAACTGACACAGACGCCGCTCCACTGTCCTTGAGGTGACTTTTCTCTCACACGAGGCCTGTTTGTTTGACGACTACGTTCAAAAGGAATAAAGTCGTGAATAAAGAAAAAAAAAACGAACACACAGGCACAAAAAGATGAATCACTAAAAGAGTGGGAGATAGAGAGAGACGCAGAGAGAGAGATACTCTACCTACATCTTATTTAATCCTACCTGCACCTTTGTATGTTATTATATTTTATTACATTTTTGTTATATCTGTATTTTATTATATTTTTTACTATATTGTTTACTAGTTTCCTTGTATTTGCAAACACTTTTTAACAGTACTATTTATTACAGCTATTAATACTTCTACAAATAAACCATCTTGAATCTTGAGAAACAGAGAGGAAGACAGATAGAGAGAGACACACACAGACAGAGAGAGAGACAGAGAGAAAGAGACAGACAGAAAGGAAGAATGGTAGACAGAGAGAGACAGAGAAACAGAGAGAAAGACAGAAACAGAGGAGATAGAGAGAGATACGCTGAGAAAGAGACATAACAGACAGAGAGACAGGCAGACTGAGAGAGACAGAAAGGGAGAAAGACAGACAGAGAGAGAGAGAGAAAGTGAAACAGAGAGAGACAGAAAAAAAGAGCGACAGAAAGGGAGAGACAGACAGAGAGAGAGAAAGACAGAGAAACAGAGAGAGACAGACAGACAGACAGAGACACAGACAGATACAGGGAGACACACAGAGAGATAGAGAGACAGCCAGAAAGACAGACAGAAAGAGAGACAGAGTGAAAGAGAGGGACACACAGACAAACAGAGAGAAAGACAGAGAAACAGAGAAAAACAAAAGGGAGAGACACACAGAGATAGAGACAGACAGAGAGAGAGAAAGAGAGACAGAGACACACAGACAGACAGACACAGAGAGACACACGGAGAGAAAGAGAGGGAAACAAAGAGAAAGAGAGACAAGCAGTGAGAAAGGGAGAGAGAAATAGCCAGAAAGAGAGACAGACAGAGAGAAAGACAGACAGAAAGAGAGAAACACAGAGACAAACCGAGAGAAAGAGAGACAGAGAAACTGAGAGGAAAAACAGAAAAAGGGTGAGAGACACACACAGAGATAGAGGCAGACAGACAGAGAGAAAGAGAGACATACAGACAGAGAGACACACAGAGAGAAGGAGAGAAAGAAAGAAAGACAGCCAGAAAGAGAAAAAGAGAGACAGACAGACAGACAGACAGACAGAGAGACATAGAGAACCAGAGAGAAACAGACAGAGAGGAAGGGAGAGAAAGAGAGACACAAAGAGAGACAGACAGAAAGGGAGAGAGAACCAAAGAGAAACAGAGAGAGACAGACAGACAGAGAGAAAGTGAGCAACAGAAAGGGAGAGACAGACACAGAGAAAAAGAGAGACAGAGAAACAGAGAGAGAGAGAGACACAGACAGAGACACAGACGGAGAGAAAGAGAGGAAGAGAGACCAGAGAGCGCTCTTGCCCTGGGCCTCTGCCACAAAGGGAGGAAGAACGGCTGCTCTGCTCTTAGGGATAAAGCACAGAAAGGTCCTCAAAGGAAACACAAACAGCTGTAGAAGGTACAAGCTATTTAAAGCCCCCCTCTGGAACTTTATGGACAAAAATATAGCCTGGACTTTCCACCTGCTTGACTCAATAGAAATGCTGCTCTTGGCTGTAATCACCTGCAGTACGACAAGTATGGTTTTAACATTCTTTTACACAGTGTTGCTTTAATATAATTGGTTTAATATGGGGTAAAATGGGGTAATATTGTCTACACGAAGAAGATATTTTTACCTAGAATGTTCCACAGTATGGCATTAAACGTATTTATAGATAGAGAAGCAGGTGACGCTAGGATAAAGCAGGTTAAAACAGATACAGATAGATTTAAATGCCATATTGTGGAAAATCCCAGACAAACCAAAATATTTCCATGGTAATGAGCTGTTTCCCAACCAGAAAGTGACACTGTTCATTAAAATATGCTTTAAGTTGGTCCCTTATCTTCAGGTTTATTGTTTTATCTATAGTAGTATCTTATTTATAGTAATATCTTATCCACCCTCCCCCTTCACATCAGAAACTCAGACTCACTAAACACCTTCAAAAACCTGCTCAAAACACACCTTTTCCTCACAATCCCCACAAGAGACTGCGCCTCATTACTGTCTGTCCTGTCCTGGTTTTGGTGCTACTTCATTGTGAAGCGTCTTTGTGTTGCCTTGAAAAGCTCTATATAAAACCGATGTATTATTATTATTCGGGTTGTCACATACTAAAATTTCAAGCTCGATTTCGATACCAAAAAATAGACTCGCTACTCATTACTGATTTCGATATTACAATGATAATTTAAAAATGACTTAGCATTGTTTTATCGTTTTATGATTAAATAATAGTACTTTCTTTTATATTCCCATGTGGTTTTATATCTGTGTAATCCTTCAGTGGTCCATGAAGGTTCCATAATGGTCCATCTTATACTTGTTCTAACACAGCTAAAAATCATTAGAAAAGGTTCATTTCTGTCCTGTGAATGTGACTTTTTAGTATTAATACCTGCTCAAATGAGTGTCTAGTTTCGATACTTGTTTTAGCATTGATTAGTATCAGATTTTCGATACTTTTGACAGTGCTTACTTTGGTTTTTGGCCTGGTAGTTGTTGCAGGTTTCGTCGGGGATGCCTCTGTGGTGGGCGTAGGCATAGACCCGGAGATGGTCTCCTCCAAAACAGGACCCGGCCCCTCCACAGTCGATCACATTCTGCACAGACAGGTACGCAGAGGGCCACGAGCCGCCGCGCTTTATGTTTATGCGATCTGCAACAAAACAATAACACGAAACAGTTAAAGCTGCACTGTGGATCTTTTGGGGTGGAGAGTAATTACTAGTCTTCATTAAGATGTCTAACAATATTTCTGCTGTGTTAAAAAGTTGTTCCCTCGTCTAAAACATGCCTGAAGTGATTTTCTGAATCATTCGTGCACGTTTGAGTAATCTAGCGATCTCTCACGAACCTATTTGAACCCTGTTTATTCCAACGAGGTTCATGTAGTTTTCCGATAATTTATGCTATTATGTTCTTTTTTCAAATCAAGAGTTTGTTTTCACACCTGACAGTTTCGACTGCTCACCAACAGTCTTCCTCACTGTGGTCACATGATGTTACTGTGATGTGTCCGATCATCTGATTTATACAGATTTGGCGCCGTTTTCCTATTGCTAGAGGCAGGACGACAGCGCCCTCTGCAGTCCGACTTCCTCAGGACAGTATCCCAGGTGTGTGAGAGTAAAAAAGCCCCCTCGTCTCGGTTTACAGTCCCATGATGGGCATGTTTCCGTATTTCGACTGCCTCTTTAATCAAGCGACGATGTTTGTTGTCCTCTGTCCCAGTGATGTTGGTTCCGTTCCAGTTCACAGTGTGGTCCTCTCTTTTACAGAGGTCAGAAAAGGGCGATTTGAGTTGTTCCTGTTCTGCTTTGTGTTTTGTTGCTCGTGTTCACGCCTTCGCTGTTTCCTTCTCGCATTCTGTCTATGTTCCTTTTTTCGTATCCTGTTTCCCCGATGTATGTTTTATTTCAGGACATACATGGTATTTCGTATATGACATTACATTTACGCTCCGGTTCTATTTTATCACAGCGCCAAAACCTGTATAAATCAGCTGACCGGACACATGACCACTCTGAGGAAGACCACAGGGAGCAATCAAAACTGTCTTGGTCTGAAAAAAGAACCTAATAACACAACCCTCTTTATTGTTGTGTATTTGAGACCAGAGACTGAGCGTCAAAACCAAAACCAAAAAGAATTTAACCATAAAAAAAGTTGTTTTCTGTGAACACAACATGTTCAAATCAACAAAAGGTAACATGGTGATCTAATTATGTTATGTGTTAGCAGTTAACACCCCATAGACGTGTAATACCCCCTCTTTAAATTCTTTACTTGTGCAATAAAATATATACACCAGCAGAGGGCAGGAGAGTGTAGCGCTCCATCCAATAGTTATCCGACTCTTTTCTTTTCTGTTTTCTTTTCTCCATTCCTCTGATTGTCTGGTTAATGTGTTTTCCCAAACATATGAAAGGTGTGTGATGATAGAATAGTAGTAATAGTAGTGTCTTTATATTATGTATATTAAAAAAACACAAAAAACTTAAAAGCAGAAATACACAAATAGGCTGTGAATGCAACAAAACAAAACTGTAGGCATGTTTTTGATAAGAGAATATTATAAAATCATTCAAACCTCTGTATCATAATACATAAGTTTCAAATGTTGCATTAATTTTGCACAATATTATTTATTATGTCTACAGAACCACTACCGCAACTTTTCATTAAAGAGGGGGTATTAACTGCTAACACATAACATATTTAGATCACCATGTTACCTGTTATTGTTTTGAAAATGGCACTTTGCTTTTGGCACTGAAACTACAACACATCACCTCAGGTTTGTAAAGTTGTAGTGTATCATTTTGTATATATATGTAAAATTGCATGCAAGTTTTAGGCTGTAAATAGAGATGAGGGATTACTCAATGTTCTAACATGGTAGAAGATCAATACACCCTCTTTAAGAAAACAAATTTGTCTTATTTCTCCCACACATTTCAGAGTGCTGACATTTTACCTGCGAGAGCGCTGGTGGCCCCCATGGCCCAGCAGGAGCCACAGTACTGGGGGATGTGCTGGTTCCTGGTCACACTCACAAAGTTCTTTCCTTTAATGTTTCTCCAGTCCCAGATCTCCGGCAGTTCTGAGGGGGCCAGGAGCTCATGAGGGCGACTGTGGGTCCTGTAGGGGGCAGAGGAGGACAAAAAGAGTTAAGGGTCTCAGGAGAAAAGAGGGGAAATTGATTAGACATCTTATTAAAGAGGAGGTATTTTGTGCAAGATTTTTTTGAGCGTTCTATTATGTTATAACTAAGCCTGTCATAATAACATAAAGTAACTGACATAAAGCCAATGACATAAAGCTAAAGATAATCCCAGTAAACCATTTTAAATAAACAGTACCATTAAAAGGCCTGAGCTGCAACAAGTAGATAGTAAAATGAACTCATAATTAACAATAGAAGTTTGTTATTTAACTCTCTACAGCTCAAGTTTTACTGTTCAGTATCCTCCAAGGCAAGAATACATTGTTTTAAAGTGGCAGTAAATTAAGAAAGAAAAGTACTGAGCCTGAGCTGTTACAGTTTTAATAACAGTATTAAAATCACAACTGAAACTGGTTTGCCACTGCCTTAACCTGCAGACAGAGGACACCTACAAGTTCTTCTCATTCTCAGTATATGGACAGGCCATGTAAAGAGCTCAGAACCTCAAGAATTCACTCACTGAGCTGCAAAGGCTGCACTAGCACTGACCCAGGATTGGCTGGGGTTTAGGTAGTGAGGATTCAGATCAGAGAGAGGCATTTTAGGTTTAAATTGACTGGATTTTAGCATTGAAACTGGCAACGCAAATGAGAGACTGCCTTCTGATTAGATAATCGTCTTGAGAACCAAAACACCAAAATATAATAAACAACTTTGCGTTAATCTCCAATCAATTAATCAATCAAACTTTATTTATAGAGCGCTTTTCATACAAAAAAACCAAACAAATCCCACATTTCCTTCCACACCCCACAAAGTTAAGCTAAACAGAGATCACTATCTGTGACATGAATATCCTTTTTACAACTAACTATCTGGAAACAACTAACTATATGCAATGATTTTGTAATTTTGCTATCATTTAATGTAAATATTTGTAAATTTTCATCACCAATGTACAGCAACCACATAATTTTTGAAACTATGTAATGAACATGGGTGGGTTAATTTTTTTCTTCTTCTTCCTACTCCTTTTCGAGTGCTTTTCTGTTGTTTGCAATGCACATGTGGTAAGTGTATGTTTACTCTTTCTCTCTTGTCACAAACTCGAAATAAAAACGAATCAAATTGTAAAAAATCATCTTGTGATAAGGAACAAAATCAGTATTACACCTGTTATCAGTAAAAACTATGTTTGATTTGAACAAATTAGGTAATGTTTGTAGAATTTAAAATAAAAAACTGCATAAAGTTACTTAAAATATAGGCCTATAACTAGTCTGTGCAGTGAGATAAGGTCATTTGGAAATAGTTTTAAAGTGATAAAGTGATAAATGTGTCTTCTGGATTGTTCCTGAAGTTAAATTAGTCAAAATGTAGTTACTTATAATTAATTACACGATTAGTCTACATTTACATGACCGTGCAGAGCACCACATAACTAAAATGTCATTATAGATCCATGTACATCACATTTTCTTGGCACATTTCTGTATCCTGCTCCTTTCATGATCTCAAAAATAAAACATTGCGCCAGTAAAATCGCTCATTCTCACAAACGATGCAGTTGTCCGCTTCCTACCTCACAAAATCCGGTCTGTCGTCTTGAATGGGTTTGTAACAAGGCTCGGACAAAAGTTTAAAAGCGGCAATTTGCTTAAAATATGAGAATAAACAAATCAGCAGCGAGAAGAGTGTAAACATCGCCGCCATGTTGGATCCGACTGATAAGGAGCCACAGCGCCCTCTTCTGGACGACACCACCAGGAGTTTGGGTCAGAGGAGACAAAAATCATCACAAAGTCATGGCCTATTTATTTAATATTTTCATTGCTAGAAACCATGATGATAAAAACAAAAAAGTCTATGCCATATAGTAATGTATTTGCTCATTTTTAAAATTCATTGTTGTTGCCAAAAGCGTGTAAATTACTTTATATACCAAATGTACAAGTTTTAACAATTACCTGCTATATATAACATTACTGAGTAACGTTTTGACCTAAAAACAGACTTTTAAAAATTTTTTGTGTGTATTTTATTACACTGATAAACACTGAAAACATGTGTCCATGTGACCAGACCTATCTCCATATTGTTTTGAAAATCCTATATTCATTGAAAACAACACATTAACATGTTTAATACGTTTCAGTTTCGGTTTTGACACTGTGTCCTCCCTCCTTTTGTTCTCTGTTAAGTCACTCCCCCTTCAGAGCGCAACAATCATCTAATGAGCCGACTGCACATTGTATTGAACTGAGTTGTATTGAGTCATTGTGTGGGACCATGGGTGACTCAGGCTTGTGGGCGGAGCACCGGACAGAATCTTACAGCTATAACTGTGAGAAGGGTATGATTAGCACCTGGGAAAGATCACTAGATTACTCAAACATGCATGAGGACATCTTTTGAGGCCCGTTTTTAACAAAGAAAGAATGTTATATCATGGTAGAAATCTCCATTAATTATACATAACACCCTCTCTTTAAAGTCAAAATTGAAAAATGGGAATTGCCTTTGTGCCTTGTTGTTGCTAAGTGTTCTGTCAAATAAATACGTGGCTATTGCAAGTTATCAAAACTGTTTAGTCTGCATATAAACAATAAGAAAACCATAATCAAGTCAATACTGTTTAATGGTCCTATATTAAGCAACTTTGACGATTGTGAGTTGTTGTTACCTCAACACAAACATACCTGGAGTTGTCAGGTGAAGAGAGGAGGTAGAGCGCTTCACTGGGTCCAAAAAGAGTCAAAAAAAAGCAGTGCAGGTGCTCTATAAGGGTTGACATGAAATCTAAACAAGAAATAGCCCTGAAAAATAAAAAAATGGGCAAGCTACAAACCCAAGGCACAACGACCAATATTAAAAGTCCTTAATTGCATCAAGGGACACCAACGCGTTTCGAACAGCAAGATGGTCTTTGTCAGGGCATAAGTTTGAAATAGGACTCCCAGGTGTCCTTAAGTACAATTATGACTAATGAAAAAAAAACACACAGGAAAAGTTAAACAACCATGTAGTTGTGTTTTGTTTCCTTCACACATGTTGTATTTACAACATACTGAGTGCTACACTGTCATGTTATACACCGTTGGAATCAGCAGAAACACGGCTAACAATTTGTCCACTTCATATTCACTACAGCACTTCACATCTCAAACTGAAGCCATCTATATCCACACATATAAAAATACAACTGTCTGGGGCTTAAGAGGTTAACACTTTATTATTAGTCTGTCTACTTCCAAAGCTCAAAATTCTCTGTTCCACCTTGCGATATCTACCTTTTACCTGTAAAGATGAGCAATTCCAGGGCTGAAATTATCCAAATAATTCTAGCGAAAGTGTTTAGAGTTTAAAAACACAATGGAGCACTTCCTGTATTACCACATGACATCATAAGGTGGAGTGTTTTCAGTTTGAGAGCAGAACTGAGCCTAAATATGCAGGGTTTGTGCATTAAACATAAATAAAACAAAACACCACTCTAGGTATGTTTGTGACAAGGAAACAACATGATAACGTAGATGAGAAAATAGTGTAATATGGGCCCTTTAAGCGGAGAAAATGGTCAAACGTAATGCTCAAATATGACAGTCATGTATTACGTTTCTTTATTTAACTTCATAATAACTTCTTTCCTCTTTCGCAGCGCCCTCTGTGGAGTGATGACTAACTTCTGTGTAAAGGTGCGAAGCTGCTGACTGGGCAGTGTCAGCGGGAAACTTCTCAAAACATACTTAGTACCAATCTCATTATGACCAGGCTAATGTTTATTCGCTCTGATAGTGCACGGCTCAAACAAGGTTACAACTAAGAGACCTGAGCAAAAGCTTCAGTTTGTATTGGACACGCTGCTGTTTGTGCTTTTAATGACTGAAACTAGAATGAGATTAGGCTTGCATTAGCCAAACAATGAACCCACAACTGGAGACAGCATACATCACGGCTTATTTGAGGTGTAATTGGACTTCAAATTAAGGTTCAGATGCTCAGTGTAAAAGCCATAGGCGATGTAAACAGGAAACTACTTCAAACTTGTTTTAGCAAATTCATTCGTGCGTCTTTCCGATTTCTCGTTTAATTAAGTTTCGAGAAAATGCAAAGTGGATTGGAAATAAAATGGGCTTTTATACATCACAAAAAAAAGGAAAATAAAAGAGGAAAATAAGCTCGCAATGACAAACTAACAAGCAAAACCTAAAATGGTTTGTAAGAAGAAAACAGGAGGAGATCTGAGGCGCTCTGACTTACAGTAAAAGTTCTTTATTTAGGCAAAGTGGACATGCCAATGTGTTTGGACCATGTGAATTCGTCTTCTTCGGGGCGGACATAAAGAATTAAAAAAGCCACCAGGGGGCCTTAAATATATTAAAAAAAATAGTCACATGAGGAAGTCGTGTGAAGTCTAGAAACTACCCTTCCACAAAGAAGAACAGCACAAGAACGGACACTTGCTGCACTGCAAATTTCTCTGATCTGGGCAAGATTTTAAAACTTATATCAGGTTATTCATCCTGTTTTCTGATTTATGATTTACTTACTAGACCAGAGATGGCTTAATTCTAGTTTAAAGGTCGTTTATTTGACGATAACTTGTCAAGTAAAACTATCTTGGTGCATGGACAGATCATTTCACTACTTTTAACTCATTTTCTGATAGATTTGAGTGTTTATATCTTAAATTTTGGCCAAGCTTTTTTGCAGTGTGGCTACTCATAGTTCTGTGTCACTGCAAGAGTAAGAGATGACTACTAGGGATGTAACGATATCCAAGTCTCACGATACGATATTGTCACGGTATGAACCTCACAGTACGATATTTATTGCGATATCGTGGGAAAGCTCATGATATTACGATATTCTACATAATAACAAGACTGACATTATAAAACGCTTTGACCAGTCATTTGCTAAAACATTTACTGTCATTAGGGATGTAACGATATCCAAATCTCTCTGTGCGATATTTTCACAATAAACATCTTTTTTATTGCATGATATTTTTTGTGGAGTCTCAAAGAACTGTGAATCTGCTACTTCTTCCCCTAAAAACACCTTCACAAGACTTAATCCAAAGACTAAAGATGTAAAAATGCTTAGCACAGTTATTTCTTCATGTCGTCTGCACTGAAACGGAGCAAAGAATCATGGTCTATGTAGTTCCCTGTTTTTTGTTGTTGTTGTTTGTTTGTTTTTAGCTATTTCTGCATCAAAACTATCCATTTAAGCAAAGAGACTTGTGATTTGATATATTGTGATGGTCCATGATGTTATTGTGAGACCTTTGATGATCCGATATCACAACATTTTGGTTATTGTTACATCCCTAGTGGCTACACATTAAGACTGACAGCTATACACTGATCTAGTTTTTTTTTTTTTTTTTTTTTACGTTTTTTGAACAGTATAAATACATCCAATCCATAATGGTACATATGCAGTACAAAAGGATCTCTTAGAGGAAGACAGAAAACTCATTCTGACCTGGGGAGTTTGTGGTTTTAGTCCAAAAAGTTCCCCTGTGACAGAGTTTTTAGTCTCCGCTCCTGATAGTTTTGGTCATGACCTCCAAGAGCATGTCTTTAAGAAGGTTGATGTTGCACCAGAGGGTTTCAGATGTTGTGCTCTTGGGTAATTGTGGTTTTGTGTCTGGATGGTGAAATGTTTGTACACCACGGGAGTCTGTGAGTGTGGTTTCCCGGGTGGTGTCTCTGCAGTAGTTGCAGGAGGGTTTGGGGTTTGAGCTTTTGCGTTGGAGGAAGAGTGTTTATGTTTTATTTTTTTTGCCAGGCAGGTGATTTATAACCTGTTGGTCTGTCAGGGGGGCTCTTGTCACTGCAAAAAGAGGAGGCTCTGTGGAAAGAGCTGGGTCAGTCTGGAGGAGGGCCCAGATTTGATTAATATTGTGTTTTATTTTGATTGTAAGGTTGCTGTTTTTAGAGAGAAAAATTATTTATAGTTGTGTTTTTACTGTTTTCTTTTGAAGCGGTCTTGTCTGTTTAAGGATTTTGCACTGAATAAGACTTTAACCAGGGTTTCATTTTGATTGTAAGAGGTTTGTAAGCCTGCTCATACTAAGGGTACATATATTTCACTGCAATAAACACAACCCAAGAAAAACAACAAAGCGTTTATTTTCTAACTTTGTCAAATCTTTGGCTAAGAAGTTATGGACTGTTATGTAGTTATGCAACCAAGGCAAAACAAATATAACGCCAGACTGTTGATGTGGCTGGATGTGTTGATAGAACTAACCTTGCATCGCATGAATCGTCACATGTTGAGGGACTATTTTCTCATATATCAGTCCGCCGCTGCCGAGCTTTCTATCAGGAAGTACAACTCGCTGCTGCTGCTCAGACATAAATCCTTCAAATACAAGGTTGGTTTAAAATTATTAAAATAATTCTATCGACACAAACATTCACATCGACAGTCTGGAGTTATAATAGTTTTGCTTCGGGTGCACTGTGGAGTGGCAGGACAACTATGCCCATTGACATGCACTAGCCTAGCACCAGCAACCTCTCCAAATACAAGGACTGGATGGAATATTTTAAAAAAGTGTCTCCACACATCTCCAACACTCTGGCTCACGAGGAAATAAGGCCCTATGTCCGAACTGTCCTTTTAAGAATAATATGGGACTTGCAAGTTTAAATCATTATTTATTAGTATAACCAGTCTACAGTGCATTTGTGACCCTGCCGTAAGTTTGTCAAAAGTAGTTCTATCAAAAATCAGATACTAATCGATACTAAAACTAGTATCAAAACAAGTTACAAGTCACATTAGACACATTTTCTGGACTAACTTGGAGTTGCATTTTGTTTTATTCGTGGTGGAGCGTCCATCAGATACTTTTCTCCATGAGATGATATTGTTTTGTCTGGAATGTTTCACAGTATGGCATTAAACCTTTTAGACCAAGCCAGACCAAGTTACAGGTCAGATCTGTGGTCGACTAAGAGGCGACTCCGCTCACAGTCAGAGTGCCTGTTTTTCTAGGTATTTTTGCGCTATTAAACCACCTGTAATTGAATAAATGTAATGTTTAGCTGTTTAAAGTAATACTGTGGGACATTCCAAGCAGAGAGAGAGGCAGTGATATATCCAAAAAGTCACACAGTGCACCTTTTTAATATTTTATGGCTCAATCTTGCATTTATATGAGGCTAGTAAATTAACAAACATCTTTAACCTTTTCACCTTGTGGCTAAAAGCTCAGAACCTGAATAATACATGTGTGTACAGCGCAGAGAGCATCCAGCCTAATGTGAACTCTCTGCGCATCTGTCACTCCCTTCAAATGCACTTCCTGTATTAACAACATGCGCCTATGCTAATGCTAACCTAATACTGTATGCCGGTGCAGCTAGCCTGTGTGGCGTCGACGGCTAACGGCTAACGGCAAACATCTCCCTGCTAGCCTTTAATCTGTACCAATAAAACAGTGTATTAAAGTACTAATGTGGTTCTTTGTCTTGTAATGTCCAATTATAGTGAAAGGGTTTTTGTAGGACTCCTGGAAGTGAGCTAACCGCAGTTGAAATTGATGTATGATAAAATTATAGCATTATCCACTCTTAAAATGGATTTAACTTTGTTGGGTATTGATGAGTGAGCACGTTTCTCCATATCATGAGCTATATTAACAAGCCGTGCCCAAAATAGAAAGTGAAACGAAACACTAAATGAACTTTTTTTTGCTACTAAATTGTGTATATGTTGTTTTAATCACATTGTTTATGGTTCTTGGTCATTTTTTGGTTGCAAACTTGATAAATCTGCTGCTTACTGGTCTAAAACCTCAAAATCAAAAAGTTTGGGCTGTTTTTAAAGTGCATTATGTCACTTTTTGGTGGCTTGTTTCTATGGAGATGTCATTGCTCTGCCTGGAATGTTCCACAGTATGACTTTAAACAGCTCTGCCTTACATTTATTCAATTACACGTGGTTTTGCAGCTCAAAAATACCTAGAAAATCAACCTTTCGGACTGTGAGTGGGGTCGCCTCTCCACAGATCTGACCTGTAGCTTGGTTTGATTTGATCTCCATGAAGATATAAAGGTTTAAACTGTGAAACCTTCCAGACAAAGCAATAACATCTCCCTGAAGAAAAGAATTTGACGGACCCTCCACCAGAAAAGTTACGCAATGCATCTTTAAGAGGCCTCTGTGAGTTCAAGTAGTTGGTGACATTACACAGAACTGCCCTGATGACAGAGTTTGAAGTGTGGATACTTGTCAGACCAGGCATGTCCAAACTATGACTATGGGCCCTCAAACCAAACTTTTGTGGACCTCAGACTTCCAGTTGAATAGGCCTATATTACCTTAAGCAGTACTTTTTACAGTTTGAAAATCTACCTTGATAAAGTTTGTATCAAATATTTAGCGTGTAACATTGAGGATCTAAGCATGAATAAGGTCTGGTAGCCCATTCTAACCAAGAATTAAAGTGAAATAATGCATCGGACACTCAGATGGCCAATGTCCAAAACCTTTTTTAATTTTGATATAACATTTTGCCAAAAAAGCCTTTGTCAGATCATTTTTCTTGCTTTGGACCACAGTACACAAAATGGTTGCCAGCCCAGGTGCTCATATCCCCTCCAACCAATGGGAGGTCCCAAAGTGAGGTCACCCAGTGAGTTCAGCCAACTCTGCAACAAGAAAAAACTGTTAGATATTTACCTAAAAACAATCTATTAAAAACAAAAAATAGCTTGACCATATCACCAAAAGCATCATAGGTCAAATTCTACATTAAGTCCATGAGTGTTTAAGTCCGTGAATCCAGAAGTGCTCTCTTTTTGACAGGAGCGTTTCCAGGTTCCCACCTCTAGGGGGCAGTTTTACACGTTCAATGCCAATTTATCTTAGGGAAGAGATAGGATGGCCCATTCTAACATGTTATAAATGCATATATTTTAATTATTCATGATATTGAGCACAAGTTTATGGCCCTTGATTGGCCCTTTGCTTTGTCTGTGTTTGATATGTGGTCCTCGGTGATAAAAGTTTGGTTATCCTGTGCTTGACCAATCACACTGTTCCTTACTCCAGACTCCTCCCCTCTTTCCTGCTCATGCTGCATGTGAACTCAGACCGCTGAATTAAAAAACAGGAAAGAATCCAACAGGCTCTATTCACGCTGACGTCACAAACCAGGAAGACGCTTGGAAACATGCAACTTCCAGTGGGCTCTGTTTGTGGTCGTAAGTCTGACAAAATCTAGGAAAAATTAGAAAATTTCTCAGTTTTCTTCATCTCCATGTCACTGTGGTGTTCCCTTATGTTTGGCCAATCAACAATTCCAACCATACCTCAGTATTCGTCATTTCCCCACTGACAAACAACTCATGCGATTAGAAGAGACAAGGGCACCAAATTCAATATGATTCCAAACAGCACATACATATGCAGTCTTCTTTTTACCAACGATCACATTTATGGCAAGTGGATAATACCACATTAACACATTAGGCACACACATTTCGATATAAACGCGCCTGAAAACTACACTGTTTGTTATGGGAAGGGTAGTTTAAATAGCGTCAAAACAACGATAGAAATGAAAGCAAAACCTGACAGCAGGTTACACATTCCTGTGATTCTGTGTACTAACACTGCACTGCAAAGTCAGTGGGTTCCTATGCAAACAAATACACAAAAAGGAGATGTGTGCTGAACTGTTTTGGTTTTCCTGTCTTGATCAGCGATTGGGCGCAAACACTTCAAATTTATTGGTGGCCAGAAAAGAAGGATGGACATTATTAATAGTAAAACACAGGTATTTTATGCTGTGGTGGCACCAACACATGTAAAAAACGCCTGTCTTTATGTGCAAAACACATGTAAAATACACGGGTTGTTCTAGAACATCACTGCAGCGTAAAAAGCTGTGCATTTTGGTGAATTTTCTGCAAAAAAGCAGCGTCATATCTGACAAAATGTGCATTTTGCAAATTTATATCAAAACGCGAGTGCCTAATGCGTTAAAGTGACATTATCCGCTTGCCATACACATTTACGTCAGTGGGTTTTAGCCCAGAGTCGGTAACTACACCAGAAATTGTCATCACATGTTTCCAAACATCTTCCTGTTTGGGACTGAATCCAGCGGGGAAGCTTGTGCGGTGTTGGACTCTGAATTCCTGAGTTTACCACCATCACATTAACAGGAGTCCATTAGGGACAGCGAGGAGACAAACTGAGAGGGAGTTTGTTTTATATCACACTGATGCTTCTACTACAAATGAAACACATTTAAAGGTGCATTGTTTAACTTTTATTCTGGAGGATCTGTTACCTGCTTCTCTCCATGGAGATATTGCCTGGAATGTTCCACAGTACGACATTACACTTATTTATCTCTACAAAAACAGGAGGAGACACCACAGGGCCACGTTACATGTCAGATCTGAGGAGAGGAGAGCCCACTCACAGGAAGACTCTAAGTTTTTAGGTCAATAAAAACACACGTTTAATGTCATACAGGGACATTCCAAGCAAATTTCTCTGATCTGGCCAAAATTTTAAAACCTATCTCAGGTTATTTATTTTGTTTTGTCTCGTTCTTAGACGGCTTAGTTCTAGTCTGGAGGTAGTTTATTTTAAGATAACTTGTCAAGTAAAATGATTTTGCTGCATGGACAGATAATTTCACTCATTTAAGTCATTTTCTGATAGATTTAAGTGTTTATATCTTCAATTTTAGCCAAGCTTTTTAAAGTAAAGTTACACAATGCACCTTTAAGCCTAAGTTCAGCTGTATATTCTAATTATGATGGACTCTTTTTAAGGTTTAAGTCGAGTTATAATGTTGTTACCTCCTCAAAAACATCCCTGGAGTTGTGTTTTTTGGTTTCATTCACCTGTGTTTGAGTAACATTTTATTATTGGTCTTTCTACATCTCATAAAGTGTTCGTTTTTAGCAATTCCAAGACTGAAATCATTCAAATTATATAGCCGTATGGAGTATGTGTGAATGAGATCAGAAAATAGCGTAATATGAACCCTGGAGATTCAAAATAAGTAAGAAAAACTAAGAATGAAACTGTAATGAAACACAAGTAAACCAGAAAAGAGAGTTTACAGAGCTACAATAATGTGATGTGTTTAAATCGTCCATGAAACACTCTTGAAGCTGTGAACTGCAAACAAGCTGGAGCCCAGTCTCAACAGTGTAAACCAAGCTGCCCTCCTGTTTACTCATGTTTACCAGGAACTCCAGTATCCGCCACAGACGGCAGTAAACGCCGCGCAGATGTCTCAAACTCCAAGAAATAATCACAGCGCAGTCTTTGGACCAAATCTGGATTAACCAAATCAAAACCCAGGATTATAATTGGTTGTTTAATTCTGTTTTAAAGGGCCCACGTTACGCTATTTCGGACCTATGTCATAATGCGGTTTCCTTATCACAAACAGACCCAGAGTTGTGTTTTTGTTTCATTTCACATATGTTTAACGAACAAAACCTGCAGATTTAGGCAGTTCTTCTCTCAAACAGACGTGTGAATGAAACAAAACACAACTCCAGGTCTGTTTTTGAGGAGGTAACAGCTTTATAATGTGGTTTAAAGTTCACAGGAGTCAGTTTTGTGTCATATAGGGCCCTTAATTCAAGAGTATTGCACTTCTATGGGGATTGTGCTAACTCATATTGAACATATTGTTTTGAAAATGTTCTCTGCGCTAAACTGCTCCCCTAAAAGCAAGAACGAGAGAAGAAAGAGAAAGAGAGGAGATGAGAAAGAGAGGAGAAAGTGTATGAAAGAAGAGGAGAGAGAGAAAGAAAGAGACAGAGAGAGAAAGAATGAAAAAGAGAGAGTTGAAATGAGATTGAGACAGAGAGAGAAAAGAGGGAGTGAAATAAGAAAGAAAGAAAGAAAGAAAGAGAGAGTGAGGAGCAGGAGAAAGAGAGAGGGAGTGTGGGATAGAGAAGAGAGAGTGAGTGAAAGAGGAGAAAGAGAGAGGAAGAGGAAGAGACAGAGATGAGATTGAGACAGAGAGAAAAAAGAGAGCAAAAGAAGAAAGAAAGAAAGAAAGAAAGAAAGAGAGAGGAGATGAGATAGAGCTGAGAAAGTGCGTGAGAGATGAGGATAGAGAGTGAAGAGGAGGAGAGGGAGAGAGAAGAGAGAGAGAGGAGAGGAGATAGAAATAAGGAAGTGTGAATGAGAGAGTGAGGAGGCGGAGGAGCAGGACGAAGAGGAGAAAGAGAAAGGAAGGGTTGGATAGAGATGAGAAAGTGTGAGAGAGAGAAGGAGACAGAGAGGAAGAGGAGGAGAGAGAGAAAGAAGAGAGAGACGAGATGAGATTGAGACAGAGAAAGAGAGAGTGAGAAGAGAGAGAGTGAAAGAAGAAAGAGAGAGGAGATGGGAGAGAGATGAGATAGAGATCAGAGAGAGACAGAGAGGGGAAGAGAAAAGGAGGGGATGATAAAAAGTGAGTGAAAAAAGAGAGAGGAGAGGTAGATGAGAAAAGATTACAAAAAATAGAGAAAAGAGAGAGCAAACGAAGAAAGAGACACAGAGGAGATGAGATAGAGATGAGAAAGGGCGTGAGAGCAGAGGGAGATGATAAAAAAGAGAAAGATAGAGCGAGGAGATGAGATAACAAAAACAGAGAGAGGGAAAAAATAGCAAAAAGGAGAGAAGGAGAAAAGAAAAAGAGAGGAGATGACAGCGAGAGAAAAGAGAGAGCAAACGAAGAAAGAGACAGAGAGGAGATGAGATAGAGATGAGAAAGTGCGTGAGAGCAGAGGGAGATGATAAAAAGGAGGAGAGAGGAGATGAGATTGAAACAGAGGGAAAAAACTGAAGAAAAGGAGAGAAGGAGAAAAGAAAAAGAGAGGAGATGACAGCGATGAGGAAGAGTGTGAGAGGAGTGAGGAGGGAGGTAACAAAAAGAGAGAGAGAGCTCGAGAAAGGGACGAGGTAGAGTGAGATAGATGAGGGGAGGAAAGAGAAGGAGAGAAAGAGAGAGAGAGTCCAGGCCAAAACACTGCACACATGGGGAGAGTGCATTTCAATCAATAAGAGGCCAATCTGCAGTTTAATCTGATTGAGTTTCCTTTTCCTCTGCAGACTCAGAGGGAGGTAAAGCCGAGCACAAGGAGAGCGAGGTGTTCTGGATTTATACTATCAGAGCTAAATTTAGGGCCGACAACGCAAAATAAATAAAGCGGCGATACGTTAAAGGTCCGATATGACGCAAAAATGACTCTTGTGAGCTTTAAATCATGTTAAAATTCTGCTTCCTCGTCCAAAACAAACCTGGAGTAACTTTATTATGAGTCCGTCTCTATCTTCAGTTCAGTGTCCAAATGATACTGGAGGTGTATGGGGTTTAAAAACACAGTGGAGCAGGGTTTTCTTCGCAAATAAATGGACTTCACGCTCCGTACTGATGAGGACGTGTGACAATATTTATTCTCGTTCGCCTTCGACTTCATCAACACAGTGAAAACTAAAATAAAGACACAGAAAAGCTCAGTCTCAGCTTTACAAAAAAAAAACTTAAAATAAATACAGAAGACAAAACAATATCTCGCCAATACATCACCAGCGGTAGTTAAGCAGCATTTATTTTTTTCTTTTTTAGTTTGACATCTCTTTGTACACTTTTTCCGTGTTTCTCTGTATCGTCTTTTTTGTCTCTTTTCTCTAAGTAAAGTAAAAGGTCACGTGACTCATAAAGGTAAATATCTGCAAATAAAATACTACTCCAGAAAATGAAAGGAACACGTTGAAAACACATCAGAACCCAATGTGAAAAAAATGAAGACCTCTGTAGGCTGAAAGTTTAAGAAAGGCGGCATCCTTTTGTTCCTAAGACATTATTTGTATAGATATCAAACATATATATTTTTGTAAGTGTTTTTTTCATTTTTCTGAGCAGTACATAAGAAAATGAATAACAGTGGTGTTCTGACACATCTTAATATTTAAACAGATAATCCAAAATAATCTAATCTAATCTATGGAACGAAAAGTGCACTATAAATACAATCTTCTTCTTCTTCTTCTAATTTTTCTTCTTCTTCTTCTTCTAATTCTTCTTCTATTTCTTCTTCTTCTAATTCTTCTTCTTCTTCTTCTTCTAATTCTTCTTCTTCTTCTAATTCTTCTTCTATTTCTTCTATTTTTTCTTCTTCTTCTTCTACTTCTTCTTCTTCTAATTCTTCTTCTTCTAATTCTTCTTCTTCTAATTCTTCTTCTGTTTCTTCTTCTTCTTTGTCTTCTAATTCTTCTTCTTCTTCTTCTTCTTCTTCTAATTTTTCTTCTTCTTCTAATTTTTCTTCTTCTAATTCTTCTTCTAATCTTTCTTCTTCTATTTCTTCTTCTAATTCTTCTTCTTCTACTTCTTCTTCTAATCTTCTTCTAATTCTTCTTCTATTTCTTCTTCTTCTAATTCTTCTTCTTCTTCTTCTAATTCTTCTTCTTCTAATTCTTCTTCTATTTCTTCTATTTTTTCTTCTTCTTCTTCTACTTCTTCTTCTTCTAATTCTTCTTCTTCTAATTCTTCTTCTGTTTCTTCTTCTTCTTTGTCTTCTAATTCTTCTTCTTCTTCTTCTTCTTCTTCTAATTTTTCTTCTAATCTTTCTTCTTCTATTTCTTCTTCTAATTCTTCTTCTTCTACTTCTTCTAATCTTCTTCTAATTCTTCTTCTATTTCTTCTTCTTCTAATTCTTCTTCTTCTTCTTCTTCTTCTTCTTCTAATTCTTCTTCTTCTTCTTCTAATTCTTCTTCTTCTAATTCTTCTTCTATTTCTTCTATTTCTTCTTCTTCTTCTTCTACTTCTTCTTCTTCTAATTCTTCTTCTTCTAATTCTTCTTCTTCTAATTCTTCTTCTTCTAATTCTTCTTCTGTTTCTTCTTCTTCTTCTTTGTCTTCTAATTCTTCTTCTTCTTCTTCTTCTTCTTCTTCTTCTTCTTCTTCTTCTTCTTCTTCTTCTTCTTCTTCTTCTTCTTCTTCTCAAAGATGTGTAAATGAAACAAAACACAATTCCAGGTCTGTTTGTGATGAGGAAACAACATTATAACAGATCAAAAAAATAGCGTAATATGAGTCCTTTAAATGCCCTGTACATGTTTTTTTCCCCTCCAAAGTAAGTCGGATAATCAGGAAGTGTGCGGGAGCATGCTAGTTGATGACGACAAAAGTCTATCCCACTGTAAGTCTAAAAGTGACAAAAGCTTCTCACATACTGTAGTTTCTAACATAGATCAAACACATGTATAATCTACTGTAAGCCTTTTAAAATGCATATATACAGAAATGTTGTGTATATGGAGACAAAAATAGGAAAGTTTTCCATTCTTTGGTTCCAACAATGTCAGTAAGTTCACCAAAACTTAAAAAAATACACTACATTTAACCTTTTAACGTTATATTTATGCCGTCTTTTCTGTGCTGAAATGAGTTGTTTTGTTGCCCTGTCGACCGGCGCCGAGTCAAACTAAAGGAAGATCATTTCTGCGGGGGAGTCGTGGCGTCCGAGCCACGTCTGCTGAACTGGACCACGGTGCCGCTGTCTCCGTGTGTCCTCCTCCCCTCCGAGCATCAATACTGCGCTCTCAGGATTAAGGTGAATAATAAATCAAAGACGTGTGTTACTTAAGAGTGCAGCGAGGAGGCCACGCTTCAAACAACCAAAACTACTCCAACGTGAGGATTGTATTGATCGATATTGACTGTAGATCTGGACACTGCTTCGTACATGCTACTACTACTACAACTACTGCAATATTATGCCTTTTTCTGATGTTATAATGTTGTTTCCTCATCACAAACACACCTGGAGTTTTTGTTTCATTCACACACATTTAACACACAAATCCTGCATATTTAGGATGAGTTCTCCTCTCAAACAGAAGTACAGGAAGACAGGAAGTGTTCCACTGTGTTTTAAACTCCATAAACCAAATAATTTAGATGATTTCAGCCCTTTAATTGCCTATTTCTACCAAACTAAAGGTAAAAGGAGCTGTTAACTTGAAAACTACCACTAGATGAAGAGGGCATTTTGAGTTTTGGAGATGTAGACAGAAAAAAAATTAAGGGTTACATGTGCGAATGAAACAAAACACTCCAGATATGTTTTTGAGGAGCTCCACTTCATTGTCCTTGCTGCATTTGCTACATCCACTACTGTCTAATACATTACTAAATACTAAATACTACTAAAATACAGCACTAAATACAATACTAAATACAATCAATCAATTAAACACTGTCCTAATTTAACTTTAGGCTTTTAACTGTATGTTTTAATCGTATTTAATTTGTTTATGTTGCTGTAAGGCGACCATGGGTGTCCAGAAAGGCGCCTAACAAATAAAATGTATTATTATTATTATTATTTTTAGCCATTCCTGTAGTAGACTTGCTAGACTCCTCGTCAGAACCTTAGCTGGAGTATTGTACCTGTTATGTAGGTTTACTACGACGACCAAATGACTAGCACTCACGCCTCACTGTAAGACGGTTGTGGGTTTGAATATGGAAAAAAAAAAGTATCTTGAAGAACAAAATAATTCATCCCTTTGCGAAGCCCGATGAGTTTTTGGAATACAGACAAAAGCTTATTGTTGTTCACAGGTTTGGTGCTAACCAACTCTGAGGAACTCCGGCATGTTTGAAGCTAAAGTCCGTTACTAGAGGTGGTCGAATACTGTCAGAAGCCAAAAAAACAGAGATCTCGCTGTGACAGTGAGTCTGTCAAGGCAACAAACTAGTGTAGTGAATTGGGCAAATTCTGAACTTCCACGTGAAAGGCCAATTTGCACAGAAGAGGCTTAACCCCACTTTCTAACCCACCTTACAACAGCCTCGAGTCTAACAAACAAAACGCTCTGCCTGGTTCACTCATTAGTGTCTGGAAATGTTATAAAACAACTTTTTAAGCAGCCTTAGCCTCACCTTAATTTCCCACTGCACATGTGAAAGCCCAAAAGACTCGATCGCCGATGTCGTTTCTAATCCCATTTATTTATGAGCTTTAAAAAATACATTCCCGAACCATTTTCTTTCAACAACTCTCAGTTTCTATTGTTCTTCACCGTCAGTAGTCGATCCTCACTTGTTGCTTCTGGCGGCTCGAGCCTCTCGCTGCCGCTGGAGTCGGCGATCGAGTCTTTTGGGCTTTCGCATGCGCAGTGGGAAATCAACAGAGGTAAGGCTAAGATCTCCACCTAGGCAACACTGATCTGTGCCGTTTTTTGGCTTCTGACACTATTCAACCACCTTTAGCAATGAACTTTAACTTCAAACGCGCCAGAGTTCCCCTTTAGCTATTTGAGGACAGCTAAGATGACAAAAGACTTCCTGACTTGGAGACTGAGCTTTTACACGTGTTAATGACTCCTCTGGTCTTAGGTAGATCACATTCATTTACACAAAGACAGATTATAATATACATTTCCATCACAGTTTCATTCAGGCTTCATAAACCATAAAATCCTCCAGCGAAGGTAGACCTGACTGGGACTAGGTCAAGCTCTGGAGATGGTCACTGCTCCTGACAGGTTGACCCAGCGGCATTGAAGACTGGGTCAAATGCAGAGGAGCTAAAGAGGAGCATTACACTTCTACGACGTCCTGCAAACACATCACATATTTAGATCATTACCTTTTATAGTTTTGAAAATGCTACAACGAAAACAGCGTATTAACAGTGAGTTTTATTTTCGTTTTTGATGCTTTGAGTCCCTCTTCAGAGCTGCTTTTGTATGTTTATGGAGAAGTGTCATGTGGGAGCATGGATGACGCAGGCTTGTGGGCGGCGTATTGGACAGCTAACCGTAAAGAGGGTTTGAATAGGACCTGGGAGAGATCGCTAGATGACTCAAACATGCAGGGATGACATATAAAACCTCTTCAAGCATATTTTTGACGATGGAACCACATTGCAACACGGCAGACAGCTCCAAAAAGTCGATTTTGCATGAAACCGCTCTTTAAGGTCAATATGTTTTCTTTGTTGGAGCCAAAATCTCATTGTTCTCTTCTTAATGCCTTAATATATCACCAAGGTGCCAATAATGTCAATAAAACCAACATAAACATTGATTCCTGCTTATTTTCAGATGGTAGTAATTTGGTTTCAGCTTGGCCAGGGTTCTTTTGCGTTGTAGATATGAGCTCAGCAGTCCCCAGGCTTGTTTTAAAATGCACTTAACAATGGTCGTAAATAGCCCCAGATAAAACTGAAAACAACACTTTGCGGGAGTGAAAAGTACTTCCAAGACAATTTAATAGGTTTAGCTCATTGTGTCTCGAAGCATAAACAGCATCTCATTTCAGAATCGGAAAAGTCTGAGGAGCGTAAAGATGGGGCCGATTGTCTGAAATTGTTTAGAAATCTTGTGTTTAAAATGTCATCTCACAGACTGCTGTCTCAACAATAACAGTAAAACATCAGGACGCAATGTACTTTGCCTAAAATCCTCCAGTGTATGGCATTAAATTAATGTATTACCATGGAGACAAGCAGGCAGGGCCAAGTTACAAGTCAGATGAAGTGAAAACATGTTTTTCAAGCTGTTTCGTAGCAGCAATGAGATGGATAGATTTAAATGATGGACGCACCGATGCAGCTTTTTCACTTTTTCACCAAACCAATATCAATTTTAGGCGTTTTTGTTGCTCAGAAACACCTAAATAAACATACACTCTTGACTCTGCGCGGGTTCACCTCTCCACAGATCTGACCTAACTTGACCTAAAGACATCTCTGCCTGTTTTAATTGAGATATACCAATTCCTCCAGAAAAGTTACCCAAAGTTAAAGTACCCAAATTTAAAGCCTGATATTACGCAAAATTGACTCTTGTGAGCTTTAAATCATCTTATAATATTGTTACAATGGAGAAAACAATATCTCGCTAAATTAAAATGACTTAAATTAAGAACATTTTACTTTATTTGAGTCGAGTCTTTCTTATTTTAAGTGCAAAGAGTTGTTGTTTTTCTTATTTTAAGTGTAGCAAGATGTATTTTCATATTTTAAGTACAAAAAGTCTCGTTCCACTGGCAAAGTGGAAGTGAAATTTACTCAGATCATGGAAAAACTTTCTTAATTCAAGTCATCTTAACTTGACTAGGTTTTGTTTTTTGCAATGTACTTGAGCTTTGTTTCTTTCACACACGTTTGAGTAATCCTTTATTATTATAGTTTCTCTCCATCTCCAAAGCTCAAAATTCTCTGTTTCACCTTGTGATGTCATGAAGGGGTAGTTTTCAAGTTAACAGCGACTTTTTTACCTTTTGTTTTGTTGAGATTGGCAGTTCCAGAGCTGAAGTGATCAAAATGACTCTAATGCACTGTAAATTTCATAAAACTAACCAAGATCTTGTTTTAAGGGATATATACTAAAGCACTGCTAAATATGTATCTTATTTCAAGAAAATATTTGTATTTTCTTTTCTAGTTTTTATATCCTAAACTAGTCAGAATACACAAAACAAGCAAAACAAGTGTTAAAATGGTGTTTAAGAGATTTTTTTATGGATGTAAATCAGTCGATCTTGGACTGAGATTGTCCAGTATCGTCTCTGAACCTTCTGTTTGCAACATGAGATGAAAAGATTTAAAAGTTTTAGGCGAGTGCTGCAATTTGTCAATATGTTACCAAGTGGTAATTAGTCTAAAAATAAAGAAATAAAAAATGTCATTAAGATTTATTAACTAAAATCAAGAAAAAAAACAGTCAATAACAAGCTTCATATTCTAGTTTTATTCTTAAAATGAGTGTTTCATGCTTTATTTTAGATCACTTAAAACTTAGATTATTGCTTAGAATAAATGATTTTGTCTTATTTTGAGATTTATGAAGGCCTAGATATATTTTCTTATTTTAAAATTTCTTGATAAGTAAATTTCACTTCCTGCACTGGCAGATCATTCCACTTGTTTCTAGAGCATTTAACTTAAAAAAAAAGTGTATTTTTCTACTTTTAAGGAGGGGTATTTTTGCATTGTGGAGGTGTATGGAGTTTAAAAACACAGTGGAGCACTTCCTGTATTACCACATGACATCACAAGGTGGAACAAGGTGGAGTGTTTTCAGTTTGAGAGAAGAACTCTACGTAAATATGCAGGATTTGTGCGTTAAACGTGTGAATGAAACAAAACACAAGTCCAAGTGTGTTTGTGATGAGAAAACTAATCTGCATAATATCAGATTATTTAAAACTCGCTGCTGTTTTCCATCTTAAAAACATCTCAATAAAAAAAGCCCCCGCATGTCACACCTCGGGCCAAACCGTGTAATGTGTTTGGGCTGGTGGGATCAGAGGGCAAAGTGCACTCGGAGCTGGGGTCAAACGCTCCGATGTCTTTTCCAGCCAGACTCTGCGTGACTCTGTGACTTTTGGAGCTCACGTCTCAGTGCTTCAGATCGCCGTCCAAACTCTGAACCCAAACAGAACCAAATACAATCAAGCCGGGTTTATAAAAATGATTTCAAGACGGTTTTGAGCTCATGTTTTTCCACACTGGAGGAGGTTTCTGCTGAGTAATAAAAGCAACGGCCTGAGAAACAAAAGACAGTCTAAATGTTTGGATGACGATGTGAGGCAGTCAAAACAATATACCGTATTTTAAATGTATCTCTGTTATGGTGGGCATTAAAGATCTATACAGGAAGTGCTCCTCTGTGTTTTTAAACTCCATACATCTCCACTAGAATCATTTGGACAGTTTCAGAAGAAGAGATCGGCAGTTTTAGCCATCTTGGAAAACTACCGCGACACAGAGATGTAGAAAGACTAGGCTGGTCCAAAAACATTATTTTTAGATTCTCTAGATTAGAACCTTGCATTTGGTTCCTTATCTGACTAAGATATTTAGGTCAAAATCTTATGCAAACTGAACCAGGACTGAGCCAGGATTAAGCAAGGATTAAACCAGGATAAAACAGGACTAAACCAGGCTTGATCCAGGACTAAAACAGGACTGAACCAGGACTAAACCAGGATTAAATCAGGATAAACCAGGATTTAACCAGGACTGAACCATGACTGAGCCAGAACTAAATCAGGATTAAATAAGGATAAACCAGGATAAACCAGGATAAACCAGGACTGAACCAGGACTAAACCAGGCTTGATCCAGGACTGAACCAGGACTAAACCAGGATTAAATAAGGATAAACCAGAATTGAACCAGGATTAAACAAGGACTGAACCAGGATTGAACCAGGACTAAACCAGAACTAAATTAGGATTAAACCAGGATAAACCAGGATAAACCAGGTCTGAACCAGGATTGAACCAGGACTGAACCAGGACTAAACCAGAACTAAATTAGGATTAAACCAGGATAAACCAGGATACATCAGGATAAACCAGGACTGAACCAGGATTGAACCAGGACTGAACCAAGACTGAACCAGGATTTAACCAGGACTGAACCAGGATTAAACAAGGACTGAACCAGGATTGAACCAGGACTAAACCAGAACTAAATTAGGATTAAACCAGGATAAACCAGGATAAACCAGGATAAATCAGGATAAACCAGGGCTGAACTAGGACTAAACCAGAGCTGAACCAGGACTAAACCAGAACTAAACCAGGATTAAATCAGGATAAACCAGGAATGAACTAGGACTGAACCATGACTGAGCCAGGACTGAACCAAGACTGAATCAAGACTGAACCAGGATTTAACCAGGACTGAACCAAGATTGAACCAGGACTAAAGCAGAACTAAATTAGGATTAAACCAGGATAAACCAGGATAAACCAGGACTGAACCAGGACTAAGCCAGAACTGAACCAGGACTGAACCAGGACTAAACCAGGATAAACCAGGACTGAACCAGGACTGAACCAGGACTAAACCAGAACTGGACCAGGACTGAACCAGGACTAAACCAGGATAAACCAGGACTAAACTAGATCTGAAAAAGTCTAAAGCCCAAAAAATAACAAACTTTAACAGGACAATATTAAGGTTTTTTTTAACTGAGTTCCAAAACATTATCGATCGATCTGGCACTATCTGATATCCCACTGTTTTAATGAATTAAATATGAATGAATTAAAGTGGGTCGCAGAAACTGTTGTCGTGTCCTTCGGCAAGACACTTCACCTACATTGCCTAGTAGAAGTAGAAGTAGAAGTAAAAGTAAGTAAGCAGTAGTTAGAGGCGTTAGTCCTACTGCCTTATAATCAGTGTTTTCTCTAAACTAAACTACAACAAAACAAACTAAATTAATCAGGTAGTAGAAGTAGTAGTTTCATTACAAACTCGATACTGCACATTCACAGCTCCAGCCGCACACTGCGCTCCAACAAATACATGACCCTGGTCGTTCCTTAAACCCCGCGCAGCTTTAGGCCGCTCCTCATTTCATTTCTCTGCAAGTGACTGGAACCACTTACAACAGACTCTAAAGTTTAGCTCGTTTTACCTCTGTCGAATTTTAAAAGCTCCATCCAGAGTATTTTACAGGGTCACTGCACATGCTTTTAACACTTTTATATCTTTAATCTGCAAATGTTTCACTGGCTCATGTTTCTATTCCCAGTTTTATGTTATGGTTGATGTGTGAGTTTATTCTGCTTGTGTTTTATGCTGCCTTTTCTCGTCACTTACCTGTTAAACTATTGAATAAATAAAAAAAATAAAGCATACAATGACCTAAAGATTGCAGGCTTTTCTACTCTTGAATGCATTTTAGTCAGTGCAGCCTCAATACAATAGTACACCACAATAAAACAAACAAAATTAATCTTGTAGTAGCAGTTGTAGTACAGTTATAGTAGTTGTATAGTAGTACTCTTAATGCATGTCAACCAGTGTAGTCTCTAAACAATGGTGCACCACAATAAAACAAACAAAATTAAACTGATCCACGCTACAGAAACGTTTTGCCTTTAATCTTATTTGGCTCTACTCAAAATATTTACTTTGTGCCAATTGAGGTTTTTGCAGCTATTTCCAAGTTGACACAGCGCAGTTCGCCTAAACCGCCTTTAGAGGTCGCTGTTTGTTTCTATTACAACATCTGGACTCGTGGGACGCAATCAACAGTGTCATTCCAGTCCGTGTTATCCACCCCTGCGCTAATAAATCAACTTAAGCGCCATAATTTCTTGTTTTGTTAGCGCCATGTCCAGGTTACGCGCTATAGCTGGGTTTATTCATCACTGCGTCGCCTTATCTCTCAAAACGGAGTCTTTTTTTGGGGGGGATAAACAGGACCCACCTCTTGGTTCCAATTATCCCAAATGGGCGGGACCACATTCATATCGCTGACTCCTGATTGGCCAAACTTCGGGTCATTCACGGTATCTCCTCAGAAGCGTCCTGTTGGCTGTAGCGGTCCGCACCAGAAGTCAGAAAGTCAAATTTCTAGCAACGCGACTGTACGGGAAGACCTCAATTATCGCTGATATCCACTTCTACCGTCCCTCACGAGCCGTTTAAGTAGTTTTGGTTTCATTTTGTGGCTGTTTTGTAGTTTAAACACACTTAATTGGAATATTTAGGACTTGTTCGTTTCCGAGTTTGGCGCACCGGGGATTCGGCATGAACTTTACGCACGTATTCTGTGGAAGCTAGCGTGGTGCCATCCAGTTACCGGTGCCATGCGTGATTTCGAGGGGTCTTGGAGAAGAGCACCGGGGCATCGGGAGGTCCTACGCCTGTCCAACCTAAACGGGACCCTATAATACTGAAGAAGAAGAAGAAGAACAAGAAGAAGAAGAAGAAGAGGAGGATGCAACGAGAGCCGTGATAGACTGTCCCATCTCCCTACGTCTCTCCCTCCATCCTCTCCGCCGCCTTCGCTCCGCTCCTGACCGGGATTTTAACTCGGAGCTATGGCCTCGGAGGTGGTGTGCGGGCTCGTCTTTAGGTTACTCCTGCCACTGTGTCTCGCAGCCGGTGAGTTACCCAACACGGAAAGCGCGCAGTAGTAGTAGATCGGTTTACTGGCTAATTTAATTGGCACACTTTGGCTCATTTCTTTTGCACTGACATAACTGTTTACGCAAGTTTATTACGGGATGATTGTGGATTAAATAGAAGGATTTTTAACAGCAAACAGTGCAAAAAAGTTTATTGTAAGAAGTAATAATAAACTATTCTTTGGGTTTGGTTAAATTTGAAATGTTACGCTGGGCATCCTATTATTTTTTTACCTTTCTTGTTTGCGTCAGGTCAGATCAGATCAGTGACATATTACTACTCCTACTACTGCTACTATTACTGCTACTACTATTACTTTTTCTGTTTAAAACTCTTATTTACTAGGTCTATGTGTATGCGTCCTGCAACACGTACCAAACTTCAAATACAAGCCATATTCTGCTTTTAATTGCAGTATCTTTCTAATTACACAGTGCTGACTTTGTTGTAAAGAAGCATTTACGCACAGTATCTGAAAAAAAATGAATTCAAATTCATTTCTGAATTCACTTAACGTAATTATAAGGCCAAAATGTACGAGTTTTACGCAGAATTTACGCAGATTGGGGCGTACTTCCCAGTTCCCAGTACCGCTCTGCGCTTTAGTCATCACCTTTGGATAAAAATAGACATTACTCTCTTTATAGTTTGGATCAAATAGTCGGATGAATTAGGTTCCGCCTCTAAGTGCTCAGGAGTGGTATTAAAATCTAGAGCTAAAATGCGTTGTAAAATCGACAACGCTTCACCTTTTTCATCGTAAATCAGTTGGAGAGCCTTGGCCAAAATTTGTAAATCATTTTTTAAATTCAAAATGTAGGACAGAATTTGTAAACACTTTTATGATTTGTTTAAAAATGTAGATATAGGGGGGTGGTCCATGGGCGTATACTAGTTTATGTGCTTTTATACTTGTTCTGATACAGATTAAGTTCATTTCTGTGACTTTTTTCTCTCTTTGTTTATCTAATCCAGCTAGTTTAGTTCATATTTGGTTTTTCTAACATAAGCTGCATTTTGTCAAAGCTTTAATGGACTTAAAACATTCAGTCTGTTAAATGTTGCTTTATTGTGGGGAAGTGATGGGAAAAACACCTGCTCAAATGCGTTTGGTGTGGAAACTACTTTATTTGACAATAAACTTTCAAACTGCAGCAAAATGAGTGTTTAAGACAACAGCCAATGTTTATTTTAGAAGTTCACTAGTCAGCGATTCTTAGTCTTTTTTCTATTAGACTTGTCAGATTATACTTTTTATTGTAGTTTGACATAAAAAAGGCTGAAATATGGTGACTGAAGGTTTCTTGTTAGAGATACTAATAAATAAAATGTAAGATTGAGCTGATTTTTTTCATTCGTTTTAAAAATTTTAATGGAAGATGAGACACAGCAGCTGAACAGGAAAAAAAATTTAATGTAAAGATATTGATTTGAAACTTCTCCTGCAGCTTATTTACGTAGATGTAAGAACAAAATGTATTACAAGTTTTTCATCATGTAATGTTTTCATCTAAAATTAAGGAATTTAATGTGTAAAAAAGGCCAAAATTGGGCTATTCAAAACAGAAACATGAAAAGAGCCGGGTTTAAGTTTGTTGCTTCTTTTTATTGACGTCATAGATGCTAAAAAGACACAGAGGGGACTTTTGGATATCTTATTTAGTATTTGAGAAAAGTAAATTTCACTTAAAGTTTGCCTAAAAACTCAAATTTCGCCTCATTTCTTGGAGTTGGATAAAAATTTGAATAAATCAGATTTGGAGTTAGATCAAAAAATCCTTCTGTAAACACAAATTGGTACTTTTAAGGCCTGGTCCTTGTTTCCCTATGTGACATGGAAATGTATTTTCAGAAAACGGACGTTGGAAGTTACAATGTCCCGTATGAACCTATGGACGCAAGTGTGTTTAATTAAATATTTAAACCTCTTTCAGTGCAGAGTGGACAAATTTGTTGTTTCCGCATAAAAGCTGATTTACTAAGAGACCAAACTGACCAAAAACGAAAGAAGAAAGTGAAAAAAGAATGCTGCTGTCTTTGAAGGTCTTCTAAAGGTTTACCAAAGCTACTGCAGCCCCATTTAAAAGTCAAAACCAAGCTTAGTCCAAATACAGATAATATAAATTTCTGCTGCAATATCAGATTTCATGGTAGATAAATGCAGAGTTCTATATTAAAGCTCTGATGGTTTGATGGTATTGCGGTTGACCCGGTACACTGGGGTTCACGGGTCACCTCTCCTCCGTGCTGAGCGCTGTGCTTTGAAGAGCCTGCAGAAAGAAGAGGAGGGAAGGGAATGGTTGATGTCCACGGAGCGGCTGATTATGTGTAAGTGACGGAGGGCGGTCCGGGCCGAGTCAGCAGAGCACCAGAGCTGTGGCCGTATATATCCCACTGCCGGCGAGGAAAGAACCATCAGACCTGTTTGGCTCACTGTTTATATTCGCACAATGAGAAGGAAAGGGTGAAACAGAATAGATTATTCAGCGCCACACATGCCTCTGCACAGGACTAAACCCAGAACTAAACCAGGATTGCAACAGGATTGGCCCAAGCCACTGTGTTAATGCCCAATCTCATGTGTTCTCTGGATTGGCTCTGGTCAGGACTTGGACGGGAGACCACAGGGAAGATCAGGGGCCACTGTGGATCAGCAGTGGCGCTAGTGTCAAACTGTTGTGTCCTTAGGCAAGACACCTCACCTAAAAAACTTTGTTAGTGATGGTGGAGGTCGGAGGGGCAGATGGCATCGATTAACAGCCTCAGTTTTGTCAGTTTACTCCAGGGCAGCTTCATGAGTGTCATTAAATACATCTCACCGTACGATATTTATTGTAATATTTACTGGAGGCTCACAAAACTGTGAATATGCTGCTTTTCCCTCTTAAAACACCTTCACAAGACTTAATCCAAAGAACTAAGATTTCAAAGTGCTTCAGAACAGTTATTTCTTCATGTAGTCTGTACTGAAACGGAGCAAAGGATCATGGTCTATGTAGTTCTCTGTTTATTTTTAGCTATTGCAGGACCATAACTATTAATTTAAGCAAGGAGACTTGTGATTCGATATATTGTGATGGTCCATGATATTATTGTGAGACCTTTGACCATACGATATCGCGATATTTTGTATTTTGTAGTTATTATCCCTAATATTATTTATACTATTGCCTTTCAGTGTGTGTGGTTTAAATAGAAAAGGCCATTCAAATTTACTGTCAGTATTTTATTACATTAAAAAATAATAACTCGGATGTTCATAATAGTATAAAATTATAATCAATCAATCAAACTTTATTTATAGAGCGCTTTTCATGCTTAAAAAATCCAACACAAAACGCTCTGAGTTTAATTTAAGTTTTAAGATATACTGTAATTGGACACACTATTAATTATTGTTAAATTTAAAATTGTAATAAACCAAATGTTTTGTGTGTTTGACAGAGTTTTATCATATGATTCAATAATAATCATGAACCAATAATCTAAAAATGTCAATTATCAATATGATCTGGGCTGGTCTGTTGTGGTAAACAGTATGATGTGTCTTAAAGGCGCACTACGTAACTTTTCGGTTGGGTTTTTGTCACCTGCTTGTTTCTATGGATATCTTATTACTAACAGTATCAATCAATCAATCTTTATTTATATAGCCCTTTACAACACCAATGGTGACCAAAGTGCTTCCCAATTAAAAACAGAAAATACAAAAGACAGAACATACAACAATGTAAACAATATACAGTAAAACACACAATGCAGAAAAATTACGTGACACAAACTACTAAGTATTAAAAGCCATTTTGAATAAATAAGTTTTGAGCCTAGATTTAAAAAGGTTAAAATCAGTGATGTTGCTTAGCTCAAAGGGCAGATTGTTCCACAGTCTGGGACCAGCCACAGAGAAGATCACCCCAGTGTTTGAGCCTGGCTCGGGGGACTTCCAAAAGAAGTTGGTTATTTGACCTTAAAGTGCGACCTGATTTTCGGACAGATAAAAGCTCGGTCAAATAACAAGGTGCTAATCCATTATGAGCTTTAAAAACAAAAAGTTAAATTTTAAAATCAATTCTAAAAGAAACTGGAAGCCAATGAAGTGTAAAAAGGACTGGGGTGATGTGCTGACGTCTAGGTGTGTATGACATTAAACAGCTCTACTTTACATTTATTCAATTACAAGTGGTTTTATAGCTCAAAAACACCTAAAAAAAACAGATATTCTGACTGTGAGCGGGGTCGCCTCTCCACAGATCTGACCTGTAACTTGGTCTGGTTTGGTCTCCATGACGATAGAAAGGTTTAATACCATAGGGTGGAGCACTCCAGACACAGCAATAACATCTCCATGAAGACATTTGTATTTTTATTCATCCATTTTGCTCATAATGACGACACATTGATGAGCCCCTCACTGGTTTTGTTCAGTCTCATTATAGGGGTTCTGTGCATGTGTTTCTATGAGTGAAAAGTCCAGGACTGCTTAGACTTTTGCTTGCGCCGTAGCCCACTTCTCCTCACACTGTATTAATCACTGTCTCTGGTTGTAAAAATTAAATAGTGCGGTGGCCGTTGTGGTTTCAGATGAAGCTGTTAACTTTGTATTGATTGTTGAAAAGCTGAGTGGGACAAAGCGGCACTTACATGGTCATTACTGTTAATTAGCACCGGCCACTATAGCGCGGCCTGCCTCTATAGGGCCCTCTGCGTATCTCGTGTGAGCGTGAGTCTCATGTATTATTTTTAAAGGTCCTACATTATGCAAAATCGACTCTTGTGAGCTTTAAGCCATGTTAGAATATTGTTACCTCCTCAAAAACAGACCTGGAGTTGTGCTTTGTTTCATTCACACATGTCTGAGTAATGTTTTATGATTAGTCTACATCTCCAAAGCTCAAAATGCTCTGTTTTTAAGGTAAGATAAGATAAAATATCCTTTATTTGTCCCAGAGTGGGGAAATTTCAGTGTTGCAACGCACAGTTAAGAGAACAGTAAGAAAACAGTAGCAGCAGAAGAACAGAATTACTTAAGATCTATAAAGATTAGGATTATAAAATAAAATAAAATTCTATATACAATAAATTGCTATCTGAATACAGTGGCTACAGTTTGTACAGTACTATAAATAACGTTATATTTTTATTTATATATTGATTTTATTTGTAGTGTAGTGATAGCTTTTTTTTAATTTGGCAGCTCCTTTTACCTTTTATTCAGTAGAAATGGGGAATTCCAGGGCTGAAATGATCCAAACGATTGTAGTGAAGGTGTGTGGAGTTTAAAAACACAGTGGAGCACTTCCTGTGTTGCAACATGACATCACAAGGTGAACAGAGAACAGAGCTCAGCCTAAATAAGCAGGTGTTTTAAACCTGTGTGAATGAGACAAAACACAACTCCAGGTGTGTTTGTGATGAGAAAACAGTATTATAATGAATAAATGTCCCACAGTATGGCATTTAAAATATTTATCTTACTCATTAAGTGTGTTTTTATTGCTCAACAATACCATGTAGGATTGTCAAAAGTATTGAAAATCAGATACTAATCGATTCTAAAACTAGTATCGAAGCTGGATACTCATTTGAACAAGTATCAACACTAAAAAAGCCACATTTACAGGAACATTTAGAGTGATTTGAGCTGATTTTTGACATTAAATCATAATATTTTCTTTTATATAACCATGTGTCCTTATATTTTTGTAATCCCTCAGTGGTCCATGGGCGTATTCTAGTCTATGTGCTCTTATTCTTGTTCTGATACAGCTCAAGATCACTCTAAAGCTTCAGGAAAGGCTCATTTCTGTCCTGTGAATGCAACTTTTGGCATCAATACCTGCTCATGAGTATCTAGTATCTGATTTTTGATACTTTGGACAAGCCGACAGAATACAGAATGATTGATTGAAGACTGGAGTGGCTTAGTCAGTCGAGCATTTTGCCAGTTGCTGTAAAGTTGCTTAGTAGCTTCCATCGTAAACATTATGCTATAAGAGCCTCTACCTATTACTGTTTATAAGATAAGAGGTCACTGGATGTGCCTATAGTGGAGATATGGTGCATTAAACTTATGTATTTTAGATTTATTCAATAGGCGACTGGAGTTTGCATTGCTCCTGAATAACATGAGTGAAAAACATTATTATTCTGAGCGGGGACGCCCCTCCACAGACCTGACGTGTTTTCATGGAGATGGATAAGTTTAAAGGCCTCATATTATGCAATTTTCTGATCTATTATCATGTTTTCTCATCACAAACAGACCTGGAGTTGTGTTTTGTTTCATTTACACATGTTAAACACTCAAATCCTGCATATTTAGGCTGTTCTTCGGAAAACGGAAAATGCTCTGTTCCACCTTGTGATGTCACCTGGTAATACAGGAAGTGCCCCACTGTGTTTTCAGACTCCACACACCTTCACTAGAATCATTTGGATCGTTGCAGCCCGGGAATTGCCCGTCTCTACTGAACAAAAGGTGGAAAAGGTGGTTGCTAACTTTAAAACTACCACTTCATGAGATCACAAGCTGGAACAGAGCATTTTGAGCACTTTGGAGATGCAAACAGACTGATAAATGGCTCACTCAAACATGTGTGAATGAAACAAAACACAACTCCGGGTATGTTTTTGATGAGGAAACGACATTATAACACGACTTAAAGCTCACAAGAGTCAATTTTGCGTAATATAGGACCTTTAATGCCTTATTGTGGGGCATTACAGACAAAGCAAAAGCCATCACCATGGAGACAAGCAGGTGGCGCATCCTTCAACAAAAATTTACACTGTGCATCATTAATTTTGTGTGTGATTCACTTGATTTTACCCTGTTTCTTAGTAAAGGTCATGAACTCTTACTGTACAGTGCAGGTTTTCAGAGTTGCAGCCATTGTTATTCATGATACTCAAATTTCAAACTTGATACTAAAGAATCTACTTGATACAATGACAAAACACTCTTTCTTTAGGCAATAGGATGTGATTTTCAATATTCAATCATCGTACTTTCTTTTATATTCCCATGTGTCCTTATATTTTTGTAATCCTTCAGTGGTCCATAGCCTCAAGACCTAAAGATATTCAGGAAAGGCTCATTTCTGTCCTGTGAACGTGACTTTTTTAACATCAATTCCTGCTCAAATGGACTAGAAATTAAAAGAACTGGTTCCAATAGGACAGTTTAAACTATTGCTCAAAGGTTTGGAAATGAAATCCATGGTTTGTAAATGTTTTAAATAGTCTTATGAAATTGTTGCTTGAAATGTGTCCTATAATATTCTAAGCTGTGTTGTTGTACCGCTTTCTTGGCCAGGACTCCCCTGAAAAAGAGATTAGTAATCTCAGTGGGACTTTCCTGGTTAAATAAAGGTTAAATAAAATAAGAGTGTCTAGTTTTGATACTAGTTTTAGTATCGATTAGTATCAGATTTTCTAATTCCAGTCTATGCGTTTTCTTTTAGTTAGTTTTTTCGTGGCCAATACGATACTGATTGTGTAGAATGTAGAGAAACTGATGGACTATAAGCTTTGCTGCTATTTCTGGACCGATATGTCGGCTCAAAAGTGTCAGGAAGTTGTTTCCTGATAGTGCAGCACGACAGAGAATCAATTGTCTGGGATAGTGTCAGGCAGTTGCATCCTTGTCGTTTTCTTATATCTGCCGCCATTTTTTTGGTAATTTTTTTTGTCACTGCTGAAAATGCAGATGTCTGAGATAGTATCAAGCTGTTGTTTCCTTAAAGTTCTCCTATCTCTGCCTACTCTGGGCTCTCTTAAAAATGCACTTTGATAGAGAATAAGACCGTGTTTACACTGAAACGAATCACTGTATCACAGTATTGGAAACGATTTGCATCCACACACGTCGTGTCTGGATTGGCAGAAACGCTATTCACTTGACGAGGCTGGTGTCACGTCATCACAACACCATGTGGGCGGTAAAAACAAGGAAGTGGAGCACCGTATCTGAAGTTGATGTAGTTCTATGAATTTGCGGCAGCCGATTTCGAGCCGAGGAAGATGCAAGCATGAAAACGGTCTTTTCGTGGACCGACGCTGTTTCGTGTTTGTCTCATGTTTGTCTCATGTTTGTTTTAAACTTTTCGCAATAGCGTCACATGACCGATGTCACGAACCCCGCGAATCAGGAAGGCGCAAGTCACAGTGACGCCATCCAATAAGAACAGCAGCTAGAGCTCTTACGTCAGCGTATCAGCGTTTTCACACGTCCACACGGCGCTGGATCAGATCTGTACTCAGGCCGTTTTCCGTTGGATTAGTGTGGACGAACTCTGCATCCACAACAAAAACGACTCAAATACTTAGTAGTGTGAACGGGGCCTCAATGATCTGGGACAGTGTCAGGCAGTTGTCTCCTTATAGTTCTTGTATCTCTGCTATTCTTTGGTTCTTAGTCACTCTTGAAAATGCACCATGACAGACAATAAAATATCTGGCATAGTGTCAGGCCAATAGATCTCATATCTTTGCTACTATTTGATTTTTTTTTTTTTTTATTGTTGCCGAAAATACACCATGACAGAGAATTAAGTGTCTGGGATAGTTTCCTGCAGTTGTTTCCTTGTAGTTTTAATTTCTTTGCCTACTATTTATTTTGTTTTGCTTTTTTCACTGCTGAAAGTGCACCATGACAGAGAATCAATTGTCTGGGATAGTGTCAGGCAGCTGCATCCTTATAGTTCTTGCAGTCCTCATGCTTCTGCTCCCATTCGATTTTTTGTCACCGCTAAAAATTCATGTGTCTGAGATAATGTCAGGCGGTTGCTTCTGTATAGTTCTTATATCTCTGCTACTCTTTGTTTTTTGTTATTGCTTAAAACGCAAAATGACAGAAATTCGAGAGTTTGGGATAATGTCAGTCCTCAAATCTCTTCTACTATTTGTTTTTTTGTTTTTTTTGTTATTGCTTAAAATTCAAGTGCCCGGTATAGTGTCAGGGAGATGTTTCCTTATATTTTTGTTGTTTTATCACTGCTGAAATTGTACCATGAGAGAGAAACAAGCGTCTGGGATAGTATCAGGCACTTTCATGTCTCTGCTACTATTTTAGACTCTTTGTTTCTGCTGAAAATTTGCCATGACTGAGAATTAAGTGTCTGGGATAGTGTCACGCAGTTGTTTTCTTATAGTTCTCATATTTCTGCCTACGATTTGTTTTTTCGTCAGTGCTGAAAATGCGCCACGACAGAGAATCAAGTTTCTGGGATAAAGTCAGGCAATTGTTGTTGTTGTTGTTTGCATGATTCTGAGTTCTTAGTAGATTCTTCTGTATTAGTTATAATCTGTTTTTTTCTGTGGTTATATTTTGCCGTCTCAGTTGTGTTTTTAGCCGCGTTAACCAAACAATTCATGACGTAAAGTGCAATTATCTTGACAAGAATACACTCAAATTAGGTTCTTTAATTTCCTGAGTCTGTCCCTTCGTGTCCCTCCAAATTCAACATATTTACCATTTAAACACTGGGTATTACGCAAAGTCAACTTTTTGGAGCTTTCTACCATGTTATTACATCCCTTCATTTAGGTGTCATCCATGCATGTTTGAGTAATTTAGCGATCTCTCCCAGGTCCTGCTCAAACCCTCCTTACTTTTAACTGTAAGATTTATGCTCTCACATGACAATTCTCCATAAATGTACACAATTATTATACAAAACAATACACTACAGCTTCACAAACCTGATGCACTGTGCAGTAGTCAATATAGTAGGATGAATGTTGATTGTGTTGCGATAGCGCTCTGAAGGGGGAGGGACTTAGCGTGGAGAGCAAAATGTGGAAAGACTCAAAAATGAAACTGAAACTTGTTAATATGTTGTTTTCGGCAAATATTTTTGCATTTTCAAAACAATAAAAGGCAACACGGTGATCTAAATATGTTATGTGTTGTTATGTGCAGTTCAAGGGTCCTTATTACGCTCTTTTCTGATCTAAGTTATGATGTTATTTCCTCATTACAAACGTGTTTCATTGTTTCATTCACGCATGTTAACACACAAACCCTGCAATTTTAGGCTGTGATGCCACGTGGTAATACAGGAAGTGCCCCACTGTGTTTTTAAACTCCACACACCTATCCCCAGGCTCATTTGGATCATTTCTGTCGTGGGATTGACCATTTCTATTGAACTAAAGATGAAAGGTAACTGTAAACCCGAACGTTCAAAGTAATTAAATAGATTAAGTTGAGCATACTCATAGAAATAGTCCTGCTAACTTATTTATGTTAAGTTGCTGTAACTTGTTCTTCTTTTTGAGTAATTTCAACTAATATTTTTTGATTAAAGGAGTATAAGTGGGTATAAGTGAGCGTAACTTAAAAATATAGATGAGGTACAACTTAGTAGAATTGAGTAATTAAACGCTGAAAATCATAAAGTTCTGTTATTTCTATCAAAAGGTACAAGTAGCGAAGCCATCCAACCTTTTAAGTTCTGGAAGATTGTGACTTTTAAGTTCATCAACTTCGAGTTCCTCAATTTTTTTGCGTTCTGGTGACTTATTCGGGTTTTCAGTGTAGCGGAAAACAGTGCATTTTAAGCTTTGGAGACGTAAACAGACTAATGATTATCAACAATTACTCAAACAAACGAACAAAACGGAACTCCAGGTATGTTTTTAATGAGATAACAACATTATAGCATAACTTAAAGCTCACAAGAGTCAAATGTGTGTAATATAGGACCTTTAATACCCCATAGAAGTCAAACACCGCCTCTTTAAGGTCACCCTATTAACATTAAATCTCTGTCTGTATCCTGTCTTCTCTCACCGAGGACGAGCAGCGTTTGTGGCGAACTTTTACTGACGCGACGCCTTCAAACGCTCCTATTAAACTAACCTCACTTTGGTGTTTTGCCTCAGTAATCGTGTGGTAGCCCGCGACCACACACCACACTCTATAGAAGACTTTGAGACTGTACTTTTAACGCTAACAGCATGCCTTCTATAGATAAGCCACTCAGTACGACCCATAATGCATTGCTTGTCAGACTGACGCCTCTTTATTTCCAAAAAGCAATCGGCCGGGCCTTGCATTGTCTCCCATTAATTGTTGGAAAGTCGTTTTAACAGTATGAATTAATAATGCGGTTGTGTGGAGAGGAGAGTAGCTTTTCCTTTTATCGTAAACATGCCGTTAATATTTGATGTTTTTTTCAAAGTGCAAATGAGCCTTTGTCAGTCAGGGCAGACGTTACTGACATCGCCACGGAAACACACATATTTACAGGCACAGACGCAGCACGACACAAGATGCCATGTGGTGATACGTGGTCGTCCAAAAGCCGAAGGCTGCGTTCACGTGCTGCGATTTGAGGATAGCGTGATTTCAGATGGAGGGCAGGGGTCTGTACGAGGGCCCGAGCGATTTAGATTTTGTTGCGGCCGATATGATACCGATAAAATGGGAGATGGATATATTTAGTGATGTAAAAAATCACTGTAAATCTTCAATTCTTTATAAAACTTAGGTTTGGCTCTATTGGATTTTCAATTGGGTTTATTTATGCAACATTTATTGTTCTTCTGCCTCTTTGCATCATATTTAAAGACAGTCAGTCGGCCTTATGACATTTTTGTATGATATTCTAGCCAGTAAAGAAAGTACTGTAAGCAAACTACCGCTGTTAGCCTTTAGCGGTAAATGGCTGTGCGCCGCGGTAAATAATGATCTGCTAAATGCCGATAATTCACACTTCTATCTACAGCTCATTTACATATCAGTGCGTGTTCACTAACATATTTACGGCCACTATAGTCACTTTACAGTCGCTAATAGAAGAGAAAACAGCCTGTTTATGTGCGAGCTACAGCAGCTAATCATTAACCAATGAGAAAGAACCAAAACAAGCTTCAAAACCAACACATTTCCAACACTCAGCCTCACACAGGCTCCTCTCAGATCACAAGTCTGCACTAAGAACTGTCCTTTTAATCCAGGCTCACACTGATCATCCGTAAAAAGAAGAGAATCTCAATGGTGCACACATGGATCTACGGCTGTGAGTGTAAACAAACCCACGTGGGGGTGCGTTTGTATGACGTCACAAACACAGACAAATGATTCCGCTGATGATAAATACTGATGCGGTGCCACATATTAGGACATTTATTTTTCTGTAAATTGGATTAACTGGGCAGAATATAGAGTCTGAGCTTTATAAGAAGGTAAAACGTCCACATGGCATATCAGCCTATATTGGCAAGATTTAGGCTGATAGCCGATATGTTTCCATCGGTGCCCATATCGGCCGATAAAATTGGCCAACCGATATATCGGCCGGGCCCTAGTTTTGTGTGTGTGTGTGTGTAAACTTAGCAGCGTGGTTGGAGGAGTTACGGATGTGCACAATTAACTTAGATTAATTAATTTAGAGCCTTGTGTGGATGTGAGCACACCACCACCCCATAACATGTTTATTTTTGCTGTTTAGACAAGTTTAAATATAGTTAGCCCCTGTAGTGAGTTATTAAACCTAATATGGATTTTTAATATTCTAGTCTCAGTTTGAACTCTGCAATTGCTATTTGAAAATTTTTGTTAGGATTTAATGTCCAACACTGCAAAAAAGCTTGGTTAGAATTTAAGATATAAACACTTAAATCTATCAGAAAATGACTTAAAAGTAGTGACATTATCTGTCCATGCAGCAAGATCATTTTACTTGACAAGTTATCTTAAAATAAACGACCTCTAGACTAGAATTAACGAGTCTCAGAACTAGTAGGTAGATAATAAATCTGAAAACAAGATGAATAACCTGATATACGTTTTAAAATCTTGGGCAGATCAGAGAAATGTGCAGTGTATAAATATGGAGAATGATGGAGGAGCTCTGGAGGTGCATTGGCCGTTCTAGGAGAATGGCCAAGAGTACGACTCACAAATGTTGACCTGCTTCACAAACTTGCTATACTAATCTACTCTCTACTACTGAAAGACATATTGTGCTTGTGTCTGCTGTAAAGTTATAATCTTTGACATCCATGGATCATTATGTTATAATTTGGACATTTTAAATTGCAGTAGGGATCTAAAACGACTTGGAGAAATGGGTCCTCTGACTTCTGTTAGAAAACTGTGGTGTCCAGTGTGAGCCGATGTCGCTGTAAACATGGTCCCTCCTCTGATCAGCTGCAAATCACACTCGGGAGAAGCGACTTTTTTTATTTGTGCCAAAATGGCTGCATGACGCCCAGGCGCTTCGGGCCTGATTGAAGCCATCAGGTTTATCCCTCGTCCCTCGACCGTGGACCCCTAGAGATAAAACCGAGGGCTTCAATCAGTCGAGATCCAGAGGCCAGCACCAAACCGGTAATGATCCGTCTCCAGGTTCACCTACGGAAACCTTTGTACGACTTTTACTTCCTCTGGATAGTCAAGTTTCATCGTCTTCTCTGCGCTTCCCCAGGGCTGAGGCTGATCTGAGGACGTCACTAAACCATCCAATCGTAACGTCGAGCGGTGTGAACAAAGGGCAGAGACTTAATCTACACAAGCTTATGACCTGGGGATTCCTCATTCAGAGCTATATGTATCACAGAATTGCAGAACAAAATAAGTACGTCACAGTGAACGTGTATTGATGGTGGTAAAAACAGGGGCTGATCAGAGCAATGACGTTTTAACTACTGAGGAATAAGGATGACTCAAACATACGTGAATCACTCTAAATATAACTTTGAGAAGGAAATTAGAAGGGGAAACAAATATGACGTGGATAAAGCCTCTAAAAAGTTGATGTTGCTGCATTGTTCTGTTTTAAAATCCTTTCAGCCGACAACAACCACGTCTTTGAGGTTGAATAATGGCACCACTTTCTGAAGCTATTGTCAAAAAATAATTTTACTTTTGTTTGTTTGTGCTGACACAGAAGACACTTGTGCCAGTTTTTGTTTCATGTGGATAGACCCAGTAATTACTGTCAGTAGGGTGTAATTATCTAAAGATTGTCAAGTAAAAAGGTTGCGTGGCAAAAGCTCACAAAACTATTATGTATCTGAGCTAACTGCACTCACACAACTACACCTGCAGGGGGAGTTCATGCAAAAAACTACTATTTATGCAGAAAAATTACTAGGGAACAATGTATTTACATAAAGACAGATTAAACTTGTAAATCATGAGTTTAATCTGCATTTTTACATTGCTTCGTCTTTCTGCCATACAAATCTTTATCATCTAAATAAAATGTTAAGTCGACTAATTACATTTTTGGACAATTAAGACTCGATCAACTGATTAATCTACTTATAACAACTAAAGGCCAACAGCCCTATTATGGAAATGTTAACCATAAACCATCATTGTTTTCTGTAGAGATAGAGCGATATAACAGGAAGCCGATATATTACACCGATATTTACACTTTTTAGCATATTGGCTGTAGGGCTTAAGTCTCCAGCAGTGACCAATACTTTGTTTGGCCTAACCACCACTAACCACTAAGTATGCATTAAAATATATGTGTAGAGCTTAATTTTAACATTGTAGTTCACAGATGGTACTGCAAAACAGCTCTCTTATCCAGTTTGTAGTAAAACAAATTGAAATTAGATAACTGGAAGATAAAAATCACCTCGAAAATATCAGTTTCTCTGACTTCAGCATCGGCCACGGGAAAAAAAAAACATCGTTCCATCTCTAGTTTTCTGTATTTTTCAATGTATCAGGAGAAAAGCTTTGTATTTGTTCCCATATCTACTTACTGATCATGATAAAGACAGGGTACCCACTTTCTTCTTGTAAATAAGAAAAAAATGCATCTAGTTTTAAAAAATATTTGATTCTAGGATTGTCTGGAGGTGGAGGTCCTTCCTGCTTCACTTCTCTGTCTGAAAAAGCGTTTCTAAAGCTGTGGATGCTCTTGAAAATTGCATGTATGTATGTGAGTGATTTGGGAAAAATATGTAATTGCTGTTTTTCTGACAAGCATTTTTCACTTTTAAACATGTCCAGAATAAGAATGATACAGGAATGACATTACAGAACATGTTTGTGAAGAACTAAACTACAGGGTTAGCAGCTTTTATGCAGAATAAGACAGAATATTTTGTTGTTTGGAGAGAGATTTATGGTCCTTAAAAATTACAGTCTGTAATTTTTAACTGCGTCGGGTTAAATTGAATTTTCCTTGTGACTTTGCGTCATCTTGCAGCCAAAGATAATACAGTAGGAGATGTATTTTTTTGTTTATGTGCTAAGATATATCGCCATGATCGTATCCTACATTCTTCTATCTGACTCACTGGAATCACACTGAAGCACTCAGGTTATCGTATTTTTCGGACTATAAAGCGCACTTAAAACTCTTAATTTTCTCAAAAATCAACAGCGCGCCTTATGTATTAAGTCTTGTTGTGCTTACTGACCTGGAACTGATTTTATGTGGTACACGGCGCTCAAAAATCTGTCAAAATGTTTTAGTACGACTTTGGTAAGATACGAAGCCGCTTGATGGATTACACAGGGGAACACAGCTTTAGTTGAGGTCTGACAGCTGTTTTTAACTAATTTTTGGGTGCAGAATTCAAAACTGACCTCAGTTTTTCTCTGTTGCGTCAAGTTTTTGATCTAAAGTATCCCCGTTTTCTTAAAACTATGTGCTAAAAATACTGTACTTAACAGATAGACGATTCATGCAGTGCAAGGTTAGTTTTATTTCAAACATTATTTCATCAACACAGACATTTACCTTTTTATCATCTAAATAAAAGGTTTAGTCGACTAATTATATTTTTGGATGATTAAGACTTGATCGACTGATTAATCTACTTATAACAACTAAAGGTCGACAGCCCTGTTATGGAAATATTAACCATAAACCATCATTGTTTTCTGTAGAGATAGAGCGATTTAACAGGTGGCCGATATATCAGACAGTGTATCGGCTGTAGGGATTAAGTCTCCAGCAGTGACCGATATTTTGTTAGGCCCAACCAGCCTAAGTATGTATAAAAATATATGTATAAAGCTTAATTTGAACGCAAAAATGTTCCAATCTTGACATACAGTGAAATCTGAAAGAAACAGGCATGACTGAAATGTTTATTTAACACTATTATGTTTTTACAAAGGATATGGCTACTATAATTGTGCTGTAATAGTACTGACCTACTTGGAGCTGCACACACCTCTCACTATGTCAAATGTGACGCATAAACAAGTCGCCTCGTAGATGAGTCGAGTCGTAATCAGCTGCAAGTCTTAATACAGCGAATCTGTGGAATTTTGCTTATCTGGAAGGTAAACTGTGGAGAAAAAACTTGACGTGCTAGAAAAAAACTGACTGCAATTTAGTTTTAATCAGCATAAAAACCTAACTTAAATTTTTTTTCAAATTGTTCCCCAGTGTTATCGGAGCATTACGACCACCATAGTCCGGAGCCTCGCAGACTAATACGTACTGTGCTCCAACATAATATTACAGTGTGTGTATTAGGACCCAAAATGGCCCCTGTTCAGAGACATGCTGATTTACACGCCCAAGTGAAGCAAACTAATTCGGTGCTGCCATCATTCCGGGTGGATTAACCAAAGAACTCCAACTAGATACCGGCGCCAACAGGTCGTTCAAAGTTAAATTGCAGCTACGTGGGAGCGTTGGACGACAAAAGGTAAACTTGCATTCACCAAAACAGGGAGGCGACGCTGGGCGAGTTACACCAATGGGTCGTGGATGCCTGGGCTAAAATATCAGTCTCGCTTAATCTGCTTTATAATCTGATTTTTATGTATGAAAATAGACCCGTTCACTGATATAGCGCTTTATAATCCGGCGCTCCTTATGGCCCGAAAAATACAGTATCTCCTTTTTCTTAGAAACAAAACAACTCTCAGTACTTGGACTGGCTGTGGACTTCTGCAATAGACAGCCCCATGACTATCACGGATTATAACACACAACTGGATCTGATTTAAATGAAATCAATGGCACATCTTTAGTCTGGCTCTAAAAAACACTATTATCAGCACTGTCATTAATACAGTCATATGAGCCAGACTGTACCACCCCACACTGAACCCGATCACATCTTTGTGCCTATGGGGGAGATTTTCTGCTGTCTCACTGCACTCACACACACTCCTCTCTCTTTCTTCGCTCTTATCATGTTCTGAACATTTGGTTCACTCAGTTTATACGAGTTTTCGTCAACCACAAACTCTGCTTTATGTAAAAATTGTGAGCTGTAAGCCATGTTATAATGTTACCTCCTCAAAAACATGCTGGAGTTTTGTTTCATCCCCACTTCATTCTCTCGTTTGATTAATCTTTTATTATACGTCTCCAAAACGCAAAATGCTAATAGTGAGTTTTCTGTGTTGTGGTTAGGATCAGATTAGTGTTTTCTGTTTAAAAAAGTAGGACTCAAAAGAAAAAGAATTGTGTCAATAGGTCAAAAGTTTTAGACGTGAGGTGACTGGTGCACACTGCAATTCTATCTGTGTGAAGGGAGGAGCTAAACTATATGTTACCTCAGTTATTAAAGGGACAGTTCGGTGTTTTGCACATAGGGCCTCATTTCCTCATGAGCCAGAGTGTTGGAGACGTGTGGAGACACTTTTTTTTAAGTGTCCATCCATCCTTGTATTTGGAGAGGTTGCTGGTGCTAGGCTAGTGCATGTCAATGGGCATAATTGGTCTGTCACTAAAAACAGTCTTACCCACAGAGCACCAGAGGCAAAACTATTATAATGCCAGAGTGTCGATGTGATTGTCTGTGTCGATAGAATAATTTCAGAAGTAAAACCAGCCTTGCATTTGAAGGATTTATGTCTGAGCAGCAGTGAGTTGTACTTCCTGATAAAAAGCTCGACAGCGGCGGACTGATATATGAGAAAATAGTCCCTCAACATGTGACGATTCATGCGATTCAAGGTTAGTTTTATTTCAAACATTATTCTATCGACACAGACATTCACATCGACGGTCTGGAGTTATAATAGTTTTGCCTCGGGTGCACTGTGGAGTGGGTAAGACTGTTTTTAGTGGCAGGACAACTATGGCCATTGACATGCACTAGCCTAACACCAGCAACCTCTGCAAATACAAGGACTGGATGGAATATTTAAAAAAGTGTCTCCACACGTCTCCAACACTCTGGCTCATGAGGAAATGACGCCTTATGTCCAAAACTCCAAACTGTCCCTTTAAACTGTAGTTCACACCAGTGTAGCTCCTTCAGATGGAAGACCGTGTCCCGTCAGCACTCGACCAGAACTGAAGAACCATCTTAGATGAGCAATGAAACGTCTTCACTCTAAAGCTTGACAGTTTTAGAGTGAATTTCTTTTGTTATGGAACCTCCCTGAACAACTGAGGAATTGCACAGACACTCAGATTGCACATTATAAACAGCACTAACATTTGTGGACCAAAGACTGAAATCTGGATTTATAAATGTGTAAATTAATATAAGAATCTCACGTTTGCAGAACATGTTTGTAGGTGACCAGAATTTCAAAGTCAAAAACTGGGACACTCTCAGTTTGGGGTGTTTGATAATAATACATTTGTGAAACGAGTATGTAAGAAAAATAATTATGCACTCGGTGAGTCTGTATAGTCACATTTTCTTTGTGTTTTGGTCATTTTTTAAGCAGTTTTTTTGTATTTTACCGAAACAAATGACAATTAATGCTTCTCTTAACTGTTGACCGGTATCAAACTGGTCAAAAATAGGGACGACAGGGTAATTTCTTGTATAAAACTGAGACAAATCACAGATTTTGGATAAATCTGCTGGGACAGGGGACATAGGGCTCAAAACTGGGACTGTCCCGGGTAAACAGGGACGTCTGGTCACCTTATTGTAGAGGTCTAAACTACAGTTTCAACATGATGCTTCTATAAAAAAAGACAAGAAGAGCGTTCTTTAACTAAATAATTACAGCCTTTAGGATTTGATAAGTTTGCTAAGTCATAGTTTTAGTCTTCATGATCATTTTGATGTAGTTTTGTTTAGTTTTAATCAGAAAAACAAATGACTTTCACTATTTCAACATTGCAATGACCAAATCTTTGCATTATACATCCTATTTTCTCAGCAGTCTTTGCGATTCTCCCATTTCACCAGCTCAAACTGCTCTTCCGGCTACGATGAACCACCCTGAGCACCAGCACGTCTCTCCCGCCTATAGACAGTGGATTTTGCAGTCTCACACTCCTCTCTCTGTCTTTACCGCTATCACGCCCTGACCCCTGAGCGCTGAATAAACAGAATGGGCCCACGAGCAGTAAATACTTGGCTCTTTTGGCTGCTCGCTCCCCCCTGCTGTCCCTGCTCTTACTGTAAGCTGTGTGAGTGGGAATATACGGCACTGAAACAACTTCCTGTAGCCATCTGACATCACCTCCATTCAGACGCGTGTGTACATAAGAGCCTGGGCCGAGCGCATGCTGTTCAGGTACATGCACGCGCCACTTTATGTCAATGAGTGAGCTAATTACTATGGGTGTGTGATGGTGCGGTGTCGATATCACGAGCTACTGTTTCGATACATCGGCAAGAGTATGTTTTTTGTGACTGTTTATGCAGTTCACTTGACATATTCACTGTTTTATTTTCTGGTGTACAGCGCTTAACAAATGTATTAGACCATCACTCAGTATCAGGTGTTTGCTGCTGCCATAATTTAACAGTATTTCTGTTTACCAAAATATCTTTTTATGTTTCTATAATGGTTAATCCGCCAGCATATGAAAGATCTTTTTATCAAAACGACATCTTTAAAGCTAAAATATAACTAATGTTGCTAACCATAAATTTTTAAGTTTAATATTTTCCAAAGTCTCATCCAAAGCAAATCTCTGGGAACAGCTAGAAACTATTTGAGACTCAATAACAAAAGAGACTTTGCAAAACGACATAAAAACAAAGCAGCAAGAACGCAGCTGTTATGTGCGCCAAAGGTGCTCACATAAAATATTCACATTTCTGGTTATTATTTGTCAACAAGGACTATTTTGTTATTCCAATTGGTCATTTTAGTGGTCATTTATTTCTTAGTGAATAGCAATGAAATGGTTCATTTGAAACTAGTTTTTGATAAACTATGAAGTTACAGTTTTGTTTTCATCACAGGTGCTCTAATACGTTTGTTAAGCACTGTATGTTATAATGTTGTTTCCTCATCACAAACAGACCTGGAGTTTTTGTTTCATTGTTTTGTTCATCACATGTTTAACACACAAATCCTGCTTATTTAGGCTGAGTTCTTCTGTCAAACTGAAAACACTCGGTTCCACCTTGTGACGTCATGTGGTGATACAGGAAGTGCTCCGGTGTGTTTTTAAAGTCCGTACACCTTCGCTCGTTTCAGTTGGGCGATTTCGGTCCTGGAATTGCTGATCTTGCCGCCTTTTTTTTAAATCATAAACCTACAAGGGGTCATTTTACTCCTGTTTTGTGCAGGCATCACCGCACTGAAGAGATCTGGCCAAGATTTTAAAACTTATAACAGGTTATTCATCTTATTTTCAGATTTATTATATACTCACTCGTTCTGAGACTGCTTCATTCTAGTATAGAGGTAGTTTATTGTAAGACAATTTGTCAAGTAAGATAATTTCACTACTTTTAAGTCATTTCTGATAGATTTAAGTGTTTATATCTTCAGCTTTTTGCAGGGTGGGCAGCAGATCAGTCAAAACTAAATATCGGCCAGTGCTGGAGATTTAAAGCTGCACTGTGCAACTTTTCTGATACAGGTCAAAATTATTCTAAAGCTGTTCAGGAAAGCTTCATTTCTGTCCTGTGAGTGTGACTTGGTTTATTATCAGTACCTGCACTTGATGTCATTGTTTTGCCTGGAATGTTCCCTGGTATGACATTAAACATAAACTCTAGCATTTATTTATTACGGGTGTTTCTATTGCTCAAAAATGCATGAATTCCTTCTGTGAATAGGGACGACTCTCCACAGATCTGAACTGTAATGGAGCATGTGCTTATATAGCTGGGTGTAATCTATATTGTGGAACATTTTAGACAAAGCAATAACATTTCTGTGGAGACAAGCAGGCGTTTTTGCAGATACATTTAGTTTAGACCTCTACAAACCTCTTCTGTATCAGTTTAACAGTTCATATTACAGTCTCAAATGTTAACACTGCTGAAGCTGTTTACAGTCTGCACTCTGAACTTGTGTTGTCACCATTTTTGGGAGAAACAAAACAGAAACCTGAAAAGAGTCAGCTGTATATGAGTCTATGAGTAAATTAAATATTAAACGTTTTTCAGTGCAGAGTGGACAGTTTTGTTGTTTCCACATGAAAGATTTAATACTGAGAGACCAAACTGACTAAAAAACAAGCTAATTGAAAAAAATGAGTAGCATTTTCCCTTAAATAAGTAAAAAAAACAAACTTTCTTTTACTTTCCTGTGTGGTCTTGTATCTGTGTAGTCCCTCAGTGGTCCAGGTAGGTTCCACAGTGGTCCTTGGACTAGTATATGTGCTTTTATATTGTCTTATACTTGTTCTGATACAGTTCAAGATCATTCTAAAGGCCGAATTATAGTTCTGCGTTGACTCAGGGCACACTGCCACCGTCGCCTTGTCGCAGTCGTTTTTGATTTATGGCTCTGTGCTGAGGTCTAAGCGCCGCAAAGTATTTCACCGTCACAACGCTAGGGGGCTAGGATTTAAACTGGCTTATGCGTACTGCAGATGCATAATCTCTGAAAAGTTTAACACGAACCATCTCCAACGTGATATACACACAGAACAGACTCATCAAGAGCAGCACATCCCTCTGTCACAGAAAGAACACTCATATAATCCACTGAGTCGTGTCCTTTAGTCCTTTAGTAGTAGAGCTGTTTTTATCAGCGCTTGTACTGTATGCAAATGAGCCATGCGGTTTTAAGTTTAATTTCTGTAAAACGTAATCAAACGTCCGCAAAGCTCCATTAAACACATTAGTACTCAATGTATATGTGAGCGGAGTACCGGAAATGTAGAGCAGAGGTTGAGAGGACCAATCACAGTCCTTATTGTCTGCGTCGCTTCCCCCTGCTGTCTGCATCGTTTTGACGTGTAGTTAGAAAATTTTCGAAGGCGCACATCGGTCGACACAGACACTTTGCAGAGGGGATGCGCGTCGACTCAGAGTCTCTAGGTCGCGACGCAGACATTTTGACGCATGACCAGAAATAGGTCTCAATGCTTTTAAGGAAACTTTGATACTTGCTCAAATGATTTAGTTTTGATACAATTTTTGGTATTGAACAGTACTAGAAAAACACTTTCTTTAGACAAGAGAATGTGATTTTCAACATTAAATGAGAGCACTTTCTTTTATATTCCCATGTGGTCTTATATCTGTGTAATCCCTCAGTGGTTCAGGTAGGTTTCATCGTGGTCCATGGGCGTATACGAGTCTGTGTGATACAGCTCACTTCTAAAGGTTAATTTCTGTCCTGTGAATGTGACTTTTTTGTAGCGATACCTGCTCAAATGAGTATCCAGGTTCAATACTAGTTTTAGTTTCAATTAGTATCCGATTTTTGGTACTTTTGCTAACTCTAATGCAGACAAGCGTCATCTGGTTATGAGGTTTATCTCTTTATCTCTAGTTTTAAGTGTTTATTCTCCCCTGTAAATCGCTCATATTCTGCTCTTTGGTCGTTGTGTGGTTCCTTGCTTCTCCCTCAGAGTGGGTGGAATTCCTGTGTTATCTCCTGGAGCGGGTTTGTCCTGGCACCGCTGCGCTTTATCGTCTTTCAGGACATTTATTTTTCTGATCAAACTCTGAACTCGCGCCATTTCCATTTTATTTCTCTAACCTTTCTTTAGCCTTTGCAATCAGAGGTGGGTAGTGCACGAATACATTTAATTGTGTACGTTTTTAAAGGTCCTATATTACGCATAGTTGATTGAATTGTGAGTTTTAAGCTGAGTTATAATGTAAAGGCCGCCGCACACCACAGGAGAATTTGCCCGATTTGGCTGCGATTTCTTCATCCTGAGTTCTGGGAGGCGTGACCCGACTTTTTGTCTCCGTGTGTGATTTTGTAGCCGCTGCTCCTCATGTGTGGAGTCTGTGTCAGATCATAACCACCAAACATCAACAATGCGACGGTAACAGACGATAAAACAGAGTGTCAGGGGCAGAGGAGCGAGACACAGAGACGCAACATATAAGCCAAAATAAAGACTTTATTACTCACCTAATGTAAAGTGGTAAATTTAAAGTGCAGCATCTCACCCACATTATCCATAGAAATTGTCCTCCACAATTAATGACATTCGGTCCACAAAACTATTAATCTTGTTTGAGGCGTTCTTTAAAAGTAAAAAGATTTTGTTTCCTCGTGTGTTTGTTTACACAGGAAGAGAGAGAGTGAGAAAGAGAGTGAAAGAGAGAGAGGAAGAGAGAGGGGATGATTGGGGAGTAGAGAGTCAAAGAAGAGGATAGAGGGATGAGAAAGTAAAAAAAGGAGAAGAGAGAGAAGTGTATATGCACAGGTTATCTGGACATTTATTAAACATGTGCTGAAAAGATAAGAAAACGCAGGGACATTTCACCAGCTGGAGGTAACTCACCTGAGCGCGTTATCGACTGAAATATTTACCTTAATCCTCTATAGTCAAAAGTCAACCAGGTGTAACTTTTTCTATGGATATGTCACTGTTCTGCCTGAAATGTTCCACAGTATGACTTTAAACAGCTCTACTGTACATTTATTCAACTACAGGTGGTTTTATAGCTCAAAAATACCTCGAAAAACAGGCGTTCTGACTGTGAGTGGGGTCGCCTCTCCACAGATCTGAACTGTACGCCCAACCCTAATTCACGTTGTTTTATTGTTTTTATTAGTTTCTAATTTTAGTTATATTCAACTATGTTCTGTAGCACTTTAGTCAACCTGTGTTGTTTTAATAAATAAAGTAGTAGTTGCAGTTTAAGTTAACAGCTCCTTTTATCTTTTGTACATTTCAGATCTGAACGCATCCAGATGTTTTTATTAAAGGTGTATCTAGTTTAAAAACCATAAAACTATACTAAAATCTGGAAGATGAATCCAAGATGGCGTTGTATTGTTTTCAATCAGTTTGTGCTCATTGACGCATGACCCCAAAAATGTTTTTTACTTCCACATTTACTTCCTGATTTTCGGCCCAACACTGCCCCGCGTGCGACATCAGAAACATGCCGTTCTGACTAAGGATGGGCATTCCATTAAATTGTCTTAATCGATCGTCGGGAGAATTAACATTTGATTTTCGATTAATTATTAACATTTTATATTAAAATTATCATCATTATTATTACTATTTCTAATCTGCATAAATAAACTCAACTTTACAACATATAAACCATAATCACTACAGAGCCACATCAGCCCGTGTGAGATTAAAATGTGTTTAATGCAGCTTTGACACATTTGTTTACGTCTTACAGAAACGAAACTTAAAATCACATGGCTCATTTGCATAAACAGTGGAAAAAAACAGCTCTTTCCTTGTGCGCTGGTGCGTCAGTTTCTGTCGGACTTAAGGATACTGCGTATACATGCACCATGACCAAACCAGGATACTCAAAAAACCCGATCATACCCGGGATACTGATGTGCAGGTAAACAGACTCTGAGGGATATAGTGATCTCCACGGAGCCATAGACGAGACGTGGGACTGTGGGCCCACAACTCCAGTGTTTGTGCTGTGAGACGCAGCCTCGACTCTTTACACTACGTCACGCACAACAACCTACATTCGGTTTGTCGATTTAAAATGAACGTGATCAACGAAATTCTTAATGATCAGTTATCGATTAATCGACTAATCCTGCCCTAGTTCTGACCTATTCAGAGCAAGAGCTGCTAGAATGGAGCTAGCGTGGGCTCAGAGTGGGGCTAGGCTAACTCTTACAACGCCGACTTTTAGGCGTTTTGACGGTTCATGTTGTAAAAATACAGAAGAATCTCTACAAAACCTTTATGAAAGCTGTCGATGCCCTGTCAGATGAACACGGGCAGTTTGATAATTCTCTCTGGGCGGGAACTGCAAGGCCTAAGAGCGGCAACAATCAATCTGGGGCATGTTTTATCCCGTTCTTCCATGTTAAAAACACAGTGGAGCGCTTCCTTCACTACCACAAGATGACATCACCAGGTGGAGCTGTGCGTTTTCAGTTTTCAGTGAGAGAAGAGCTCAGCCTAAACATGCAGGGTTTGTGTTAAAAAATGTGTGAGTGAAACAAAACAAAACTCCAGGTCTGTTTGTGATGAGGAAGCAACATTATAACACAGATCAGAATACGACGTAATATGGACCCTTTAAAAATAAACTTTAACAATCTAATCTTTGTGAGAAAGTGAAAAATGCACAGCTCGAGTGTATATATATGTGATAAGTGGTTGCCTATAGTTATACAGCATACTTCATGGGAACAGTCAGTCTGACACACAGCTCTGACTGCGTATCAGACTCAACACATGTTTTGCGTTGAAATAACCACATTTTCATATCTTTTCTGTCTATAATTCAGTTTGCATTACTTTCGCTTTCACTGTTTCTAAGCTGTATGTGTATCTCCAAGTCCACTGAGCACCCCGATACATAAAAGGCAATGTTTCTCTGCACCCAAGTGTAATTTTTCAGTTGCCCAGCGTCCCTGAGTGCTACAGGCAGTAAGGTTGGATGGTAATATGATATTAAGGTATCCCGAGACATCGGAAAGTAGCAATGGTATCAGTTTCATTACAGTCATTAAAAAAGTCTGCAGCGCGTAAGGACCTAATGTAATATTATAATTTATTGATACCTAAATTTGTTTGCTCAGCACAAATTAATGTTTGGTTGTATTTTCAATTTAATGCCAGTCCTGGTTTAGTCCTGGTTCAGTCCTGGTTCATTTTTACTGGGGTTTACGGTCTTACCGTGACTAATTAAGAATTTTGTAACTTGCACCTAAACCATTTAGAAACAGAAGAGCAGCTTTATATTTGAAGATGAGGCACAAGTTCTGATCAAACCAAACTTTATCAGCGCGTTATCGCATCAGCATCAGCGCACAAGCTGTTTTTATCAGCGCTTATACTGTATGCAAATGAGCCATGCGGTTTTAAGTTTTGTTTCTGTAAAACATAAACAAATGTGCACAAAGCTGCATTAAACACATTATTACTCAATGTATATGTGAGCGGAGCACCAGAAATGTAGAGCGGTGGTCGAGAGGACCAGTCACAGCCCTTATTGTCTGCGTCGCTTCCCCTCGCTGTCTGGTGTTGTTTTGACACATAGTTAGAAAGTTTCGGCGGTGCGTGGAGGGAGCACGTTGACACAAACACATTTTGATGCCGAACTATACATTGAGCTTCACCGTCTCCTGAAAGTCCATGAAAGTCTGACTTCGCCCTCGAGCGAGAACTTTCTCCTCTTCAGCTCGTCCCCTCTTGACTCTCGACTCTCAATAAAACGTCTCCACCGCAAACTTTTCGGCTCAACCTCACACACAAAGTATCAGTCAGGTTTTTTTCTTCTTCCTCGCTGCGTGTGGATGGAAATCTCTGTGCGTAACAACGTTTGAAGAGGAGAGAGAGCGGTGGGGAGAAAGTCCGCGCTGTGGCTTTAGGTCCTTATGCAGATGTTTTAAATGACGGTGATGAAACAGATACTGTTGCTACTTTTTGATACCGTGGTATTACCGCCCAACCCCAATTTATATGTAATATGTAAATTTTTGTTTGGGGTCCGTCTCCTTGTTTCTGTAGATACGTCATTGCTCTGCCTGGAATGTTCCACAGTATGACTTTAAACAGCTTTACCTTACATGTATTCAATTACAGGTGGGTTTATAGCTCAAAAATACCTAGAAAAACAGGTATTCTGACTGTGAGCGAGGTCGCCTCTCCACAGATCTGACCTGTAACTTGGTCTGGTTTGGTCTCCATGAAGATAGAAAGGTTTAATACCGTACTGTGAAACATTCCAGACGAAGCAATAAAATCTCCAGGGAGAAAAGCATTTGACGGACCCTCCACCAGAAAGGTTACACGATTAGTTACAGTACTATAATACTTGTACTTCATTAACTTCCACCGCCGTAGAGTCCTTAGTGCTGATGTGAGCGTGAAGCAGGGGTCAGGAGGTCAGAGTCATGTTCGGGTTTGTACAGGCTGTTCTTCACACGCCACTGTGGGTTCTCAAATCTGTGGTTTCAAATATGTGGCTGGGTTTAAATGGTGTGAGAGTGCATGTACACTGAATAAAGTAAAAGTATCACCTGAAAAAAAAGTAAAAGTATTAAAATCCCTGTTTAAAAATGTACTTGAAGAGTAAGAAGTAAAACATTTTCTGAGATTTTTGCGATTTGTGGTGTTTGTTCTGTTTTTGTTTGTATCCTTTCGTTTGCTCACATTACGAACGTGTAAAAATAAACCCTCAGTCTTTTCAGCAGGTCTCAAACTTTAATCAAAAATACTTTTACTTTTCAGTCCAGTTCAAAAATGATGTGGAGTAGAAAGTACAGATACCTTCTCTCCAATATAGTGACAGGGTAGCCACTTAAAAGTCTTAAAAATGTCTTAAATTTAATGTTCCTAAATTAAGGTCTTAAAAAGTCTTAAAGTATGTTGTCCAAGTCTTATTTTTTTCACAAAGCTCTTAATTTCATTTGCCTATTTTTTGTATAATCCACCGGGCTGCAGTGCAACGTGAGACAAGACAACGTGAAAGCTTAGTTTGTCTTATAAATCATTTTTTGGCCATTTTACAAGCAATGCAAACGACTATAAATGAGTTCTGAATGAGATTTTATAGTAAAAGTATTTTTGTTATTTAAAGCAGTGAGTAATGGGCATTATTAGAACTGGACCCGGTGTTTTCGCCCACATAATGAGTGCAGTGTTGGTCTTAATTTCGTTTAAGTGGTCTTAAATTTGGGGCAGTCAAACCTGGGGATGCCCTGAGTGAAGTAAAAGTAAAAAGTATCTTTAAAATGTACTCGTGTAAAGTACAGGTACCTAAAATGTATTCTTTACTACTTTTACTTCCATCCGTTCCACCACTGCAAAAGGGTCGATTATGTTGGTTATACAGTGCAGTTAAAGTGTGCACTCTGTAACCTTTCAGGTGTCATGTCAGCCACCTGCTTGTCTCCATGGAGATATTACGGCTTTTCCTGGTCATGTTCACAGTGTAGCTTAAAGGGCTCATATCCTCCCTGGACCTGAAGAAAAAAGTGTATTGAATATAGATTTTTTTTGTGATTTTCTAGCTATTTGGAGGTAAATGCACACCTTAGCATTTAGATTTTGTTCATTTTTTTTTTTAATTATTTGTAACATGTCCTGTAAAAAATGCCGGGGACATTTCTGATGACCATCATCTCTGACAAGCTTCTACAGTTCCCTCAAAAAGTTTTTAGACTCACTTTTAATTTCTCTCTTTTTCATCATACTGCAGCAACAAACTAACTCCTATTGCGTTCATTTTTTAAAATCCTGGACATGATAGATGGTCCTATAATCCCCCAGCCCTTTTTAGGCAGAGGAAACTAGTCCCCGCATTAAGAGTCCTTTTCAAAACACTTGAAAGATCGACTGGTTAACTCAGTGTCCGCTATAAAGGATGCAAACGAATGGGCCGCGTTTCTGGAGGATATGACTCAGCTTTCAGATTTTTGTATAATGTTGTTTCCTCGTCACAAACATACCCAGAGTTGTATGTTGTTTCACTGACACATATTTAACACACAAACCCTGCATATACTCTGTTCCACCTTGTGATGTAATGTGAGGGTGTAAATTGTCAGACCGGTTAAAATGTAAAGTGATGAGACTTCCGGTTTGGGCAATGTAGGAGACAGCGGCACAGAAGGAGAGCTCCTCCATTTTTTGTCAGATTTTTTTACACAATCCATTGAATTACCCCAGTTTGCCACTTTAATTGAACAAGGACAATGTCTATTTTGGTTTCAGTCTCATGATTAATACGAACGCTGGAAATGGGTCGGAAAAGCTACATGTCAAACTCATCTCATGGAATGTTCGAGGGTTAAATGGTCCAGTTAAGAGGGCAAAGGTGTTCCAGCACATCAAACTGCATAGGGCAGATTAGTCTTTCTTCAGGAAACTCATCTAAATTGAGTGATCATACCAGGCTTAGGCGTCCGTGGGTGGGACAAGTATTTCATTCATCATTTAACTCCAAAGCGCGGGGAACAGCTATTTTGATTTCTAAAAAGCTACAGTTCATTCCTGAAAACATAATACCTGATCTTAATGGACGCTTTATTATTGTCTCAGGCAGACTCTTTCATTTACCAATTACACTAGTGTGCGTATATGCCCCCAATTTTGACGACGACAAATTCATGACTACACTCTTATCCTTAATCCCAAATATGGACACGCATTATTTAATTTTTGGGGGAGATTTAAATTGTGTGATGGACACTCAGTTAGATCGCTCCAGCACTAGAGTGACTACTTTAACAAAAATGGCGATGACATTGAAATCATTCATGGAGGACTGTGGAGGTTGTGATTGTTGGTGATATCTACATCAAAACATTAAGGCATATTCATTTTTCTCACATGTACACCACATGTATTCAAGAATAGACTATCTCTTTATTGATAAAACTTTACTGCCATCTGTGCACTCTTCTGAATATTTGGCAATAGTAATCTCAGATCATGCACCTCTCTTGCTTGACCTCAGATTTGACTCCCCAGCAGCTGGGAGTCTACAGTGGAGACTTAACACATCTCTACTATCTTTAGATAGGTTCTGTACTTCAATAACTCAAGCAGTAGACGAATTTTTAAGTTTTAATAAATCAGACGAGACCAGTCCATCATTATTATGGGAAGCCATGAAAGCTACCCTCAGAGGAAGAATAATTTCTTATTCTTCTTATCATAATAGACAGCGCAGAAAAACACAAACTGATATAATTGAAAAAATATCTGAAACTGACAGACAATATGCTACAGCTCCCGCTCCAGAGTTATACCAACAAAAAGTGAACCTGCAAACACAGTTTGATCTTTCATCTACAGAAAAGGCAGAACAAACAATACTGAGGTCGAAAGGAAAATTTTACGAATACGGCGATAAAGCAAGCCGCTTGATGGCATTTCAACTCAAACAACAAGCAGCATCACGCCATATCCCACAGATCTATGATGATGCCAACAGTCTTACCACATGCCCCTTAAAAATCAATGCCACTTTCAAGTCATACTACTCCAAATTCTATACATCTGAGCCCCCCCAGACGGATATAAACATGGATACATTTCTAAATAGCATAGCTATCCCAACCATTCACATACTGACACAAACAACACTGGATCAGCCAATTACACTGGGAGAAATATATAGTAGTATAAAGGAAATGAATAATGGTAAATCCCCTGGACCAGACGGGTTCCCGTCTGAATTTTATAAAAAATTCTCAGTACAATTAGCTCCATTACTATTAGATATGATTAATCATTCGTTGTTCCTGGGGATTTTGCCGAAAACGTTAACAGAAGCCACTATTTCAGTCATTCTCAAAACAGATAAAAATCCTGCAGAATGCAGCTCCTACAGACCCATCTCTCTTTTAAACGTTGATGTTAAAATACTTGCAAAAATTCTAGCAAAAAGATTAGAATCATGCCTTCCCTCCATCATTTCTGAGGATCAGTCAGGTTTCATTAGAGGGCGTAATTTGTTCTCAAATATACGCCGCCTGGTAAATATAATTTCTACACCATCTGCAGCAACAAAACCTGAAGTAGTACTGTCATTAGATGCGGAAAAAGCCTTCGACAGGGTTGAATGGGGGTACTTGTTCAAATTGCTGGGAAGGTTTGGGTTTGGTCATAAATTCATTTCTTGGGTGCGCTTGCTTTATACAGCGCCTCAAGCTCGCGTCCATACAAACAATCAGTATTCATCCTATTTTTCACTTTCTCGCGGAACCCGTCAAGGCTGTCCGCTATCACCTTTGTTATTCGCGCTAGTTATTGAACCTTTAGCCATTACATTGAGAACATCAGCACATCTGCAGGGTATACAGAGGGGAAACGTGGAACATTATGTCTCCCTGTATGCAGATGATCTTTTACTTTATATTACGGACCCAGTTATTTATGCTAATAGAATAATTCAGATCTTGGAGGAATTTGGTACTTTTTCAGGGTACAAAATTAATTTTCAAAAAACTGTATGTTTCCCACTTAATGCGTTAGCAAAACAGTCTAAACAGGGACAGATTCCCTTCCATCTCACCTCAGACAGCTTCAGATATTTGGGGATTAACATTGCCCATTCATTACAGGATCTGCATAAACTTAATTTTGACAAACTTTTGGCCAAGGTGAAGGCGGACTTACAAAAATGGACCAAATTGCCACTGTCGTTTGCAGGTAGAGTGCAAACCATAAAAATGAATATATTGCCCAGGTTTTTGTTCCTTTTTCAATGTCTTCCTCTTTTCCTGACCAAAGCATTCTTCCAACGACTTGACAAAATTATTCTCCAATTTATATGGGCGGGGGGGTAGCAAGAATAAAGAGGAGTGCTTTACAGGCAGTGAGATGGGAGGGGGGACTTGGTCTCCCTAATTTTATTTTTTATTACTGGGCAGCAAACATACATAAAATACTTAGTTGGAGATATGAGGGGGACTCAGTATGGTGTACAATGGAGTCTTCTTCTTGTCACACAACTTGCACATCACTTGTAGCTTTGACATGCTCCGCTTTACCTATCCAAGCAAGAAATTATACTTCTAATCCAGTTGTTTTGTCAACTTTAAAAATATGGACACAGTTTCGTAAATACTTCAAATTATATGATCTTGCCCTCTTTGGGCCATTGTGCAATAATCACTACTTCTTGCCCTCCAAGCTTGACTCTGCATTTGAATTATAAAGGCATCAGGTCATTCCGAGAATTATTCCTTAATGGTACATTTGTAGATTTCAAAACCCTTTCAAGCCAATATGATCTCACACAAAACCATTTTTTTCGTTGTCTTCAGCTTCGTAGTTTTGTTAAGGACCACTGCACCACATTCCCACATCTGCCAGATAATACATCACCACATATACTAGACAAACCACTTACTCATAAGGGGCTAATATCCAAGTTATATAGTTTCATTCTGAGATCTGACCCTTCACCACTTAACAAAATCAAACGTGAATGGGAGACTGAGCTGGAGGTTCAGTTTCAAGATGAATGGTGTGATGAAGCCAAACGACAAGTCAATCATTCTACGTCCTGTGCCCGTCTCAACCTAATACAATTCAGAGTGCTACATAGGATGCACTTAAGTAAAGCCAAATTGGCAAAATACTTTCCTGGTACTAGTGCTGCCTTTAATAGATGTGCCTCTGTTCCCTCACATCTTGCCCACACATTCTGGCTTTGCTCAAAGTTGACGGGCTTTTGGAAGAAATTTTTCAAAATTATGTCTGAAGTTCTGGAGATTGATGTAGAACCCTGCCCATTTATTGCTATTTTTGGAGTCCCTTTGAACTACCCCAGGTTCAGCAAACAAAACTTAAATGTGCTATCATTTGCCTCTCTAATTGCCCGTAGACGTATTCTCCTACACTGGAAATCACCAACTGCCCCAGGACAACACACTTGGATAGTTGATGTGATGTCTTTCCTGAAATTGGAAAAGATTACATTTTCTCTAAAAGGATCTATCGGGAAGTTTTACACGACATGGCAGCCTTTCCTTTCTTATTTTGAGAAAGTGTCTATAGCTTTTAATGCTTAATTTCAACTAGAAAGCATTAATCCAGAACAAACTCTAGACAGTAACATGTTTTATACTCTTTGCCTTAGTATGTTTACAGGAATAGACCAATGTGGGTGGGGAGGGTGGGTAGGGTTTTTCCTTTTTGTTTCATTGTTTTTATTGCTATTATTGTTATTATTATTGTTATTATAATTTTTTGGAAATGTCAGTTTTTGCTTGTTGTTTGATGGTTTATGAAAAACTGGACATGTATATTCTTCTTCTGTGATGTGTATATTGAAATTCTTTCCTAATAAAACAAATTATTAAAAAAAAAAAAAGTAAAGTGATGCCTATGTGTAAATTGTAGGTTAAAGCATGTACGAGGGGTTTTGATGATTCTTTGATGAATTTTGAGTTAATTGGTAGGATAATGTATAATAAGATAACATATATATAACAGAGAGAGGGAACAGAGATCTGAAGAGTGGAGGAGCAGCAGAGGGAGCGGTGTGATCATGTGGAGGAGCTCAGAGCGATATGGAGGTGCCAGGTTATGGAGGGCTTTGACTGTGAGGAGCAGGATTTTGTATTGGATGTATTGTGAGATGAGGAGCCAGTGGAGCTGCTGTAGGATGGGTGTGATGTGGCTGATGGACGGGGTGTGTGTGATGCTGCAGCTGAGTTTTGGACCAGTTGAAGTTTATGGAGAGTTTTTTGTGGCAGACCAAACAGGAGGGAATTGCAATAATCCAGACGGGGGGTGAACAAGGCTGTGAACAAGGATGGAAATTCGGTTTTATTGCTGTTGAATTTGACAGCAATAGGATTTAACTTCAAGAGTTGATAAGGGAGGAGGGTGGGAGTGTGGAGTTAGTTTGAACTCTTCCACCATCTCCAGGCACGCCACGCTAGTATATTTAGTGAGAGGCTCATTTGGAAACAGTCAGCAAGTGCACGGCATGTGTCAAAGGGCATTTCAATTATACAGCACCTGCTGCAAATTCTTCCTCTAAGCTTTTCTATTTGTAATGTACATAACCTATGTTTACTGCTTTCTACATTTGATATACACACAGAAGACATCAACTACATGGAGCAAGATATATATTATTTAATGTTGATTAGTCAAATTATAGATTAAAAGAATATTACTTTGATTACTAATTACTTTAATTTTTGTTGTAAAACTTCCAACTCAAATGACTTGTTTTACCAAAATATGTATTGTTTATGTATTCAGCATGTAGAAATATGCAAAAAGAAAAACACTTTTTATTTCATAAGGTTTTGGTAAAACTAATTTCATAGTAGACTGAAAACAAAAACATACAATTCTGTCTATAAGGACATAGACAAAGCTAGTGCCACAATACTAAAATTTGCACAACCTGCACAACCGAACCGAGCCACAGCCGATGGCGCCATCACACAGCGCTGTTTGTTTACATGTTGCACAGCAACATTCATGCCTCACAGCAAGAAAGTTGCGGGTTCGATCCCCTTTCTGTGTGGAGTTTGCATGTTCTCCCCATGTCTGGATGGGTTTCCACTAGGGGTGGGTATTGCCAACAACCTTGCGATACGATACGATTCGCGATACAGGGGTCTCGATACGATACGATTCGCGATACAGGGGTATCCCGATACATGGTCTTCAAGGCGATACGTATCCCGATATTTTACATTACGTAACCTATAATTTAAAAAAATGTTTACTCAAATGTTATTTTTATTTTGGTGTAGCGCATCAGTTACAATGTAACAGAAGAAGGCTGTAAGGCAGAAACTGCCCTTGATTAACCTGTTAACACCCGCACTCGGCACAAGTGTTCAAATATGTACCAGATGTTCCAAACTGTAATAAGATGTAATGTATAATAAATAAACCATCTTCTGAAATTTAGGCATGTTTTCTTAAGATAAATAACTAAAACAAGCCAAAAAATTTCGCTCCATATGTCTCTTGTGCCTCCACCAGTGAGTGTGCGTAAAAAGAGGAGAGAGAGTGTCTCCATACACAGAGCGCATGGAGCTAGCCTATCACTACAGCACCTCTGCCCCACATGGGGCCCACCGCTGAAATCGTCTTTTCATAGGCTACTCAGATCTGTCAATCATTTCCTGAAAGAACCAATGACTGAAGAGGTTTTGCCGTGGAACTGTCCCTCGGTCATGCGTAGTATGCCGCTAACTGGACGCACTCGTTTTGTTCCCCAAGCTGTAGCGCGGCGCCCCGTAGCCAGACCGAAGCCTGGATACGCTTGTTTTGTAGCTAAGAGTGTGGGGAAAACAAACATACCCCACACCGCTAACAGGAGCTAAGCGTTTAGCTATGCTAAGGACCAAGAGCGAGAGTAGTAGAGAGATGCGTCGCTCATCCATTCAGACAAACTTGGACTTTCTGGATTATTTCTCCACATGGAATTATTTTATGAAAAAAGCAACTGGATATTCTTTTTCTGTGGACTGTTACGGACTAATTGAGCACAGCTATTCCTGGATTGGACCCGTTTCGGACCGACAGAACCGGCTCAAATGTAAGAATTGCGATGAATATTTTCGGGAATTATAAGTTATGGCTCTTTGGGCTCGCTGTGTGGCATAAAATGAATGATATGGTTGTTTTACTGAGGAATTAAGCTTTCAAACGATGTATAGCATGTCAATATTGGAAAAATAAGTACGGTGAATATCTGGCTTGACTTTTTGTACGCCCGTGATAAAACGTGACGTATTATGGTATGGCGCTGTCCGTCCGTCCGTCCGTCTGTCTGTGGACAATTTCTTGTCCGTGCTCTAGCTCGACAACCGTCTCACCTAGGAATGTCAAACTTCATGGCTGGACACCCCATGGGTCAAGGATGTTCCCTATTGATTTCAAGGTCACAGGGTCAAAGGTCAAGGTCACCTTATATATATATCGGCGCATGCCCCACATGTTTTGCCTCTTCATGAAGACAAAGCTTCAAAGACTTCAAAGCTTTGAAGTTTAAAGTTCAAAGGTGACACACAGTTCCAGCTGCAGCGGTTGCTAGGCAACGGGAGAGAGAGAATACAAGACAACTACACATTATATTGTATATTTTTGTATCGATCCATGCTGTAGGTCAGTGGTATCAATTTTATGTGACTTCAGGTTTTTTCACACTTGTTATTATTATATTGGTAGTGAACTGCCTTATTGTGCTTACCGGTATGTGCCATAGAACGCGAGTATTGGAATCTTCCAAACTGCACCAACAATTCATCTTTAACTAGGTTTGACAAATTCTAACTTAATTCTATGTACAATAATTCAAAGTACGGGCGTATTTTGCCCCGCTGGCGGAGCTCTTGTTAATGTTGTGTAATCGCCCGCCGGCGGGCGGGTGGGTGTTAAGTGTTAATGTAAACATGGCTTAACAAGGCTGTATGCTGACATGTAGCTACCTTTGATGAAAGTAAACTTAAGATATGGCCTTAACAAGGCTGTAGTGCAGAAGGAATGCTGCCTTTGACAATACAAAATGCGCATTGCAAGCAAGGATCACTTATCAGACGCAGTTTGCTGAAGCTTGATAAATAATGTTTGTTGCATGTAAAATATCGATACTGACGCCTCCGTATCGATACTTGTATCGCCAAGAGGCCCACGACGATGTATCCCCGTATCGATTTTTTGAACACACCCCTAGTTTCCACCGGGCTCTGGTTTCCCCCATCAACTCAAAACATGCAGCACCCCTATGAACTAACATCAAGGACCATGATGTCCACCCTCCTGTGGGCTCACCACACGCAGAGGGGTTCATAAGGGGGGTCAGGTGCTATGAGGATTGGGCAGCACAGCTGCCCCCGTGACCCAACTGGATTAAGCGGGAGAAGATGGATGGATGGACATGAAATATTAAATAGTGAGACACATATGAGTCCTGGTGTGATATGCGCTCCTCCAGGAGTTTATGGATATAAAAACAGAAAAAAACAGTGAGGACAGCCAGAGATGAGGCTACAAAACTTCTGTCTCTGTCCACAGTCCTCACTGAAGGTGGACGTGAATTCACTGTGTGTTTTGGAGTGGAGTTTATTCACTGTTTTTATCATATGAATAATATTAGCACAGCTGACAGGGTTCATATAGTAAAGTTGTGCGTGTACATGAGCAACCATGCCATACTTTTGCCCACCTCCTCCAACCAGGACAAAGCCCCAACTGTCCAAACACACGGCTCTAAAGTACAAATGTATTAGTCCCTGTGAGACTTGATACTCCATACCAATTCTGAAACCACGATGAGAATTAAAAAACACTATATCCTGGCTGGTACTGGTGTGGGGCTGCTGGGAAAATCAGGTGCCACATGACTCCATATATATCCATATATGTACAGCTCGTTGTCATGGTCTAAAAACTTCGAATCTTTTGAATTTTTGGCATAATTCATTCTGTGTTGCCATGGTAACACTATGGTACACTTAAAGCTTCCGTTGCTATGACGTCAGAAAGTTCTATGGTTTGAAGTATGACATCACAAATGCGCCTCAAAGACCTGTGGGGTGCTCAGTGGGTCTGGATGTATTTACTCGACCATTTGGATTCGATCGATACGATAGGCAGGTTAGAGTGACACAAACACTCAAAATTAAAGCATTTTAGCTTTTCCACAGATCTTTTCACAGGAAAATGTACAACCAATACAGATTCGGTAATACAAACTATGGGGACACCTGGATTAAATTAGACAAGGGTCGGCGCAAATTCTCTGAGTTTAATCGAGGGGAAGGCGTGCGCGCTGCACTGTCTTTTCAACCCAGACCTCCTGCAGAGAAAAAGATGATCAGTGAAGACTCCCGAATGAAATTAGACAAGGGTCGGCGCAAATTCTCTGAGTTTAATCGAGGGGAAGGCGTGCGCGCTGCACTGTCTTTTCAACCCACACCTCCTGCAGAGAAAAAGATGATCAGTGAAGACTCCCGAATGAAATTAGACAAGGGTCGGCGCAAATTCTCTGAGTTTAATCGAGGGGAAGGCGTGCGCGCTGCACTGTCTTTTCAACCCACACCTCCTGCAGAGAAAAAGATGATCAGTAAAGACTCCCGAATGAAGTCTGTGAGAGCCCAGAGAAAATTCATGGCTTTCAGAAGTTCTGGACCAAGATGACACAGTCCCGCTCCAAGTCAGAAAACAACAGCTACAGTTCCACCTGCAGGATGTTATTATACGCCTGCCGTAAGAGGGGACGTATTATGGTATGGCGCTGTCCGTCCGTCTTCAAGAGCAGTTACAGTCTCTTGAGGAAAAGAACACACAACTCAGCAACGAGAAGGCTAAATGTGAAAGCATCATTTCTTTAACAAAAGAAAGCTCTGAACAGGACAGACGTGAGTTTCAGGCTCAACTAGAGGCTCTCACTGAAGAGAAGGTCAGACTGCAGTCAGTTATTCAGCAAGCAGTTATTCTCTTCACTTCGTAAACACTCTCTAGGGACTTGGACTTTGGGGTTCTCTATTCACTTTATAAACTAGTGTTGCTCCGATTGATCGGCTGCCAATCATGATCGGCCGATATTGCCTAAAAATAGCCTGATCTGCGATCGGAAAAACATGCCGATCAAAAAGCCGATCACGTGACGTAAATTATTAGCGACGTTTCAAACTGGCAAACACGCACAAAAAAACTGCGCCAAGATGTACCAACGCGCTGGAATAGTTCTTTCTATATGCTCCAGAGTCTCTTGGAGCAGAAACTGGCCCTGGCCTCATATGCAGCAGAATACGAATTGCCATGCAACTTCACAGTCCACCAATGGAAATTGATTGAAAACACAATAACCATCCTGGCCCCGTTTGAAGAGCTAACCAAAGAAATCAGCACATCCACTGCGTCCGCTGCGGACGTAATCCCATGCGTCCGAGCGCTCACTCGTCTACTAGAGAAAACAGCTGAGACGGACCATGGCGTGAAGACGGCGAAATCAGTGCTACTGGAGGCTGTCCGACGACGATTCGCTGACATTGATGCACAGAAGTTGTACACAATTGCTACAATGCTAGACCCAAGGTAAGAGACACATTATTACATCACATTATTATATTATATTATCCATCCAATATTATTATATTATATTATATTATATTATATTATATTATATATATATATATATATATATATATATATATATATATATATATATATATATATATATATATATATATATATATATATAATTATATTATTATTATTAATATAATATAATAAATATAATAAATGTCAAATATCAGCTGGCAATGGATGTATTTTTTTTCTCAGCTACCTGACTGAAATGAATGTTATTTTGTTTGGCATATTACTATAACCTAATCAATTTCTCGTTTTCATTTTTGTTATGTCTGTTTTAGGTATAAAGACAGATATTTCTCAGAGGCACTCAAACCATCTTTCCATGAACAGCTTCAGAACGCACTTGAAACCAGCCACCCTGAACTACCCATCACTACAAGCACTGTGGAGCAACCCAGTTCCAGCAAGTCAACTGACAAGACTCCACCTGCCTGCTCTTTGCAGGCAATGTTCGCAGAGTTAGTCGATGAGGTAGCAGGGCACAGTGAGCAGGAAATTACCATTATCACCCAGGTCAACCAGTACATGGCAGAGTCTGTATTGCAGCGCATTTCAAACCCACTTGCCTATTGGCAGGTGAACAAAGGCCGCTTCCCTGCACTTGCACAGCAAGAGCATATCTTTGTTCACCATGCACAAGTGTGGATAGTGAGCGGCTGTTTAGCACAGCTGCAAACATCATTGATGACAAAAGAAACCGTCTCACCCCCAAAAATGCAGAGATGCTCATAATGATCAAAAGAAACTTGCCATATGTTATTGGGCAGTGAAAGATTTTGTCCTTTGTGATAGTAGGCCTTGCACGTTTTGGTTTTGTGGCCAATTGTTTATTTTATCTTTAACCAGCATTAACAAGCCAGTTTTCAAGTAGCCCAAGTTTTTCTTATGTGAGTTAGTAGCCGTCTGCTTGGCTTTTCTAATGTTCTTTTATTTACATTTTGAATGGAAAGATTCATATTTATATTTTGAATGGTGACATGGATATTGTTCACAAAGGCTACAGTAAAATAAAGGCATTCTATACATTTGAAGATTTTGACTGTTTCTATAGTTTTTAAAAAAATATAGTTAATTATTAAAAAATTTAAATTCATTCTTTGATCGGCAGTGATCGGCAATCGGCAGATCAAGTTTTTTGGTGATCAGTATCGGTGATCGGCCCAAAAAATGGTGATCGGCGCATCACTATTATAAACACTTTCTTGGGACTTGGACTTTGGTGGTTTGGTTTTTGTGCAAAGTACGTGCATTGTTGCACATGAAACAATGATGCAGTATATCCAATATTTTTATCTGGGTGTGTACCGGTGACGACGAAAATGGTGGTAGATACACGCAATGACATCTTGAATACAGGAGAATAAAGCTTACTCAAACATGAATGACTCTAAATACAACTCTGAGAGCGTAAATGAGAACAGAAGCAACTACAATATGATTAAAAGCTCTAAAAAGTCGATTTTGCACAATTCATCTCCTTTAAAACTTTGAGAACTGTTACTTGGCATGGGTGGCGTCGCACAGTGGACACTTGAGGTATTGCAACTGAAAACAGAACGAAATTTGAATAGACAAAAAAAAACCCAATATTGAAATGATTTGGTTGTGAAATTTCTCATATTTTCTTACAAACACGACTTAAAACATAATATTAGTTATGATAAATAAATTACATAGAGTAGATTTGTAACCTAATTAACCGTGTAAATGAAAACATATGTAGACGGTGACTCAGAGACCAAGCTGATATTTACAGAATCAACTTTGTACAAAATGGTGTGTGATGGTTTGTTCTGAACCATCACACAAAATGTCTAAAAATACTGAGAAAATAATGAGTACCGTAAATTCGGATCACAAGCCGCTACTTTTTCTACACTTTCAACACTGCGGCGTGTAATATGAAGCGGCTTTTTATTTTTTTTTTTTCATCGCGGGAAAAACATGGACCAATAAAATGAATAAGTAGTTCACTGAGGTCCAATGAAATTGTATGATTAATCACAACTTCCTTATTTCAGTCTTTCTGCTAACCCTCATCAACATGGAGAATACCAGACAAAAGCATATGATGCAGCTTTTAAACTAAAAGCGATCACTCTGGCAGTTAAAGAAGGAAATCGAGCTGCTGCCCGTAAAATTGGCATAAACGAGTAGATAGTGCGAAGGTGGAGGCTCCAGCAAGAAGAACTGAGCCAGTGTAAAAGACAACCAAAGCTTTCAGAGGTAACCATAGCAGATGGCCTGAGCTTAAAAACTTTCTGGAGGACTGGGTTAACACGCAAGAGCGGCCGCGGTCCGCTGTACAAATCAGACTGAAGGCTAAAGCGATCGCTACCGTGGTTTATTCCCAGAGCGCCAAGGTGTGTATGTGCATGTCGCGTGTGTGTGTCCCAAGTGTGTGAAGGTGTGTAAGTGCCTGTGGCGCGTGTGTGTCCCAAGTGTCACCAGTGAGCGAGTCCGTCCCCAGAGTTCAGGGGGGGCCGCGTCCGCGGCCCGTCCCGGAGGCGCTCCAGGCGGCGGGGACGCAGAAGCGAACCCCCGCCTAGTCTTTGGCCAGCGGTTTATAATATGGTGCGGCTCATATAATTACAAAATTGATTTTTCTTCATAAATCTGAGCATGCGGCTCTTAATAGGGTGCGCTCTGTAGTCCGGAATTTACGGTATTTACATTTAGTGCAACAGTGAAAAACAAAGATATAGGTCAATAATAGGCCAAAGGAGAAAAATGTGTTAAGGGAAATTTGGTGTTTTAGAATTTCAAAGCAAAGCAACAAAAACAGCAAATAGTGATGTAGCTTTTGATGAGAATATTTGTATTGTTATACGCCCGTTGTAATAAGACGGGACGTATTATGGTATGGCGCTGTCCGTCCGTCTGTCCGTCTGTCCGTCTGTCCGTCTGTCTGTGGACACTTCAAAGCTTTGTCCGCACTCTAACTCGACAACCGTCTCACCTAGGAATGTCAAACTTCATGGCTGGACACCCCATGGGTCAAGGATGTTCCCTATTGATTTCAAGGTCACAGGGTCAAAGGTCAAGGTCACGGCCCGACCCTTTGCGAAAACCTGCCCGTCGCTCTTGCTAACTGTGATCGTTTCCATCTCTGTCTTTTTATCTTCCATCTCTGTCCTTTTATGTTACGTGCCGTAGATCTGAACTCTCTTCTCAAATGTTCTGCTGCTGAAAGCGAGAACAACCCACATTCTCTGCTTCTTTGAGCTTTGACACATTAAAGCTTTGTAGTGTCTTTAAGTTCTGTTGCTGCAATCTGATTGGTGGAATTCCGATTCTAGAATGTGATGATGTCATACTCATACTCCGACTGCAAGAGCCAGATTTCCCTATTGATTATCCGTCCGTCTGTCTGTCCGTCTGTCTGTGGACAATTTCTTGTCCACGCTCTAACTCGACAACCGTCTCACTTAGGAATGTCAAACTTCCAAACTGCACCAACAATTCATCTTTAACTAGGTTTGACAAATTCTAACTTAATTCTATATACAATAATTCAAAGTACGGGCGTATTTTGCCCCGCTGGCGGAGCTCTTGTTAAAAACACTAAGCTGTTATATGCACTTTAAACTTTTTTCTATAAACAAAAAGTATACATTTTCAAAGCTTAATGATTAGAATAATGAGACTATCAAAAATAATAATAATCAGTGTTCTATTCAAGATTTTACAATGATTATTTTTTCAAAACAAAACTGAATGCAACAAAAAACAAGACATTTCCTCTGTTCAGTCGTCAACTTCATAACTGAGAAAAATTTAGCAATGAAAATCTTCAAACTCGACCTTTGAAGCTAGAAAAAGAGGTCCATAGTTCACATTTGACTTTTTGCATCAAGTTTTATACCGGTCCATCCGTCATTTCTCGTGTGTTTTTTTTTTATACGCCCGTCTCAAGACGGGACGTATTATGGTATGGCGCTGTCCGTCCGTCTGTCTGTCTGTCCGTCTGTCTGTGGACAATTCCTTGTCCGCGCTCTAGCTCGACAACCGTCTCACCTAGGAATGTCAAACTTCATGGCTGGACACCCCATGGGTCAAGGATGTTCCCTATTGATTTCAAGGTCACAGGGTCAAAGGTTAAGGTCACGGCCCGACCCTTTGCGAAAACCTTGTCCGCGCTCTAGCTCCACAACCGTCTCACCTAGGAATGTCAAACTTCCAAACTGCACCAACAATTCATCTTTAACTAGGTTTGACAAATTCTAACTTAATTCTATATACAATAATTCAAAGTACGGGCGTATTTTGCCCCGCTGGCGGAGCTCTTGTTTACAACAAAGAACCGCTTAAGCTCAAAGAGGAGCGTAAGAGGGCGGAGCTGGCTGAGAAAGAAATGGCTCAACAGGCAGAAGACAAGAAGAAGGCCATGGAGAGGAGACTCGAGACTAGACAGTACATGGAGGCTAATGCAAAGCTGTTCCGACATAGAAATATGTTGGCAGAGCGTAGGAGGCTGCAGGAGGGTAAAGAGAAAGAAGCTCTCAGTCAGTCTGCAGAAAATGTTACACCTAAGGAATCTGTGGAGCAACAGATCGGCCAAGCAGCAGCTGATGGTCGCATTGTGCTCCCTCATGCCCAACAACAGTCGGACTTTAATGATGATGTCCAAAAATATGATGCTTCTGCTGAGTCCTTCAAAAACAAACACAAGCGTATGCACATCCCCTCTACAGAAATCAACAAGAGCTCCGCCAGCGGGGCAAAATACCCCCCTACTTTGAATTATTGTACATAGAATTAAGTTAGAATTTGTCAAACCTAGTTAAAGATAAATTGTTGGTGCAGTTTGGCGTTCTATGGCACATACCGGTAAGCACAATAAGGCAGTTCACTACCAATATAATAATAACAAGTGTGAAAAAACCTGAAGTCACATAAAATTGATACCACTGACCTACAGCATGGATCGATACAAAAATATACAATAAAATACACAAATACAGTATACCTTATATATATATCGGCGCATGCCCCACATGTTTTGCCTCTTCATGAAGACAAAGCTTCAAAGACTTCAAAGCTTTGAAGTGTCCACAGACAGACGGACGGACGGACGGACGGACAGCGCCATACCATAATACGTCCCGTCTTACAACGGGCGTATAAAAATGACAATGTAGAACGTGCAAAAACAAAGAAACATTTTGTGTACCAAAGACACACACACATTGAGTTCAAGCGAGTTTTTCAGGTATTTGTGTAAAATGTGTCTTGAACAGATTATGGATGTTAAAAATATCGAAAATCAGACACAAGGAGCACACCAACAGCAACACTGAGTGAAGAAGTTTATACATGAGTGAACAAGGCGAGGTGGAGATAGCTGGGTTGAGACTTGTGGGCGGGGGTTCTGTCTCAATCTTCAGTTGGCCAGTTCAGCTGGGAAAATCAGGTGCCACATGACTCCATATATATCCATATATATACAGCTCGTTGTCATGGTCTAAATCCTATTTATGTTCAACTTCGAATCTTTTGAATTTTTGGCATAATTCATTCTGTGTTGCCATGGTAACACTATGGTACACTTAAAGCTTCCATTGCTATGACGTCAGAAAGTTCTATGGTTTGAAGTATGACATCACAAACGCACCTCAAAGTCAAAGATCTGTGGGGTGCCCAGTGGGTCTGGATGAATTTACTCGACCATTTGGATTCGATCGATACGATAGGCAGAGGTTAGAATGACACAAACGCTCAAAATTAAAGCATTTTAGCTTTTCCACAGATCTTTTCACAGGAAAATGTCTAGTAGTTACAACCAATACAGATTTGGTATTACAAACTATGGGGCCACCTGGACCAAATTAGACGATGGTCGGCGCAAATTCTCTGAGGTTAATCGAGGGGAAGACGCGCGCGCTGCACTGTCTTTTCAACCCACACCTCATGCAGAGAAAAAGATGATCAGTGAAAACTCCCGAATGAAGTCTGTGAGAGCCCAGAGAAAATTCATGGCTTTCAGAAGTTCTGTTCTGGACCAAGATGACACACTCCAACAGGCGGAAGACAAGAAGAAGGCCATGGAGAGGAGACTCGAGGCTAGACAGTGCATGGAGGCTAATTTAAAGATGTTCCGACATAGAAATATGTTGGCAGAGCGCAGGAGGCTGCAGCAGGCTAAAGAGAAAGAAGCTCTCAGTCAGTCTGCAGAAAATGTTACACCTAAGGAATCTGTGGAGCAACAGATCCGCCAAGCAGCAGCTGACGGTCGCATTGTGCTCCCTCATGCCCAACAACAGTCGGACTTTAATGATGATGTCCGAAAATATGATGCTTCTGCTGAGTCCTTCAAAAACAAACACAAGCGTATGCACATCCTCTCTACAGAAATCAAAAATGACAATGTAGAATGTGCAAAAACAAAGAAATATTTTGTGACCTCAAGCAATTCTCAGGTTGAAATGTCTGAAGATGATATTTGGAAAATGGAATCAAACATTACACATCAAATTAGAGAATTAGATCGTAAAAACAATGAAAAAATCCAAAAATCAAAAATCAAAAATCAAAAAGACAAGGGTCAGTCACAATCCCGTTACATGCCCAATCTGCCAAATGTGATTCTGGTGCAACAGCCATTCATCCCGATGCCCAAGATTCCTACTAAACAAGGGAGGTTCATGCTTCCACCAGGTGAAAAGGAGAAACTCACTCTCCCACCGATTAGGGAAAATACGGCTTGTAATTTATTTCTTTTGGGTGAGGAAAAAGCTGAGCCTGAGATTGTGATGCGCCCTCCTGTTTACATTGAATCTGCAAAAGTACCAAAGGGGACTGAAGTGAGCGCGGTGGAGCTCAGAGGCAAAACCAAACACATCAAATACGTTTTACCGTCAAAGTTCAGAAGATTCTAACTTTGTTCTAAATCCCACCGTCCACACACACACACACACACACATGCACACGCACACATCCACATATATAAACACACACCCACATACATGCACAAATACAAACACACTCACATCCACATGCACAAACGCACATATGTACACACACACATCTACATGCATGGACACACACACACACACATACATGAACACACACACATACATGAACACACACACGTACATCCACATGCATGAACATACACACACACGCATGAACACATGCATGTGTATGTGTGTGTGTGTGTTCATCCACGTGCATGAACACACACACACACACACGGTCACACACAATGACTTACATGGTTGACTGGGAAACCATGTCAGGGCTGTTTAATAAAACTCTTAAAAACATTGAGTTCAAGCGCCTGGACCAGAGTTTTTCATGTATTTGTGTAAAATGTGTCTCGAACAGATTATAGATGTTAAAAATATCGAAAATCAGACACAAGGAGCACACCAACAGCAACACTGAGTGAAGAAGTTTATACATGAGTGAACGAGGCGAGGTGGAGATAGCTGGGTTGAGACTCGTGGGCGGGGGTGCCGTCTCAATCTTCAGTTGGCCCAGCCGGAATGGGACCCCCTTTCGTAGGCGTCTTATATCTGGAAGATGAACGAGATGGGGGTTGGGAGGGTGGGGTCGAGTTAGCAAAGAAACTTGAATGACGGGATAGGCTGCTCCAAATAGGCTTCTGGGAAACTGAGGTGTGGTAGATGTGAGCTGTGGTTTGCTGGTGAGGAGGAGAGGGCGGTTGAGGCGTGGTCCTGCTCCTGAACCTAAGTAGTAACTACATTTTGCTGAGAAGGTACGTTACTATAACTTTATCTGCTGATTCCAGATATCAACCAATCGCAGAATTTATTTCCTTCATACAAAATAAATAAGAAAGAACCGATCCAAATGAGTTATGTAGCTTTTATTTATCCCAAGTAACTACTGAACTTTGTGTAAATAAATGTTCAAACATTATGAGACTCTCTGGGCAGCTACAACCAGAAGTGTTATTACAGAAGTGTTTTTATCCAAAAAAGAATATCGGCTCAAACAATATTTGGAAGCCAGTATCTGATCCAGTACATTTTTCAGTATCACAAGCACCAATATTGGATACCAGAATCGCATCAGTGTTTCTCTATCCCAGTTACAGGTCAGATCTGTGGGGGGACAAGCCCACTCATATTAAAGGATGCTCTGGTTCAGGTTTTTCAGTTCCGATACCGACATCAGCCCTGTGACTTTAAGTATCTGCCGTTATCTGACATCTGATATCTGTGGGGACCCAGAATGGAATTTCTTTTCTCTCCAAACACAGTTAACAAATGTGATCCAGTTGTGTTATGCAACTTATTTACTCTGCAAGTAACTGGTGAACAGATTTGTATGAATACAGGTCCAAGCATTATGAGACATTCTAGGCCAAAATCAGCCTGTAAATAGTCTTATTACATCCAACTGAAGTCCCCGCCAGGGTATCAACTCACAAAATATCACAAAATCCTGCAAATTTCCTTGGATTGGTGCCATTATTCAATACCAGACTCGGTATCCGTGCATTTGTACTCATAATAAAAATCCTTTGCATGAATGTTTTTTGTAATATGGTTTCAGCATTTCAGTAATTTTTAAATTTAATGCCATACTGTGGAATATTTTGGACAACAATAACACCCATCAGTGAAAATGACCTGTTTTGAGATTTCTTTGACCAGGAAAACCATCTGTTCCTATGTTTGTCGAGTAGGATTGTTATTTTTGAGTCTTTGGAGTAGGCTGAATTGTGAACAACACAACGTAACTTTTTGGTTTTGGGTCCCTCACCTGCTTATTTCTATGGATATGTCACTGCTCTGCCTGAAATGTTCCACTGTGGCCATACCAGCTCATCAAAGCCTGATCCCGTCAGATCTCAGAAGCTAAGCAGGGCCGGGCCCGGTTAGTACTTGGATGGGAGACCACTGGGAACACCAGGTGCCACAGGGGGGCGCCAGTCACAGAAACTGTCGTTGTCGTCGCAAGGCACATCACCCACATTGCCTAGTATGAAAGTGGTGTGTGCGTGAGTGATGGTGGTGGTCGGAGGGGCCGATGGCGCAGATTGGAGCCTCGCTTCCGTCAGTCTGCCCCAGGGCAGCTGTGGCTACAATAGTAGCTCACCACCACTGGGTCTGGAGTGAATGAATAATGCTCTGTAAAGCGTCTTTGAGTGTCCAGAAAAGCGCTATATAAAACTGATGCATTATTATTATACGCCCGTTGTAAGACGGGACGTATTATGGTATGGCGCTGTCCGTCCGTCCGTCTGTGGACACTTCAAAGCTTTGAAGTCTTTGAAGCTTTGTCTTCATGAAGAGGCAAAACATGTGGGGCATGCGCCGATATATATATAAGGTATACTGTATTTGTGTATTTTATTGTATATTTTTGTATCGATCCATGCTGTAGATCAGTGGTATCAATTTTATGTGACTTCAGGTTTTTTCACACTTATTATTATATTGGTAGTGAACTGCCTTATTGTGCTTACCGGTATGTGCCACAGAACGCCAGTATTGGAATCTTCCAAACTGCACCAACAATTCATTTTTAACTAGGTTTGACAAATTCTAACTTAATTCTATATACAATAATTCAAAGTATGGGCGTATTTTGCCCCGCTGGCGGAGCTCTTGTTATTATTATTACTGTGTGACATTAAACAGATCTACATTTACATTTATTCCATTACAGGTGGTTTTATAGCGCAAAAATACTTAGAACAAGAGCTCCGCCAGCGGGGCAAAATACGCCCGTACTTTGAATCTGTGCATGTAGCTGTGGATGATGTACAGGAAACCACCAGAGGTGAAACACCTGGCATGGGTGTGCTAGTGGAAGGACCCGGTGAGACACAGGGCATAGATCGCTGTTTAAGAGAAAATTTATGTGTTAGAACAATTTCTGTATTTGGTATCTGGTAGATAAAATCAAAGAACAAGTGTGAAAAAACCTGAAGTCACATAAAATTGATACCACTGACCTACAGCATGGATCGATATAAAAATATACAATAAAATACACAAATACAGTATACCTTATATATATATATCGGCGCATGCCCCACATGTTTTGCCTCTTCATGAAGACAAAGCTTCAAAGACTTCAAAGCTTTGAAGTGTCCACAGACGGACGGACGGATGGACGGACAGCGCCATACCATAATACGTCCCACCATAATACGTCCCGTCTTACAACGGGCGTTTAAAAACTGACCTGTAACTTGGGCTGATTTGGTTTCCATGATAATATGAAGGTTTAACGTCAAACTGGGAAACATTTCTAACAAAGCAATAACATCTCCGCTGAGAAAAGCATTTGACGGACCCTCCACCAGAAAAGTTACAGTACATAATGCACCTTTTAAAGGATCTAAATTTGCCTCAACAAAATGGCGAGTGTGGAGTCTGTGGTGTCTCTTTCTCTCTCAGTGGGTCCACACTGTTAATTGTCTCACTACATTAAACTCAAATGGCTTATCTCGGGATTACAGCTCCGTAGACGAGAGTTTGTGTGTGCGCGGGTGTGAAGGCAGTTTGTGATGGAGAAATGAGGCGCAGAGGAGGCGGGCTTTGGGGTGAGCTGCTCTCTGCTGTGGTATGTTTTATTACACAGATCAGGTTTCCCACTCGTGAAAATGGTTTTAATGATGCCACATGTTGGAGAGTGCTAATAATGGAAGATACAACCAGACTGGACCAGGGAGAAAGTTACTGTACTTTATCACAGAGAGAGATCCACCGATATGTATTTTTTTCATGGATGATGTAGATGCCGATATGTAGAGTCGATTGAGGCGATAAAAAATTTGTCTCATCCACATCCTTCTTTTAGTATCAAACTGGCCTGTGTACCCTTTGTTCTTTAAAATTTCAATAAAAAATGAAAAACAATAAAATGTGAAAACAGTTTATTTCATTATTCTGTTTTAGTGTCAAACAAAAAACAGATTTTGACCTATTTCCTATATTTAATTTAAAGTTTATTTCAAATAACACCAATCAAAAAACAGTCTTGGTGCCTATTTTAATTTTGATATTTTATTCTCTCTTTATATGTTTAACTTCTGGGGTATAAATAAAAAATAAAATATTAAAATTGAAATAGGCACAGAGACTGTTTTTATTATTGGTGTTATTTGAAATAAACTTTAAGTTTAATATTTATTAATCGTTTTTTTTGTTTGACACTAAAACAGAAAAATGAAATAACAAAAAATAAACATAACATAAATAATAATTTATTGTTTTTTGTGCCTAATTGAAATTCAAAAGAACAAATGGCCCAAATGACCCAAATTGTGAGTCCAGTGCAGTCACATTTTTGCAGGAGACCTAAGTGTTCAAACTAAGCTTTACACATATGTTTTTTATGCATATTTATTCTTCTAGTTGGACCAAACAAAATATCGTCCTCCGCTGGAGATTTAAGGACCATAGCCAATAGGCTAAAAAAGCAAATATTGACAAACTGATTTATTGGTCTCTCTGTACTTTATGAAAACAAATGATCGAAGGCCTGTTCGACTTGTGGTCCCAGATAAACTCTAATCCAGCCTAACGTCCAAAATATTACCCACCAAATATGAAAATATGTTCTCTTTTTTACTGGTTTAGTGCTAATTTAGACCTGGTTTTATTCTGAGTTAATGCTTTTTTTTTTAGTTTTGATCCTGGTTTTGTCTTTGTTTCATTCACTTTTAAACCTGCTTTAGTTCTGTGGTAAAACTGGTTCAGTATTAGATTGTCCATTCTGGAGCTCAATGTTGGTGAAGCCTTTTGTATTTTACTTTTACAATTATATTAGTATTATTATTAGTAAAAGAGATGGGGATATTGTGTGAGAATCTGGCACCCAGGAGAATGCTGCTGTTCACTAGCCCTGATCTAAGTGGTCATCTTGTCTTCTGCATCCTCTTTTCTCAAACTTTCATGTTTTCTTTCACTACTTTTACCTCTTTTAGACTCACTTATGTCAATTTGCCAATGATCAGCTGGGGTCTTTTTAATGTAGTCATCTATAGACAATCCCGTGACGTAAGAATATGTGGTTTGGACTATGAAATTTCCCAAGGCCCCACCTGATCTGGATCAAATCTGGGACCTTTTGCTGTGAGGCGAGAGTGCTGTAAATTTAGCTTAAATTGAGAAAAATGTATAGCATTTTTACATTTAGTTTAGTACAGATAGGGAATTCCAGACTTAAATTATCCAAATGATTGTAGTGAAGATACATCAGGCACTCCACCAACACCTTACAGCAAGAAACCTGATCAATTCTAAATAGACATGGTTCTCTGTAAGCTGTATTCACTTATTTAGTTTTTTAAATGTCTAATTTGTATTTTGTCTTGTTTTTGCAGCTTGCCTGTTCAGGTACAATGGGCTGTCGTTCGTCTACCTCATCTACCTGCTGCTCATCCCTCTGTTTGCGGAGCCCACAGCCACCACCATGCAGGGTAAGAATCTACACACTCCAGTATACAGACTGCACCATGCCGATATATTCTGTCTGTACAGTATAAATGGACAGAGCTAACCAGCCCCCATGTTCCAAATAGGAAGTGAACATAGTCATTTTTGCTATTTTGTCCATAAATAAAATCCCATTCCTAATTAGAACCTGGCTTTAAATTTGTCCCTATAACTGTAGGCCTCAGTGAGCTTCATTTGACTGGAATTCGACACTAAAGGTGTCGTCACACTCCCTTAGTCCACTTCTTTTTACAGTCTGTGCATGCAGGGTAAGAATCCACACACTCCATTATATAGACCAGGGGTGAACAGAAAATATTGTGGGGGGCCGGGCCAAAATGCTGAACTCACTTCTGCAGAATATTAAGTGTATTTCTTTATTAAAAGCAGTAAATAGCATTGTTTTGATGCGGTGGTAAGATTGATAAGAGTGTATGTTATGACTAAACAATGAAAAAGTGAGGTTGCCTTAAATTTTTTTATTAAAAAACTCCTCTAAATTAAAAGCAATGAAGCTTTAGTCCATGAATGAGGTAAAATGATAAAATATGTTTATCTTGTAATTCCAAATCAGCTTAAATGGCCCAGGTCTGATATAGACTGTACCAAGCAAGTTACATTTCTACAAAATACACTTTTTTTTCTCTGGAGGCCATATTATCGCTCCTGACTGTGAAGGGGGCCAGGGTTGGGTTAGTCGGGCTTCGTAGTGACGACTTATATTCTTTGAAACTCCCTGCACACTTTCTTTACATATCAAATGAAAGGTCCTTACTCTGAAAAAAAAAAAACATCAGTTGTCCACGGTTCTTTGAAAACTCGGTGCTCTCTGTCAACTTTCCGTACTTTGACATGAGCCATTTCGCCGTCCTTAACTGCACTTCAGGATTCTGCGCGTGCATCGACTGTCACGGTTTGATCTCGAGCTTGTGGTGACAAAAATACGGCGGCAAATCCGGGGGCAAATAAATATGTCATATAATTATTTAAATATAAATACGTCATATAAATATCACTTTTTAATTGAAAAAATCAACTAAATACAAGATGCATTTGCCAAGAAGTAAAATAGGCCATGACAACTTTTGAAGCTTGCCTCATGGGGCCAGAGGGGCGTGTGGGGCCTTAGTTTCTAGCCCCCCACTCCCTTTGTTATAGCTAAAGTCAAAATCAAACCTGACCATCCAATCACATTTGTTTATTTCAGTGATGCATGTGAAACAAAGTCCCTCATTGGTCATCTGTTATTTTGAGCAAAGTGTCTCAGATTAAGTTTGCTCTTTGCTCATTGATTCTACAGAAACCTGTGATTGTTTTTCAGATCCCTGTGGTATTTTTTTCCTTTCTTTTGTCCTCGTACGCAGCCATATTTGTTTTGATACAGACGGACCATGCTTGTCCCTGATTGGCTAACTCACCTGTCAATCACCCCCATCTGAAAACTCCACAGATTCAACAGTCTCCAGACTCGTATGTTCGTAAAACACTGGACAAGTGTGTATTCTGGATCCTAGGCAAACAAAAAATGACTGAGACTTTATATACAAGAGACAGAATTAATAAGTGACCTTGTTAATAAATATCAGGATTAGGTACAGCGCAGAAAACAGTGGAAAACAGTAGACTAGTGCAGATCTATAGACTCCACACATGCATTTGGTCTGTTTCCAATTTGAATCTATGTTTTTCTGTGTAATACAAACCTGCAGATTTCAGTGTGCCGGGATGTGGAACAGAGGTCAGATAGTTACAGTGGGAATACCAAGGTTTGTTATAAGAAAAATGATCCACTTTTAAACACATCCAAGTTTGAAAGCAGTGGGGTTTGGGGAATGCGGTTTAATGTATACTGAATAAATATGATCAAGAAGCACAGAACAGAAACGGATCAGACTTTTATCTCGAGGAGTAACTCAATGAACTTTGGAGTATTTTCTAAGCTTTGTATAATATTTGATTAGTTCTTTAATAAGTCCACTAGACAAACCGTTTTGTTCTGGATTGTGTTTTTGAGATATTTTTAAACGTGTAGTAAGTAACTTTTCGACTGGGGGTCCGTCACCACAGATCTGACCTGTAACCTGGTCTTGTCTCAGATAGATCTATATATGTAATGGTGTTTTCTTTTGTTTCATTCACACGTTTAACACACAAACATGCATATTTAGACTGTGTTCACAAACTGAAAACACTCTGTTCCACCTTGTGATGTCATGTGGTAATACAGGAAGTGCTCCACTGTGTTTTTAAACTCCATACACCTTCACTAGACTCATTTGGATGATTTCAGCCCTGGAATTGCCCATGTCTACTGAACTAAAGGTAAAAGGAGCTGTTAACTTAAAAATAAAGGTGGAACAGAGTATTTTGAGCTTTGGAGATGTAAACAGACTAAGAGAGCGTTTACACTGAAACAAATCACTGTATCAGCATATTAGAAATGATTTGCTTCCACACATGTTGTGTCTGGATCACCAGAAACAATATTCACATGACTACGCTGGCGTCAGGTCGTCACAACGTCACGACACCACGTGGACGGTAAAAACAAGGAGCGGAGCGCCACATCTGAAGTTGCCGTAGTTCTATGGAAGTTGCAGCAGCTGATTTCCAGCCGAGGAACATGGCAGGCGTGAAAACAGTCATGGGCCGACGCTGTTTCACGTCTGTCTCGGGTTTGTTTAAACTTTTCCGCAATAACCTCACATGCCCAATGACATGAACCCAGTGAATCAGGAAAGCACAAGTCACAGTGACTTGGTCCAATAAGAACGGCAGCTAGAGCCCCGACATCAGCGTATCAGCGTTTTTATGCGTCCACACAGCGCCGGATCAGATCCGTACTCAGGCGAATACATGGGAGCCATTCTCCATCGGATTATTGTAGACAAACGCTGCATCCACAACGAAAACGACCGGACGACGTCTGTGGAGTCACAGTCAGAATGTCTGTTTTTCTAGGTTTTTCTGAGCCATAAAACCACTTGTAATCGAATAAAGGTAAGTTAGAGCTATTTAATGTCAAACTTCCACAGTTTCTGGGCAGTGCAATGACATCTCCATAAAAACAAGCAGGTGATGGACAACCAACCAAAAATCCAAATCCACTTTACAAACAAAGCAGTTTCCAAAGTGCGGCACAGAGATCATAAAACAAAGACAACAAAAAGGTGAATTGCTAAAAGTTGCTAAAGTTTGGTATATGGCACATAGTGCTCACGAGTTAAAGCTTACAAGAGTCAATTATGCTTAAAACAGGACTTTTAAAAGCTTACTTTACTTTACTTTACTAAAATACGTTGTCCGCTATTATCACCTGTGAAATCCTAATTGAATCGGACTGTAAGAATCTGTATACACAGTGAGCGTGTGAAATCACCCCTGTGCACTGTTCAATGTGTGGTCTACAAACCTCAAATACTCCTCTGTGGACTTCCTCCCAACCACAAAATCTCCAACTCACCTTCTCCTTCCCCAATCTCCTCCTCCTCTTCCCCCTGTTTAATTATACATGTTCCTATATTGGAGCATCTGAGAAAACAATCAGGAAGTAAAGGAGCACAGACAGGGAGAGAGAAAGAGAGCCACTTACCTGCTCATAAATACTTAAGTGGAGTTTTCTAGTAAAGCTGTGAGCCCGTGTAATGTAGAGGGCTCTTGTGGACTTCCTGAGCATATGCTGTCTCTATGTGGGGCCTGCTAATTAATGACACTCGACTGGAGGCATTCGGAAACATCCTCTTTCTTTCTTTGCTCCCATTGGAAAACATGGAGAGCTACGTAAAGAAGTTGTGATGCCAGGACTTTCGAAGAAGACTATGGTTTAAATAAAATATGATGGAAGCTGCTATTAAAGGTACTGTACTCCAAAAACAGAACTGGATCATTGTAAACTATTTGCAGTCGTCCACAATTATTCCTCACTTTACTCGCTTAAAGGTCCTATATTACACCAAATTGACTTTTATGAGCTTTACGTCATGTTATAATGTGGTTACTTCACCAGAAACATACCTGGAGTTGTGTTTTGCTTCATTCACATGTTTAAGGAACCATTTATTATTAGTTTGTCTACATCTCCAAAGCTCAAAATGCTCCGTTTCACCTTTTGATGTCATGAAGCGGTAGTTTTCAGGGTAACAGCTACAACTTTTACCTTTAGTTCATTAGAGATTGGCAATTGCAGGGCTGAAATTATCCGAATGATTCTAGTGAAGGTGTGTGGAGTTTAAAAACATCGAGGAGCACTTCCTGTATTACCACATGACATCACAAGGTGGAATCATCATGCAGGGTTTGTGTGTTAAACATGTGTGAAACAATTAAAACTTGATGAGCAAGGACCAGGCCAACAATGCATGTGCAAAGTGAAAAGCGTTTATTATAGGGGGACGAGGCGGGTCGGCTGGGTTGAGACTTAGGGTGGGGGTTCAGTCTCAATCTTTACATGGCCCAGCAAGAACGGGACCCCCCTCGTAGGCGTCTTATGTCTGGAAGAGAACAGACTGGAGTTGGGAAGGCGGGGTTGAGTTATTTGGAATAAACTGGGTCGCCGGGATAGGCTGCTACAAATAGGCTTTTGGGAAGTTGAGGTGTGGTAGAAGTGAGCTGTGATTCACTGGAGAGGAGGCGAGGGCGGTTGAGGCGTGGTCCTGCTCCTGAACCTAAGTTAATCATATTAACTATAGATAAAAAAAATGTAATATGAGTCCTTTAATGCCTTCCTAGAATCCTATAATTATTCACCACAATGAGTTAACAAGAAGAGCTTTCAGAGATTTGTTCACTAACAGAAATGATCAGGTTTGAAGGGCCCATATTACACTATTTTCTGATCTATGTTATAATCAATCATCAATCAAACTTTATTTATAGAGCGCTTTTCATACAAAAAATGCAACACAAAGCACTTTACAGTGATTAAAACAAGAACAATCCCACATTTCTCACACTTCCCCCCACAAAGCTAAGCTAAACCGGTGTTAATGTTGTTTTCTCATCGCAAATTGACCTGGAGTTGTGTTTTGTTTCATTCACACCTGTTTAACACACAAATTCTGCATATTTGTTATGTAATGTGGTTACACATACAACTTCACGAAAATCATATGGATCATTTCAGTCTTGGAATTGCCAATCTCTACTGAACTGAAGGTAAAAGGAGCTGTTAACTTGAAAACTACTGCTTCCTGACATCGCAAGGTGGAACAGAGCATTTAGAGCTTCGGAGATATAGACAGACTAATAATAAAGTGTTACTCAAACATGTGAATGAAACAAAACACCAGGTATGTTTTTGATTCTAACATGGCTTATCGTCAATTTTGTGTAATATAGAACCTTTTACATTTGAGTATTTTGTGGCAGAGAAACTGTGGGTTTGTTTTAAATCTGAAAACATGATGAATAACCCCAGATGTTTTAAATAATGCCCTCAGTCAAAAACATTACACAATCTTTATTCAATGCAGCAGGTTGTGTGCCATGTCCTCATCCAAGTCTCTGGCTCCACATCCCTCTGCACAGTGCAATGTCTGAGCCAGTGGGGTTTACTCAGGACTCATTTGTGTGTTGATTATTCTGTTTGGGTAAATCAAAAACATAATGGTCAGATTTTGAAAAGTGCACATAAGCCAGAATTTATACCAGGAACTTCAGCGACACGTAAAGTTTGCAGAGCTGCGTACGTGTGTTTTTAAAAGTGTCAATTTACACCAGAGGCAGTAGAGCTGCTCCTGCAACCCGAGCTTCTGTGTATTCTCACGTTTAAACACTCTTTTATAATGCTTACACCTTCATTGTCGATGGGATGAATTACATTTTAAATCACAGTACAAAAGCAGACGGTAAGAGAGATGATGTTTTGCAGCGATAACAAGCCGTGTCTGTGGTACTCGCATTAATTAAGCCACTCGCCGTTTCACTTTGGCTGTCTTTTCCTTCAGAAGTTCTTCTTATGCACGTATTTTGAAAGGGTATGGGAAGTTTATTTTGACTCCTCCTGTCTTTCCCTTGCAAAAAGCCTCAAGATGCTCGGTTCAGAGTCCGGCACGGGTGAAAAATGTTGCGCTGTGTCGGATGCAGGTTCGGGTTAGGTCGGACGCAGGAGAGCGCGGGTCTAATCTGCGGTTTACAAAAACATCATATGCGAACAAAAAATAGGGCTGTATTTTAGTGAAATGCAAAAATGCTATTGTTTTTACAAGATAATTAAACGTAAAATCCATAAAATCTCTGCCATTTTCATTTTCAAACCTCGCATGTGACATCCTGCAATTCAAAATGACTCCCGACGAGCTGAAAAGAAAATTAGCGAGTGTAGAGTACAAAGTTGTGGCTCTTTTTTGGCTCTTGGACTGATTTTTTTCCGGTTCTGGTTCAGTTGTCGGTGTGTATTTATAGCGGGTCGGATCGGGTGCGTATTTTTATTTCAGTTCTGTCGGGAAAACGGGTCGGGTGCGGATTTAGATATGACGGGTACAGGCGGATGCAGTTTGTCAAAATCAGACCCGTGCATGACTCGTTTGAGAACTCCAACCTGATTTGGATGGTGCGTAGCGTAATGACGTCTGTTAGACACGAGTATGACACTGTTGGTGCCGATTGTCCGACCGGCTAAAAGAAAAAGCAATACCTGCGTGTTTGCTGCGTGTGAGTAAATTGGGGGTAACAAGTTTTTACTTTTTTCTAATTAGTACTTGGTTTGCTGGGATAGTACTTGTGGTAATGGTGTCACGATATTACAATTTAAATTCTTTTGATCTAAGGCACATGTGTCAAACATGTGCCTGGGGGCCAGATCCGGCCCTCCAAGACCTTTAATCTGGCCCTCGGCTCATTTTTCTATTAAAATACTTAAAATTTTCAGATTTTTCTGTTAATTTTCTGCACCGTTTAGCATAGCAGCGTCTCCGGCGTTTCTGTACATTGCGACTCCCACCAGAGCAGCACAAATGAAGACTTTCCTCTTTCCAAACGCTCTTAAAGGACGATCGTTTTGACTGTCGACCGTGACCCTCATCAGCAAAATGTCAAAAAATGAGAAAAGCAGATGCTGAGTTCAGGATTTCCCAAGAAAAATAGTCTAATTCTTATTTGTTGACAGAGGTGAATGGGAAATCTGTGCTCAGTGTGTTTGGAACAAGTGGCGTTGCTCGAGGAATATAATCTTAAACACCACTACGAGGCACGGAGAAAAATACAATAACTTGAAGAGAGAACTGAGTTTTCTGATCCGGCCCTTTTGGGATCAAAGTAGGTTGCATATGGCCCCCAGACCAAAATGAGTTTGACACCCCTGATCTAAGGGAATAAACTCAATACTCAATACAGATTTTGATTTTGTGATTTTTAACATTAAATGGTTGTTGCCATTACCATGTGAATTTATATCTGTGTAATCCCTCAGTGGTCCTAATCTATGTGTCTTATCTTATACTTGTTCCAATATGGCTCAAGATCGTTACAAAGCTGCAGGAAAGATTCATTTCTGTCCTGTGAATGTGACTTTTTTTTGTATCAGTACTTCCCCAAATCAGTATCTAGTTTCGATACATACATACATAGTTTTGATACTAGTTTTAGTCCCGATTATTATTAGCTTTTCGTTACTTTTGACAAACCTTGCGTGTACATTTTGTGACACACAGAATCAAGCAGAGAAACCCCTGGCATTATTTATGGTCTGTATATGGTCTGTGTATAGTCTGTCCTTTGGCTGCAGACAGTAGAAAGTACGATGGAGTCTCTTTGGTAGCTTCCATCTGGTCTTCTGTCACTATTTATACTGTTGCTTTGATTCTCTTATGCAGGCAAGTTTGATGCAATTATTCACAAAGGCAGACGTTTTTGAAGTTGCATTATTTCCCCCACAAGCAACAACCTGTCGTATTCTGCATAAAAACTCTTAACACTGTAGTTTAGATCTGTACAAACACGTTCTGAAATGTGATTCTTGTATTAGGGTCAATGACATGACGTTGTCCAATTGCAATTTCGTCAGTTAAAAGTGTCCAAATTTCATAATAATTCGCCACATTTCTGTCGAACCTCTGACCTCCATGGAACCGAATGATTTTTTTTCAGAAAGCATGAGTTATTCTGCATGTTTTTTGTACTTAAAATGTCATGTGGTGCGACTAATAATAGCAGTAATTCTATGGCTGGAGTTTTAATAATAAACAAACTATAAAAGGTGAATGTTTCTTTAGGCATTTTTCTTCATTTGATGCATTTTACAGGGTAGTAGTTTGTTCATTAAACACAAGCAGGTGACTGTCATATTGAACAGCAAAAGAAAATATCAATATGCATTAAAAATCCAAAGAAATGCCAACAGTTTGTTTCTATACACTTCATATTACTCAGAACTCAGATTAATATCCCAACCATGTTTTAGAAAATAAAACAATTTTAAGGTTATTCTCCGTCACACCACATGACATTTTACACTAAAAATGCTTAATATAAATGTTCTGACACTGTAAATATTTGAAAAAGTTCAAATAGAAACTAATATTTTTTATATTTTAAAATTTGCCTGTTGAAAATCCTTATACGTCAGTGACCCATCAGTTTGTGGTAATGCAGAAAGTTCTTTTAAACTAGAGCATTTAGAGCTTTGGAAATGTAGACAGACAAATAATAAAGGATTATTCAAACAAAACACAACTCCAGGTGTGTTTTTGAGGAGGTAACAACATTATAACACGACTTAAAGCTGAAAAAGAGTCCATTTTGTGTAGCCTTTAAAATCGCTCATCCCTAGTGAGATGTGTTTACCTTGTTGACGTGTTCAGCCGCTGTTACTTCCTGAGGCGTGGTCAGTGTGAACGAGTCTGCCGGGAATTGAACCTCAAACCATCTTGTTGCACCACTTCCTTTGTTTTGTAGCGTATTCTGTCCTTGCTCAGTGTCAGGGGTGAGTGGTCCAGTTTGAGGACAATAGTTTGGCATTGTTCCTCACTGTCTCTTAATGTTTAACGCTTCGATCACAGCCGTTCTTTTGCTTAACAAACCAAGTTATGCCACTGTGGGGGTGTCTTCACAATACTAAACAACTTTCGATACTAAGGAATAGACTTCTGCAGTTTGAATAGTCTTTTATTACATCTCCAAAGGTCAAAATGCTCTAGTCCACTGTGTGATGTCATGAAGAGGTAAAAGAGGTAGTTTTCAAGCTTTAATGCGTCATTATTCTCCACGATGAGCAAGCACAACTTTCAGAGATGTAAAGATTTGTACAATAACAAAAACTGTCCATATTCTGCTATTTTCTGATCTATGTTTTAATGCTGTTACCTCCTCAAAAACATACCTGGAGTTGGGTATTGTTTCTTTCACACATGTTAAGGATTAGACTCAATACCAATTCCTAAACCACAATAATTAAAAACACTCTTTATTTAGACAATAGAATGTGATTTTCAACATTAAATCATAGCACTTTCTTTTATATTCCCATGTGATCTTATATCTGTGTACCTCCTCAGTGGTCCATGGGCGTATACATATATATAGTCTAGACTATCAGAGTTTCGATACGTTTGACAACCCAACAAGGGATTAGGTCTGCAAAATGAATCGTAGTTTAATTAAAATTGCAATTTGACTGGACGCAATCTGCAAATAGTAAAGGCTGCAATTTTTTAAGTATCATAATTTCCCCCACAAATACAAAATATTCTTATTATTAATAGTCTTATTCTGCATAAAAACTCTAAAGCCTGTAGTTTAGACTTGCACAAACCTAATCTGAAACTTCCCTGTGTATGTCAGATGCCCTCCCTGTGTCTCCATGGGGTCTTATTGTGCATAAAAACTTCTAACCCTGTCGATAGATGCAAAAACACATTCTGAAACGTGATCCTTGTATTAGTCTATATTTCAGCCCTTCTCTCAATTCTCCTGGACGTGTTTAAAATGTGAATTTTGAACAAAATGCTATTTTAAAAACAGAAATGGCAAATCTAAGAGATTTTTTTCCGCTAAATCATTCACCTCTAGGAGAGGTCCAAGAAATGACTCAGGTTAATGGAATAGGGAACAACACTTCCATGGAAATCATCAGAAAGAGGCTCTCCTCAGGCCAACTAAGAGTCAGGTTTATGAAGATCCAAGCTCCCCTAAGTAAGGACACGTGTTTTTCAGTGCAATAAAAAGATCCATATTAAAAAGAACATGTTTTTGTCTCTTTTGTTACACACTGTGGCTTTAAATAGTGCACAAAACTTTTATTTTAAAGGATAGACAAGGAAAAATAAACAAACAATATCATATCCGAAGGAGCAGTGCAAGAAATTCAAATGTTCATTTCATATCATCAACATGAAGCTTTTATCACTTTTAAACAAAACTAATAGTAGTACAATCTTTGAAAACTAGACTGCAAATTTCTCTGATCTGGCCAAGATCTTAAAACTCTTATCAGGTTATTCATCATGTTTTCAGATTTATTATCTACGTACTAGTTCTGAGACTGATTCATTCTAGTCTAGAGGTCATTTATTTTAAGATAACTTGTCAATTAAAATGATCTTGCTGCATGGACAGATCATTTCACCTTACTTTACTTTTAAGTCATTTTCTGATAGATTTAAGTGTTTATATCTTAAATTTTAGTCAAGCTTCTTTGCAGTGTACTCCAAGAAGTATGCAGAACCTTTGGAGGCAGGAGCGCTACTTGGACGTGTGGAGATTGTGAAAAACTATCCTTTTTGTGCTCTTCGGTGCACAAACACAAAGCCCCCCCAAAAAATGAGGCACTCAAAAAGTACTAAATAGTTAAAAACCTTTAATAGCACCTGGCTGTGGTAAACAGTTTGCCCTGACGAAGGCTGAAGGGCTGAAACACGTTGGTGTGATTTTAACTTTACCTGCCATGTGCTATTAAAGGCTTTTAACTTGTACTTTTTGAGTGCCTCAGTTTTTTCAGTAACATGTTTTCCAACATTCTGTATCATGTTGATCCATTGTTGTTGATTTGGAGCGACCGGGTTAAGCCAGAGTTTTGTAATCGCTTTTCTTGCCTCAGCAGAATCTTCCTCCTCCTCCTGGACTTTATCGGACATGTTTCCCACGTACATAACGCCGCATTCACTGGGAACGCCGCCTCCCAGGAGTTTCTTAACATTTAGATTTAACATCTAAATTTACATTTAGCATTTAGATTCACATTTAACATTTAGGCTTAACATTTAGTTTAACATTAAAATTCACATTTAACATTTGTATTTACATTTAACATTTAACACTCTATGCGAAGAAGATGTGTTGCACTGCATGAGGCAAATGGTGGTCACACCAGATACTGACTGGTTCTGAGTCCCCAGACCCCAATAAAGCAACAACTGCACATTTCAGGGTGGCCTTTTATTGTGGGCAGTCTAAGGTACACCTATGTACTAATCATGGTGTCTGATGAGCATCTTGATGTGGCACAGCTGTGAGGTGGGATGGATTATCTCAGCAAAGCAAAAGTGCTCACTATCACACATTTAGACAGATTTGTGAACAATGTTTGAGAGAAATGGTAATATTGTGTATCTGGAATGAATTTTAGATCTTTGAGTCCATCTCATGACAAATGGGAGCAAAAACAAAAGTGTTGCGTTTATATTTTTGTTGAGTGTACTTAAAAGTGCACTGCGTAACATCTCACAGTAGTGTCGTCGAAAGCTGTGTCACTGATGCAAAGTGTTGTGTTCATTTCCTGGTTATTGGTTTATTTTTGTTGATTTTTTTGTGACTGTTTTTGTGGCGGCACTTGTTTGTCTCCATTCAGATGTAATAGCTTTGCCTACTCTTAATTTATTGTAATTTTTATGTAATTTTAATTGTGTTTTCAATGTTTTTACCGCTTCTTGGCCAGGGCTCCCTTGAAAAAGAGGTTTTTACTTTTTCACAGTATGGTATTAAAGTTATCGTGCTCTATGAAGACAAGCAGGTGGTGAAACTAGGCAGAGTTAAAGGTCAGATCTGTGGAGAGGTGACTCCGCTGTTTACAAGTTTACAATATATTTTATAGCTATAAAAATTAATAATTGAATAAAATGTGTAACTTAAGTTTACCTGACAGAAAACCACCAGAAAAGTTACACAATCCACCTTTTAAGTAAATGTAACCGAGTACCACCTGGACTTTTGTAAGAAAGAATGGAAAAACACAATACTGCGTTTGTTTTCGGAAAATAAAAATCTTCTCCAGGGATTTATATTTTTTCAGTTAAAGCTAAACAATTAAAGATGTGGTATTTGACGCACGTATGACCAGTCACGCCAAAATGGTCCGAGCCAGTTCAGGTTGTTCCCATTAGCAGCATTCCTGTTTTTTGTGACTGTTTTGGGAAGTGTACGGGGAAATTAGCCCAAATAGTTTTCACTGTGGCATTTAATAAGGCTGATGGATGCATTAGCGCTAGTGAAACCAGTTAGTGTAAGCACGAGCTGTTCAGCCCCATTACTTTCCCCGTCACAGGAAACGGACGTGTGGAGTACTCAGTTACATTTACCTGAGTAACTTTTTAAATAGTTTGTACTTTTCTAGCAGCGTACTTTTAGCCCTACTTAGGTCATATTTTGATTGAAGGAACTATATTCGTACTTGAGAAAACATCCATCCATCTTCTCCCGCTTAATCCAGCTGGGTCGCGGGGGCAGTTTGCTGCCCAATACTCATAGCACCTGACCCCCCCATGAACCCCTGCAGGTGGTGAACCCACAGGAGGGTGGACAACATGGTCCTTGATGTTAGTTCATAGGGGTGCTGCATGTCTTGGGTTGATGGGGGAAACCAGAGCACCCGGAGGAAACCCATCCAGACATGGGGAGAACATGCAAACTCCACACAGAAAGGCCCGGGAGATCGAACCCGCAAACTTCTTGCTGTGAGGCCTGAGTGTTGCCACCCAGCCAACGCTGAGAAAACACTGAGGTTATTCTTCCCACTGTGAGTAAGTCTACAAGTGACAAAAGCTTTGAAAATACCAGATTTGATGCGTTCTTTAATGTTTTGTCCTTCCAGGTACATTAACTTTAAATTACTCTCACTTGAGTAGCACTATTTCAAGTACTTTTTCACTCTTGTTGGAGTAATTTCTTGCACTCTATGCTTCTACTTGAGTGATACAGGGTGTCCCAAAAAATGTTGACATCATTTTAAAAGCGATTATCTTGAAAACTGCTGAGTCCAGCTCAGTGGTGATGTTAATGTTGGTCTACCAGATCCTTTAGCTCTGCATAAACAACCTTTCTCTTTAAAGTTTTGGTACAAAGTCCAGATTTGTTTGCCTGTTTGTGAAATTTTTCCAAATTTTGCATTGAAGGCTGCACAGTCTTGGACGACTGTGCGCGAGCAGATTTGATGACTTCTCTTTGGGAGTGAATGGCTCAACCTGAAAACATTAAATATAAAATCTTGATCTGTTTCTATACATTCTGTGAAAATTTGAGGTTATTTCAACAAGAATTGCCAAAATTATTGTCCTGCAAAATAATGTCAAAGATTTTGGGACACCCTGTGTTATTTTGAAGTAATGTTACTCTTACTTGAGTAAAATTTTTTGCTTCTCTACCCACTAATGATCCCTTTACTCCCCCTTCATATTACAGTCAGTGTGTGTTTCTGAAATGAAACTACTGAACATTGTATCAGGATTGTGAAGCTGCAGTGTATTGTTTTGCTTCATGTTTTTGTATATTTATGGAGAACAGTTGCGTGGGATGATGGGTGATGTAGTCTTGTGTAGCAAGATGTATTTTCATATTTTTCCTACAAAAAGTCTTGCTCCACAGGCAGATAATTTTACCTGTCAAGTGAAATTTACTCAAATTGCGATAAAATGTCATCTTAATTTGGCTAGATTTAGTTTTTTTGCAGTGTAGGCCCCAGGAGAGATCCCTAGATAACTCAGACATGCATGGAAACTTCTTCAATCATGTTTTTGATGAGGGGACAATGTTATAACGTGGAAAACAGCCTAAATGTCCCACCAAAAAGTTACGTTTTGAAGCTTTAATTCAGTACATTTTTGCATCACATGGACCTCAAATAATAAAACATGACTCTCACTGGCCAATAATGAACCATACCCTCTAATCTAACCTCCCGTTGACCCGCTAATGTCATTTTACCATAAATTACAGTTACATCCCATAATTCCCAGGCTGTGGTTGGTATCCATGGTAACCCCAGCTGCCGTGCACATGTGGCTTTATGGTGCACCTGCAGGTATTTGGGGTAATGTGTGTGCTGAGGAGATGGTTCCTGGTAGTGGGATCACGTTTACACCTCGTTAACTTTATTTAAAGAGAGCGGACATACTTCTGTAATTACACATGTTCTATTTGCTACTGTGGTCTGACCCCCAACGCTCCAAAGGCAAAGAAATTAGACTCGATGATTGTTTTTCCTGTCTGTACTGCAATACTACTTACTGCTGCTGCTGCTACTACTGCAAATACTGCTGCTGCTACTACTGCTACTACTACAATTACTGCTACTAAAGCTACTACAATTCCTACTACTATAGCTACCGCTGCTACAGCTACTACTGCTACTGCTACAATTACTGCTACTAAAAGCTACTAAAGCTACTACAGCTACTACTGCTACTATTGCTACTACTACTACTATTAGCGCTGCCAGTGTCAGGTCCTGGTATAAATAATATATATTATAAATATATAATATATAGGCTACATATATAGTATAGGCTGTAATAGGCTGTAATGGCTGCATAATAACTAATGCCAGAGACAGACAGTCGTTCTGGTCACTATTGGCCTGACTATAGCTTGAATTAATATAAATAGCGGCTGAGAGAGCAGCGAGCGGCTGTGGTGTAGCTATTCATGCATTTGTAATATCGCGTCTGGACTATTGCACTTCTCTGTATGTTGGGCTGGACCAGAGCTCCTGCAGCACCTACAGCATGTCCAGAACGCTGCAGTTTGTCTGCTCACTAATACTAAGACATGAGCACATCACACCTGAGCTGTGTGACCTGCACTGGCTCCTGTCTTCTATCAGGTGCAATTTAAAATGTTATTAATTGTGTTTAAATGTTTACACTCTTTGGGTCCAGTCTGTTTGAGGGAATTACTGGAGCCCGACACTCTGCCCAGAGCCCTGAGATCAGCTGACCAGCTCCTGTTGGTCATGCCCAAAACTCGGCTCAAGACGAGAGGTGACAGAGCCTTTTCTGTGGCAGTGCCCAGACCGTGGAATAACCTTCCTCTTCCTGTCAGATCCTCTCAGTCTGTAGTGCAGTTTAAGACTGGACTGAAAACTCATCTCTTCTCCCTGGCATTTAATACTAGTTAGTCAGTTTATCTTGGTTTATATTATAGTCCTCACATTGTGTTATATATGTATATGTTTCTTCTGTCTTTGTTTTCCTTATGTGAAGCACTTTGGTCAACTGAAGTTGTTTTAAATGTGCTATATAAATAAACTTGAATTGAATTGAATTGGTGTCTCTCCCCTTTCTCCCAGCCAATGCCCTGGACTCCAGCGGTGAGTCTGTGTCTGTGATGAGTGGGGCTGTGGGGTCTCGTGTGGAGGTTTAGGTGAAAATAACTCCCCGCCACGAGCCATTGTCAATCAAAATAAAAGCTGAAGGATATCACCGCAGCCAGATACACAAATCCTCTTCTTTTCTTCAAGTGAATTCTTCACAGAAGGGTACCACTACTACTACTACTACTACTACTACTACTACTACTACTACTACTACTACTACTACTACTACTGCTACTGCTACTGCTACTACTGCTTCTACTACTACTACTGTGGTCTGACCCCCAATCTACTAAAGGGAAGGAAATTAGACACAGTAATTACTTTTTCTACTACTACTACTACTACTACTACTACTACTACTACTACTACTACTACTACTACTACTACTACTACTACTACTACTACTGTGGTTTGACCCAGACTTCACTAGAGGCAAGGAAATTGGACTCAATGATTACATTTCCTGTTTGTACTACTGTGCAACTACTACTGCACTCTTACTTCTACTACTACTCCTTGATGCTGCTACTACAACTACTACCACTATTGCCACTACTTCTACCACTGCTACTACTACTAGAACTACTACTGCTTATACTGCTGCTACTATTACTACTCCTACTAATACTTCAACTGTTACTACTACTACTGCTGTTACTGCTGCTGCTGCTGATACTACTACGACTACTATTATTACTCCTACTACTACTACTATTGCTACTACTGCTGCTGTAAAAGTGTGTATTCTTGGCCAGACAACCAACCAACAGCACATTTGATTAGACCAGGTGCCCTTGCCCAAGGACACAACAGCAGTATATGCACTGTTTGGAGCTCAGATTGACCCTCTGACCTCTGTGGTTTCTGTCATCAAGAAACAACATGACGCGTTATCACAATATTGAGAATATATTTATGGAAACGTCACATTTTGCTAACCTCAGGTCGTCATCCGTCATCAGTGGAGTTTTGGTATGTGCCCTTGACCCGCTGTTTGTTTGACTGGTTCAAGTAAATGACCCGCTCTGACTAAGACGTGACTCAAGTAGATTATGAGTCAGAATATCGTGAGGATTTTATACACCAAAGTAAAACCCAACCCCTGTGGCATTTGAGGCCAAAGCAGAGCCCAAAATACAGGGGTATGGACGATAACTGAGCTGCTTGAATGCTTCACAGCAAAATGGCTTCAACTTTAACTTCTTAGGTTCTTTTTTAAGTGTAGTCAAGTGTTTTTACCTTATCGACCTGTTTCGACTGCTGCTGCAAACCATCTTCAGAACCGTCCTCGGTGTTGACGGTGACGTGTCGTGTATTAGCTGTTGTTACTTCCTGTAGGCGTGGTGAGCCTGATGGACCTGACAGGCCGCTCAGACTGACCACGCAGGGTGACCACCGGCATGACTGAAAATTAGGACACATAGGCCCAAAAGTGAGGACAAAGGCCCAAAAGTGAGGACACTACTGGAACCAGAGGGGAAACCTCAGAGCACAACTAAATGGCTAAAAAAAACAGACCTATACAACCACTTATCACTATTATTTTTATCATCATATTATTGTTATTACTATTATATTATTATTTATTATATATTATTAGTATTATGAGTATAATTATCACAATTATTATTATTATTATTCATCAATTGTCGGGAGGTTTAACATTGTCGATTAATCATTAAGGTTTTTATATTAAAATTATCATTATTATTACTATTATTAATCTCCATAAATAAACTCAACTTTACAGCATGTAAACCATAAGCACTATAGAGCCACATCAGCCCGTTTGAGATTATAATGTGTTAAAGGCAGATTTGGCACATTTGTTTATGTCTTACAGAAACAAAACTTAAAACCCCATGACTCATTTGCATATAGTATAAGATGTGCTGATGTGGTCGGCTTCTGTCGGACTAAAGGTCACGATTCAGTGGATTATATGAGTGTTCTTTCTGTGACAGAGGGATGTTCTGCTCATGGTGAGTGTTCTGTGCGTATATTGCTATAGGAGACACTTTTTTGGGCACTGCGTGTGTGTGTGTGTGCGCATGTGTGTCCTCACCCCTGAGAGAGAGAGAGAGAGAGTGGGGTCATGTGAGCGTGGGTGTGTGCGGACATGGAAGTGTTAAAGGCCGTGCACTCACCTGGGCCAGAGAGGAGGAGAGAGGTTGGTTGGGTAGCCGTAATTTTTGTTGACCGCTATTGCTGACGTTATCAATACAGTATTCGTTGTTGCAATATTCCTGCTCTCTGTGTCCACGTTCATACTTTTCTGCTGTGATGCCAGTTACTCATTCATTAAGTCATCGCAAAATATCCTCCTGGATCTAGCCTCTTTGTTTTATATAGCATTCAGCGCATCATAGTTTTTAATGGACCCAATTTTACCTCTCCGCGGCTACTCCGGAAAACAGGTTTCGTAGAGCTGCTATAATTGCTTTGGAGATGGTTTGTGTTTTCAGAGATCATACGTGTGCATAGCAATTTGCCATCGCAGCATCACAGGTGCAATATGGTGCAATTTGTGGTGATGCAACGGTGACGGCCGAGGGTCCAAAATGAGGACAAAATGTCAAAAATTAGGACATATAACAGAGGTCTGGACAGAAGGCTCTAAAACCGGACTGTCCGGCCGAAATCCGGCTGAATGGTCACCCCATCACCACGCCTCCTGTCGCCTGGTGCTCTCTGGAGGAGGGTGTCCCAGGTGTGTGAAAGGAGAAACGTGCTGCCGTCACAGCTGATGCTGTTCGTGCCTCGTTTCCAGATTTCAATGTCCTCCCTGATCCAGCGTTTGAACTTGTTGTTCTCTGATCCAGTCCAACAAGTTCAAACACTGGATCAGCAGCCGAAACATGTCAACAAGGTAAAGACACTTGACTACACTGTCTTAAACCAATAAAGTTCCAGGTCCCGGTATCGGGTCATTGTACATAAATAGCGAATACCGAGCGACACACACGCGACCCAACTTGAGACACCAACACATGTAACGCATCACTAGAAAGCTACGGCTCTTGTCTTTCCGACAATAAACACCTTTTTGAGGTACAACAATCACAGCACTTGCACCAAAACATTTTTCAAACCGCACCCAGATACTAGTAATTTGGCGTTCCCTACCTTTGAAGGGGGTCTATGGTTCAAACATTGATCCTTCCCCACAAGATTAGGCATCATTCTGTCCGTAACAGTCCAGAGAATATAATTCGAAAAAGCCATGAGGTCCAAAAACGAATTAGATCCACAGGGGGACAAAGACTGCAGCAATTCTGTTCATAAAAAATAGTAACTGCCATTTTTCTCCCGGTTTTTATCCGATTCTGCAGCCAATATTGACATTTGGAGCTAATGTTTGATGTCAAAAGGAAAAGCCAATGAGTGTCACAGACTGGCAAAAGTTCACTCCCAACTGTCAGCCTTGTAGATCCAAACTATTAGGTTGCAGGATAAAAGTGATGCTACATACTTGTAGCCAATGAGCTGCTGAACACGGAGAGGTATTGTGTGGGGGGGTCGGGGTTTATTTGGGAGTGCATCTTTCGTGCGTAAAGGGTAAATAGTATTTCTGGGAATCAGTGCGCTCACTTGTAATTTATCGTCTCTGTGCGTAAATCGCTTTACGCATGTGTGTGTGTGTGTGTGCAGGTCACACAGGACGTCTGCTGCAGTCCCTGTGCTTCACCAGTATGTCCTTCCTGCTCGTGCACATCATCTACCAGATCACTATCCACAGCCTGCTCGCCTCCAACTCCATCTCCTCCAACTTCAACTGTGAGTATGCAGCCGTGAACGTGCCGATGTCTGTGCGGTGCCGGGAGTATGAGGCTGGAGATGGGGAGTCTGGGGACTACTCATGTCATTTAATTCAGCGTTAATTACTCATTGCATTTACATAGCGCCTTTCAAGACACCCAAAGTGCTTTATAGTTCATTGTTCCTTCACTCCACACTCAGTGATGATGGAACCAAGACCAATCAGCCCCTTTGACCACACACACACACACACACACACACACATACACACACCGCTTTCTAGACAATGTGGGTGAAGTGTCTTGTTAAGGACACAATGACAGAATCCCCAGTCTCCCATCCAAGTACTACCCAGGCCCGGCTTTGCTTGATTGATTTATTTTATTCGGCCATATACAACCTGGTAAGATATAAACAATATGACAATAGCATCGTCTTGACCGAAAAGGTAAAGACAGAAGTAAAACTTACTTATGATGCCAAACCTATTTACAAAACGAAATGATTAACTTTCTTCAAGACAGCAAACATATATACACACACATACATATATACATATACACATATATACAAAACTTTCATTTTACCTTCAGCTAATCAATGGAGACAAAATCCTTTTATAAGGGAAAATAATGCTTAGCTTCTGAGATCTGACGAGATCAAGCTTTGACGAGCTGGTATGACCACTTAATATCAAATTATCAAAATATAAATATTAATATCAAAACTAATGATAATGTATGTATTCTTAATTCATTCATGTTTAAAGGGATAGTTCGAGTTTCTTTTACATGAATCTGTATGGCATCCCTGTCAGCAGTGTCGTGCATCAACACCGATTCAGCCGTGAGCCCAGTTCTTCCTCGGTTTCGGTTCTGACAAAAGTAGTCCGACAAGCACACAGTGATATGACCAGAGAGGAAATAGTGCCAAGCGATTATGAGGTCTGACATTATTGTGGACAGTGGTTTTGTGATGCAAATGTATCACTTTTTTGAACACATATTGTTTTGAGAAGAAAAAGACTTTATTTTCATGACTCCAGCCAACTTGCTAGACACTTTCATCAGAACCGAAACCGGGGAAGAACTCGGCTCACTGGACACTGTCGGGAGTTAAGTCAGTGTTGATGCATGCATAGTGTGGAGTAGACCAAGGCTACGCAATCTTGTTACAGTACAAGAGCAATAAGTTAATCTACTAAAAGGCTATCTCTAAAGAAAATCTACAAAAAGAAATGAGATTTTGACGGCTAAAATATTAATCAAATGTATGACATTGATAATGAGTTGTGCTGATGTAAGCACTTCTACTTTTCTACTTACTCTACTTGAGTGGTATCAGATCGATGATTTGGTCTGAGTACTCGCCAATACCTAAAAAATGTGCAGTATCAGAGCTTTTGCAGATAGCAGTATCAGTATCGAAACAATCTTAGTCATAAAGTGATAATCCAGAAAGTGCTGCTCTGTTTTTTTAAGATCAAAAGTTAGTTTTAAAGGTGGACTGTGTCATTTTTAAGGTTTTGGCAAATGCTCATCTCCATAAAGATGTTTTAGCTTCGCCTCGCCACAGATCTGACCTGACACAATATCGATTCTGATTCCACAACTTGTGAATGTGACTTTATTAGTATCGATACCTGCTCAAAGATGCGAGGTTTAGGCTCCATCAGTATGTGATTTTCAGTACTTTTGGATGCCCCCAGTTTTCATTGCATATAAATGAAGCTATAAGGTGTGCCAAGGTGAACCAACTTTGTTCTTAAAGTTAAATAAGACTATACAGCATTTCCTTTTAATGAAGCTAGTGCAAAAAGTCTTTTAGATTAACATCAGATCAGAGAGAATTGATTTTGTTAAAGTTCCAATGAGGCCCTCGTACTTTGTTGTAGTAAAGTGAATGAGTTTGGACGGCCGAGGAGGTGGTTTCAATTAAATTCTCAGGACTTAAACTTGAGGAAAAGAGGAAACAGCTGTAGTTAATAAATGCGAACACTGTCCAGACTGTTTATGTTACTCACACTATTCACGAGCAGGAGTCAAAGGGTTAAAACCATATGGGACTCTTATGGCAGCTGGAAGGATCAAAATAACACGCTCTCTCATACTCAATTACAAATCAGTTATTGCTAGTATGTATTGATCTCCATACATTGCAATATATGGTACATTACATAAATAATTATTCCAGTTTAGAGATGATAGCTGTACTTAAAGGTCCTGGATTACGCAACATTGACTCTTGAGTGCTTTAAGTCATGTTATGATGTTGTTACCTCCTCAAAAACTTTTAATTTTGTGTTTTAAACATGTGTGAATGAAACAAAACACAACTCGAGGTCTGTTTGTGATGAGGAAACATCATAACATACCATAATTTCCAGACTATAAGCCACTACTTTTATGTCTTTGAACCCTGCGGCTCATACAACGATACGGCGAATATATGGACGGATTATTTGTTCTTCAATACAGCGTATGCAGAATGCGCCGCTGTCTGCGTGGTTAACATGAAGTTGCAACACTAGCTAGCACTGTTGTCAGCACTAAAACTGTTTACCGCCATGTGATGAAATAAGTTATGATGCTAAATTAACATTAGTGTGTGGGATACGACTTAATGACCCATATGAGTGCGTAAAAGAGCCCCTGGGAGGACCTGAAACCTGCTGAAATCCTACAGGACATGATACAGACAGGACAGCGGCTCTTTCTGCAGGAGACATGTGCAGTAGAGCGTGAAGTGACGTAGTCTGATAATCCTGTTGTAATACTGTCGTTTTACTGCCGTGTTACAGGAACTGTTTGGAAAAACATGTACCGGTATTTAATTAAAGATTAAAAAACATCTTTCTGTGTAAATAGCTCAAGTTACAACATGGACACCTGCAGCCTATACTGTATATGTACAAAAAAATCTTTTAAAATGTAGTTAATCAGGTGGCTCAATAGTCCGGAAATTACGATTAGATTAGATTAGATTACATTAAAAAAATAGACTCATATAGGCCCTTTAAGTTGTCAGTATAAAATGGATATTTGTCGTTGTAAAGTGTTTTAGAATTCTCTCTGGCAATACATTTCACAAAGTCCACTGCAGCAGTGGAACGTAACGAAGTAACAGTAGTAAAGTACTGTACTTAAATATACATTTTAGCCATCTGTATTTTACTTACTGCATTTTTAAGTGGGTATTTTTTACTTTTACTTCACTACATCTAAGAGCAGGTATCTGTACTTTCTACTCCACTACATTTTTTAACAGAACTGAGAAGTATTTTCTGATTGTGTGAGACCTGTGGAAAAGGCGGAGGGTTTATTTTTAACATGTTCATAGTTTGAGCAAACAAAAATATACAAATAAAAACAGAAAGGAAAGAAACGACAACATTTAGCACAAATCTTTATTAAAATCTCTACATTTGAAGCTTTATTAGATTTCAGAATATGCATGAAATACTTTTACTCTTTACTCTTTAAGTACATTTTTTGAACAGATACTTTAATACTTTTACTTAAGTTGATTTTTTCATGTGATAAATATTTGGCTCAACTATCTGTACTTCTACTTAAAGGTCCATTGTGTAACTTTTCGGCGAAGGGTCCGTCAAATTCTTTTCTTCATGCAGATGTTATTGTGTTTTTGCTTTGTCTGAAATGTTACACAGTGTAGCATTAAACCTTTCTATCTTCATGGAGACCAAACCAGACCAAGTTACAGGTCAGATCTGTGGAGAGGCGACCCCGCTCAGTAAGAATTCCTGTTTTTCTAGGTATTTTTGAGCTATAAAACCACCTGTAATTGAATAAATGTAAAATAGAGCAAAGCAATGACATACTGTATCTATAGAAACAAGACAGTGACGGACCCCCAACCGAAAAGTTACACGGTGCACCTTTAAGTAACAAAACTGCAGACTTCTTCCACCACTTGTTCCATTGTGAGTGGTTCTCTGAAGTCCTGGATTTGGCCCCAAAATCTGCAATAAAAGCCGGACTAAAATAGACTGTTTTGTGAAACAGATGTCAGACTTGTCTCCAACTCTATAAAAATGAATTACGAAGTGAACGCTGTGTTATCAGTTACACCGCTACCTTCGACATCTCTGACCAAAACAAAGTAAAGCCCATCTGACAGGTGAAGGAGCTATACGAGCCCAACGACCAAATATGGAAACGCAGTCGACATGATGGATTTATGGATTTTTGTTTATTGTACTTATAAGGTACTGTTACTTTTTGCGCCGCGTTTTTACTGTATTAAAAAAGAGTTCACCTCTAAAGGTCTAAAGGTGCGTTGTGTAACTTTGCTGGTGGAGGGCCTGTCGTATGCTCTGTCTGGAATGTTCCGCAGTGTGGTATTAAAACTTTCTATCATCATGGAGACAAAACCAGACCAAGTTACAGGTCAGATCTGTGGTGAGGTGACCCTGTTTGCAGTCAGAATCCCTGTTTTTCTAGGTGTTTTTAAGCAGTAAAACCACCTGTAATTGAATAAATGTGAGGCAGAGCTGTTTAATGTCGTACTGCGGAACATTCCAAGCAGCGAATTGGTGTATCCATAGAAACAAGCAGGTGAAAAGTCACATAGTGCACCTTTAAATGACTTCCACTGGTCCTTCCTCACTTACCTTATGCATTCTTAATAATAATAATAATAATATTAAATATTTATTTATGAAGCGCTTTTAAAAATCTTTACAAAGTGCGGTACAAGCAGCAATGAACAATTCAAAACACATAAAACAAAAGAACAAAACAGTCAATGATGCAACAAATCAGATTAATTCTAATAAATAAATAAATAAAAGAGATAGAATAAAGTAGGGAATAAAAAAGAACTAAATCCAGTCAAAGGAAGGCCAACAGATAAAAATAGGTTTTAAGAAGTGATTTAAAAGATGAACATTGTAATTATTCACCACGATGAGTTCATAAAAGCTTTTCACAACTTTCGGAGACCAGAGTGGAGTTTGGTTATGGTAATGATAACAGCAACTAGCATGCTAACAGCGCACCTGCCTTACTTCCTGGTTTGTGGGCGGTAAATAAAAACAAATTTTAAGAAGACAAGAGTGTCGAATGCCTCTTTAATCTGTAATCAAAAATATCTGCCTCCCCCGTGTGGTCGCACCTCACTGTGATTGGCTGAATCCACCTGTCAGTCACTCAGATGTCGGGTTATCAAAATCAAAAATGTAAAGGTGCATTGTGTAACTTTTCTGTTGGAGGGTCCGTTAAATGCTTTTCTCCATGGAGATGTTATTGCTCTGTCTTTTATGTTTCACAGTATGGCATTAAACTATTCTATGAACATGGAGACAAAACCAGACCAAATTACAGGTCAGATCTGTGGAGAGGCAACGCCCCCCAGAGTCAGAATGTTGTTTTACTGGGTATTTTTGAGCTATAAAACCACCTGTAACTGAATTAATGTTTAGACTTAGACAAACTTTATTGATCCACAAGGGAAATTATTTGGACACAGTAGTTCAAACGTCACAATATAACATCAAATTCAAGTCAAAAGTTTAAGCTCAAAAAGTTTATTGTCACATCTTCATACGAAAAACATATAACAAATTTTAATTGTGTTTCTCACTCCCATGCGTATAAATAAATAAGTATAAATGGAAAAGTCCAAGTGTTCTTTCGGTAGTTTTGTATAATAGAGTAAAAATATATATATAAATGGTGGTAATAAATTCTAAATAAGTAGCAAAAAATAGTAAGAGACTGGTGTCAAATAAAGCATAATTATATAAATGTATATAGTATGTACAAGTCAAAATAAAATAGGAAAATAAGTATAAATATATCAAATCTTAGCTTTATACGAGAGGTCATAGGAAGACAGTTTAACACTCGAGGCAAAGCAATAACATCTCAAAGTTACACAGTGCACCTTTAGACTGACTGAGCAGGTATCGACACTAAAAAAGTCACATTCACAGGACAGAAATGAACCTTTCCTGAAGCTTTAAAATGATCTGGAGCTGCATCAAAACAAGTATAAGAGCACATAGACTAGTACCAGTCAATCAACCAATCAAACTTTATTTATAGAGCGCTTTTTGTACAAAAAATGCAACACAAAACGCTTGTATACGTCCATGGATCACTGAGGGATTACACAAATATGAACACACATGGGAATATAAAAGAAAGTATTGAGTATCGAGTGTATTCCGTAGTATTGAAATTGAGTTTAAAATTTTAGTTTCGTGACAGCACTGCTCAGAGGTTTACCATGGAGAGGGAAAAGGAAGAGAGTTTTAGCAGATGGGGCAAATTGTCGCTGCTTTTACTACAAAATTGCAGAGCTCTGCGTGTGATACCGAACTGTTGTGGTTTATAGGCCTATTATACCATTTTCTAATCCAGACTGAGCGCATTTAAAGTGGAACTAAACACTAAATCCGCGTCTTTTTTCGCTGCTAAACTGTGCATCTGTTTTATAGCATTATATATTGTTCCTGCAGACTAGTTAAAGGTGCAGCTGACTGTGCGGCCTCTAGTGGTCACTGCAATTTCAAGTTCTATGTGACATTACACAGAACTGCCCCAATTACAGGCAGGTATACTGATTACAAAGCGCCGGGGCGTAGTCTGAAGCGTGGAGACCTGTTAGACCAATCACACTGTTCCTTATAGACCCTTTTAGTGTTAGTAAACAGTGATGACGTAGGCATGATTGTGCATTTTGGCAACAGAAGTACGGCAGAACTCACCAGCTCGTCAAGCTCTGTGAAAGGATTAGCGTCAAAAGATCACAAATATTTCCTCAACAAGCCGACTGTGACAATTGGTGTCCGACTGCCAGATCCATGTGCGATCCATGAGTAAAACTTTAAAACTTTAGTCTATTCTAACAACCACACACAGAACAATCAAACATTTTGGTGCTGGAAATGTTTTTATCTCCATCTTCTTCTGTTCGTGTTCAGTCTGAATGAATCGGAATGAATGGGGAACAATGCCACTTCCGTTTCCAAAATGCGCACCCAGCTTTTTTTTTTTATCACTTCCGCCCTAAAAGGGTCTATACCTCCTGACCCCACCCTCCGCCTCCCTCACTCACTCCCTCACTCTCTCCTTTAGTCCTCCAGGCACTGCCCTCTATACGAAATGTGGTTGTGGGCGGAGTTTAGGTGTTTAGTTTCATTTTAAATCAAGGTTGTTTACATGGACAGATGTATCCAAACAAATCTGTGTAAAGTTGTCCATAATTCTCCTCCCTCCATCCAAGTAATCACGTAGTAAAAGCGCAAAGTTATTCATCAAAATAAGAGCACGTAGTCTTGCACTGCCTTTGATATAAAGTGCCGAATACGAGAAACAAAAGTGAAACTTAAGCGCACGTCAGTCAGAAGTAGCGCCTTTCTTAGCAACCAACTGCTGCACCATTGTACCATTGTACATTGTACTCTTCTTAAATTGAAGCTTTTTTCCCTCACGCGCCAAAGCCCCGGATGAGTAATTAGGTTAGTAAAATAACAAAATTAAGTAGAAAAGGGTATATAGTATTAAAATGAAATTAAACATCGCCCAATCCTACTTTAAATCACTCCAAAATCTGTACAGAGGTGGATAGTACTCGGTTACATTTACTCAGAGAGCGTTTACACTGAAACGAATCACTGTGTCAGCACATTGGAAAAGATTTGTGTCCACGCATGTCATGTCTGGATCATCAGAAACGCTAGTCACATGACTAGGCTGGTGTCACATCGTCATGACACCATGTCGGTGGTAAAAACAGAGAGCGGAGCACCATATCTGAAGTTGCCCTAGTTCTATGGAAGTTGCAGCAGCCGATTTCGAGCCGAGGAAGATGCCAAACATGAATCTTTTCGTGGACTGATGCTGTTTCACGTTTCTCTCAGGTTTGTTTAAACTTTTCCGTAATAGCGTCACATGCCCAGTGCCATGAACCCCGCGACTCAGGAAGGCGCAAGTCACAGTGACTCGGTCCAATAAGAACAGCAGCTACAGCCCCGACGTCAGTGAATCAGCGTATCAGCGTTTTCACACATCCACACAGCACTGGATCAGATCTGTGCTCAGGTGAATACGTGGGAGCTGGTGTATCCAGATCATTCCGTCTCCGGAGCCGTTTTCCATCAGATTAGTGTGGACGAACACTGCATCCGCAACGAAAACGACTCAAATACGTGCTAGTGTGGGCCTCAGAGTGCTTTTCTGGAAACATACGTACTTATTTTCACTCCTCCTTGAGTAATATTTTTATTGAGGTAACACTACTCTCTACTAATTGAATAAAAGTTGTGGTTCCTGTACGTTGTACTTCTACTTGAGTAACATCATTTTGAAGTAACGTTCCTCTGACTCGAGTCCATGTTTTGGATTCTCTCCACAGCTCTGCATGTGTGTTATTTTTAACCGGGGGAAATGAACCATAAGTCAGTGTGTGTGTATACAGCGGTGTTCTTTCTGTGTGCGTCTCTTCTTCGGACACCTTTTTCCTTTGCTCGCCCGCTTTGTAAACACTCGACCACAGTCACACACACACAAACACACATGCACACACACACATACACACACACACACACTCCCTCTAGACAAGCGTCAAGTCAGTCTAAATACACGAGACATGACACCAAAATCTGTATTAGGGCTGCAACTAACGATTATTTTCATAATCGATTAATCTGGCGATTATTTTTCAACTAATCGATTATTAATCGGATAAAAATAAGGAAAGTGCTCCAAAACTGTGCTAAAAGTAAGTTAGCCGTGCGTCCTGGGTTTATGCACGGAAGCTGTGCTCGCTCTGCCAACCCCTCTCTCTATTACGCATGCGGTCAGATCAACAAAGCTTTGACCAATCACGGTGTTCGTGGGCTTGTACCGCACACTCTGTGATGGACAGGAGCACCAACGAATCACAGCGCGGAGAAGCGAGGTCCCTACTTTTTACGCACACTGACCCAAACAAGTGCTAAACCAACCCGCGGGGAGTCCTATCGAGCTAAATCGCATTCTTTCCCGATGGAGAGTGTTGGATTACTCACAGAAAGGACTTTTATGCAGATGGGATTTATTTGAGATGGGAAGAAGGCAAAGGTAGGACTTGATTTATTTGATTTGGCTTGATTGACAGCTACTTTTTCTGTGTTTCTTGGCTGCTAGCTTGGTGAAGGTTTGAGCTACAGAGGCTGATACTGCGGAAGCAGCTTTCAGGCGATATATAACTTATGGGGGAAGGGTGAAGGGTCGTGTTTGCTTTGAGGCAGAAGTTGTAAGAGTGTCAGACAGTTGTATTTTTATATGTGTGGATATAGAGGGCTTCAGTTTGAGATGTGAAGTGCTGTGGTGAAAATGAAGTGGATAAATTGTTAGCCGTGTTTCTGCTGATTCCAACGGTGTATAACATGACAGTGTAGCACTCAGTATGTTGTAAATAGAGATGTATGAATTTACAAAAGAGGCGCTAGTCCCCAAATGTGGTGGCTGTGGGGTTTAAGAGGTTAACTGGACTAGTTAATGGCTTAGAAACACATTGTTCCAATGCAATCGCGGCTAATATGTGCTAACTATCTAACACCAAGCAACTTCGGTTTAACTTGTATAGTGTCAAACAATACGTTGTGATTAAAACGTTCCTATTAACTTGTACCAGTAATGCAACCCAACTACTTTTCATGTCAAAAAAGGTTGCCAATATGTTTGTGAAACCTCACCAGAGTCCTACTGAGACACCATTTCTCAAGTGTCCTCTTTTTTCCCAGATTCTCCCGCTTGGACTTTGTCACGTGAACTAGTCAACTAATCGATTACTAAATTAGTTGCCAACTATTTTAATAGTCGATTTTAATCGATTTAATCGATTAGTTGTTGCAGCCCTAATCTGTATTACTCAGCTTTTTTATTGATGATATTATGGGACAACAGTAGAAAGGAGAAGTGAGTGAGTTTTTTGGCACTTCGTAGTGAAAATGCAGATTAAACTATACACGTGTTTAATCTGTTTTTAAATACCTGGCATCACACATGTTTGAATGATCCTTTATTATAAGTCTGTCTTCTCTCTGCTCAAAATGCTCCGTTCCACCTTGTGATGTCATGAAGCAGCAGTTTTCAGTCCCTCCTTTTTTGACTTTTTGACGTGGTTCACCATTTTGCGCAGCGAATGTTTCCCTCTTTTGAACACATATTGTTTTGAGAAGGAAAACGCTTTATTTTCGTGACCCCAGCCAACTCGCCGGACACTTTCATCAGCACCGAAACCGGGGAAGAACTCTGCTCCTCGGACGCCGTCGGGAGGGGATGCCGTACAGATTCATGTCAAAAACCCCAAACTATCCCTTTAATCATGTGTATTTAGGCCACCTCTTTCACAGTTCCACAGTGTTGATCCCATTTTTAAAATCCTTTTTTAAGCCCTGCAGTCTGAACGTAGCCATAGATCAGAAAAGAGTGTAATATGGGCCCTTTAAAGCTCAAATAAAGAGGCTATTTTTCTACTAAACGCCTAAACTTCGCCATAAACCACATTTCAGATAGAGCTGCTAAAGTGGGCAGTACCTGGAGGACTAAAGGCGGGAGAAGAGCTGGAGTCTGCAGGTATAAGGAACATTGTGATTGGTCGAACAGGTATCCACCATTCAAATGTGTTTCTACTCAGAAACATCAGGTCAGTCTTATGCGATGTCACCAACTACTGGAAATCGCAGTGGCCACTTTGTTTTTCTAAAAATAGTTAACATACCGACATAGTTAACATACTGACATTTTATCTGTTTCTGGAATCTTCAAGCACCACGAGGAGGCTGGTTACAGACAGTGAGCCCACAGCTGCTGGTCAGACACTGGTCACTTCTGTGTCATTCCTTTTCTCTGAGTCAAAGGGCAGAGGAAGTCAAAACTCCCACACAAAGATTAGTAAACACAAAAGCAGAGTTTCTTAAAATCCTATATTACTAAAAAATTACTCTTGTGATGTTTTAGTCGTGTTGGAATGTTGTTTCCTCATCAAAAACATGCCTGAAAGTTGTGTTTTCCTTCATTCACACATGTTTGAGTAACCCTGTGTTAGTCTGTTTACATCTCCAAAGCTCAAAACGCTCTGCTCCACCTTGTGATGCACCATAAAAAAAGTCTATAGAAATTACGGTAAAAAACTAAAAAAATAGAATTATGCGATGGAGCACCATCTTGCTGCAAAATTTGACCCCTTTTATGGTTGGGAATGTAAGAGGTGCTAATACTTCTTGATATTTTAGGCTATTGATATTGCCTTCCACCCTGCAAATGTCTCACACACCCCCATACTGGATGTAACCCCAGACCATGATTTTTCCGCCACCAAACTTAACTGTTTTCTGGGTGAATCTTGGATCCATGCGGGCTCCAGTAGGTCTCCTGCAATATTTGCGGCGGCTGTGATGTAATTCAACCGAGGATTCATCTGAGAAATCCACCTTCTGCCACTTTTCTGCTTGAAATGTTCCACAGTATGACATGCTGTTACACCATATAGCAAAAAAAGCTGATTTAGTGTAGAGAAAAAGTATTTCAAAGCAAAATATAACCTTTCTGATGTAATGTTTGGCTCCTTTTGAAGTTGCGCTGTGTAACTTTATGGTTGGGGGTCCGTCACCTGCTTGTTTCTATGGATACGTCATTGCTCTGCTTGAAATGTTCCACAGTATGACATTAAACAGCTCTACTTTACATTTATTCAATTACAGGTACTGTTATAGCTCAAAAATACCTAGAAAAACAAACATTTTGACTGTGTGCGTGGTCGCCTCTCCACAGATCTGACCTGTAACTTGGTCTGGTTTGATCTCCGTGACGCTAGAAAGGTTTAATACCATACTGTGAAACATTCCGACAAAGCAATAACATTTCCTTGGAGAAAAGCATGTAAACTTTGACTTTGTTGCATATTCAACACATATATTTGTTAAAAATAAAGTAATGTTCATAAAGTTCTGCATAAAGGTCAAAGTTGAGGAATGCCTCAGTAGGAGTGAACCATTGTGTGGTGAGTCAAAACACTCCCTTTTTAATAAGAACAGGGTGACCTGGTTCAGTGGATTCACAAACTTCCCAAGGCCCTGAAAATGTTCGCTTTTCAAACCATTTTATTAGTGTTTCTCGGTGTTTGAAAGCTGCTCACACAGATGTTGCTATTGTTGGAGTCTGGGCAGTGAAAGTGTGCTGTCAAACTCACTAAAAATCCTTTCAAAATCTCCCCCAAAAACCTAAATAGTCTGAATTTGGTCAGATCTAATGCTGCAGCTGTCCTCACCGTGGGTCTACGGTAGGGCTGCCAATCACAGGGACCCTCATGATTCGATACGATACTCGATACTTGGCTCAGGATATTATCATGATATGGCGATACATATTTTTGTACATGATGTATTGCTTTTTTTAAGGAAAACAAACACATTTTAACGACTGTGTTTTGTGCATTAAAGAGCAAAGAGCCCATATTAGACTATTTTCTGATCTATGTTATGTTTCCTCATCACAAACAGACCTGGAGTTGTGTTTTGTTTCATTCACACATGTTTAACACACAAACCCTGCAGATTTAGGCTGAGTTTTTCTCTCAAATGGAAAACACTCTGTTCCACTTTGTGATGTCATGTGGTAATACAGGAAATGCTTAACTGCACTGCAAAAAAGCTCAAAATACACACAAAAAAAGTCGCCACCTGGATTTAACTAAGTAAATAGGTCTGATGTCGCTGCAGTCCAGGTTCAGCAACAGTGTGTGCTCAAAGAATGAGGTCAGCTGACTAAATGAGTGAATATACTGGATGATCAGGTTATTCCATCAGTGGATTTGTTCTTCCCTGATGGCACGGGCATATTCCAAGATGACAATGCCAGGATACATCAGGCTCAAATTGTGAAAGAGTGGTTCAGGGAGCAGGAGAAGTCATTTTCACAAGTCATTTTCACAAGTCATTTTCACAGCGGTCAGATTCGACCATCATCAGTGCAAGAGCTTGGTGAAAAATGAATGCATTCACTGTGGCATTGTTTCAATAAACTTCTGCAATGTCACAAGATTTATTTCCATCCAGTGTTGTACTTTTTTTTGGGCCAGACAGTGTATAAACACTTAAATCTATCAGAAAATTAGTGAAATCAGAATCAGAATCAGAATGTTTTTTATTGCCATATGAGTGAACAGGTTCACAACATTAGGAAATTGCTGCGGTACTTGGAGCAGGATGTAGACAAACACTGACATGCAACAAATAAAATAGAATAAAATAAAGTAGGAAAAAAAAGCTATAATATAACAAAATTTACAAATTTACAGGAATACAATAATATAGAGTATAAGAGTATAACAATGATCTGAAATGATCTGTCCATGCAGCAAGATCATTTTACTCAAGTTATCTTAAAATAAACTACCTCTAGACTAGAATGAAACTCAGAACTAGTAAGTAGATAATAAATCATAATAATAAAAATAACAATAGATCAGAAATAGCCTAATATGTTCTCTTTAAATAGTCAATACAACAATAGTACTAGTATATGCATATTTGTGTGTATGAATGAAAGATTTGTGTTTGCTGTGAAACAAAAGCACTATATCTGTCTCTGCGGAGTTGAATACCTGGAAACTGCAGTACACCCACCACTCACACTCGTACGCACATGTATATACTCGCACTGTCATCCTCATTGTGTTTCTATTCAAGGAAATGGCCGTCTGTCTGCGCATTATCCGATATAGATTTCTATAAGGTCAAGTCAATGGCGAATACATTGTCTCTGGGTACAATAGGACATACTATCAATCAAAGGAATTAGGTAGAGATAGATTAATTAAAGTAACTGATGAGGATGTTTCACAGTGTGGCATTAAAGAGAACACATTATACTATTTTCCACTGTGTTATAATGTAGTTTCCTCATCACAAACAGACCTGGAGTTGTGTTTTGTTTCATTCGCACATGTTTACTACACAAATCCTGCATATTTAGGCTGAGTTCTTCTCTCAAACTGAGGTCACTCTGTTCCACCTTGTGATGTCATGTGGTGATACAGGAAGTGCCCCACTGTGTTTTTTTAACTCCATACATTTTCACCAGAATCATTTGGATAATTTCAGCCCTGGAATTGTCACTTTCTACTGAACTAAAGGTAAAATGTAGCTGTTAACTTGAAAACTATTACTGTGGAACTGAGGATTTTGAGCTTTAGAGACATAGACAGATTAATATTAAAATAATTACTTAAATATGTGTGAATAAAAACCTCCCTCCCGTCACTGTTGCTGATCCTGAAAAATGTTTGTCTGTGTTTTGACTGCTGATGTCGCAGAGGGGGTGTTTTTTTGTGTAACTCACCCCATACTATACTCCAGTTATGGCCTGGATGGTCCTCTCTTTTTTTCCCCCTCCTCCTCTTATCCTCATGTTATGCTGCATTGTTCCCCCCATGTCATGTATTATGTGTTTAAATGTATGGATGAGGTGACAGGTCCTATTTTGATTCCTTTGTACATCTTGTACATGTAAAAAATTGACTAATAAAGGCACTACTACGTACTTAAGCTTGTGCATTTCTTTGTAGACAAGTGGGGGGTTTATTATGCCATGTGAATGCACTCTCAGTAAAAATGTATGTTTTCCAAAGTTTTTTTTTAAATTTTATTTAACCTACAATCATAATGCATTAAAATAAGTTAATGCCATACTGTGGAACATTGCAATGACATCTCCATTGCATCAAGCACTCACCACCAGAAAAGTGGTACATCTGTAAAATTGACTTTCTACCATGTTATGACGTTGTTCCTTCATCAAAAACAGATGTCATCTATGCATGTTTGAATAATTTAGTGATTTATTTATTTATTAAACAAGAACAATGCACAGAAAACATTAATCTCTAGTGAGAAGAGATGCTCTGCACCAGATTTAGCTAATAGCTATTTTCCATCTGTAGTCCTTGGGCAGGTCACACAAACCATACACCAACACATCAGAGGTACAGTCATTCAGTCATTATTAAAATACTGCACTTATACAATAAAACTATACTCTGGCCTTTAATACCATCACACCAAAAACATATCAATTCATCCAATATTATACACACCACAGACTGATCAGAATATATACTTACCCCTGCATTCACACAAAACACTGAGAAGCTGTTTAATGTTGACAGGATTGTTTGCTCAGAAGCCAATGTTTTAGCCCATGAGAGAAAGTGTGAGAGTTGGTACATGTTTTAAGTTTAACTGGGAGTGTGTTCCAGTGTTTAGCTGTTGTAAAGAACAGAGCAGACTGTCCAGTCACAGAACGTCTCAAAGGAATGGTCAAATCTGATCTCTCCCGGGCCCAAATTGAAGCCCCCTTAGGTTAGCCAAAATATTCTGCCCAATGGTCCGCCCACAAGGCTACGTCACCCTTACCCACATCGCTATTCTCCATAAATATACAAAAACACACTGATTGTGTTGTGATGACGCTCTGAAGGGGCAAAAGGGAAAAGGGAGTCTCAGAGTATCAAAAACAAAAGTGAAGCTTATTAAACATGTTAATAATACGTTGCATGTGTAAGCAAGTTAATACCCCATAGAAGTGTAATACCTCCTCTTTAAACTAAATACTTAAAATCCAAGAATATTTGCTTTTCTTTTTACTCTTTTGTTTGTACGCTCTCACAATCACACGTGTGGTCTTTGCTGAAATAAAACTCGACTTTCTCACGTTGTAATAAACTGGAGTTTATATTTTTATAGGCTTGATAAATATTTCACTGCAGTGGAAATGTCCAGTTGGGGCACCTATAGTTGTGTTTTTGATTGGTCAGATTTCATAAACATGTACATTTGGCTTGTTAAATGTCTGAATGTGTGTTTACGTGTGTGTTTATATGTGTGTTTGTGTTGCAGGCACCTCATGGGAAAAGTCCATCAGACAGATCGGCTTTGAGAGGTAAGACTCGTATACATGTATGCTAATATATACCTCTGTGTGTGTTTATGTATATGTGAAAGATAAGGCTCATATACATGTATGCTAATATATACCTCTGTGTGTGTTTATGTATATGTGAAAGATAAGGCTCATATACATGTACTATACCTCATGTGTTTGTGTTTGTGTGTGAGAGGTAAGGCTCCTACACATGTATACTAATATATATACCTCATGTATGTGCTCCCTCATGTGTGTGTTTATGTGTTTGTGAGTGGGAAAGCTCATATACATGTATACTAATATATATATACCTCATGTATGTGCTCCCTCATGTGTGTTTGTGTGTGTGAGTGGTAAAGCTCATATACATGTATACTAATATATACTGTACCTCATGTATGTGCTCCTTTATGTGTGTGTTTATGTGTTTGTGAGTGGTAAAGCTCATATACATGTATACTGATATATATACCTCATGTATGTGCTCCCTCATGTGTGTTTGTGTGTGTGAGTGGTAAAGCTCATATACATGTATACTGATATATATATACCTCATGTATGTGCTCCCTCATGTGTGTTTATGTGTGTGTGAGTGGTAAAGCTCATATACATGTATACTAATATATACTGTACCTCATGTATGTGCTTCCTCATGTGTGTTTGTGTGTGTGAGTGGTAAAGCTCATATACATGTATACTAATATATACTGTACCTCATGTATGTGCTCCCTCATGTGTGTTTGTGTGTGTGAGTGGTAAAGCTCATATACATGTATACTAATATATATATATATACCTCATGTATGTGCTCCCTCATGTGTGTTTGTGTGTGTGAGTGGTAAAGCTCATATACATGTATACTAATATATACTGTACCTCATGTCTGTGCTCCCTCATGTGTGTTTATGTGTGTGTGAGTGGTAAGGCTCATAAACATGCACTAGTAAATACCTTGTGTGTGTGTCTTTAATGTGTCAGTGAAGTGGATTCATATTTATCATATTGTCCGAGTAGTAATATATACAAGTTTTCGTCAATCACGTTCATTTTTAATCGACAAACTGAATGTAGGTTATTGTGCGTGATGTAGTGTAAAGAGACGAGGCTGCGTCTCACTGCACAAACACTGGAGTTGCAGCTTCACAATCCCACGTCTTGGCTCCACACCTCCTTGGAGATCACTATATCCCTCAGTGAGTCCATTCACCTGCACATCAGTATCCTGGGTATGATCGGGATTTTTGAGTATCCCGGAGTATCCCCGTGCTTGTACACACAGTATCCCGGTTACTGCAACAGTTGAGTGCACTTGGATCCAAAAGACAAACACTTTTCAGGCTTTTCATCACAACAGCAGCCAAAATAAATCAAGTGACCAACATAAATAGACTGAAATGACTGTTTAAAGACACGTACAATCTGCACTTGTGTGACCTGCACACGTATGATCTCTGAAAACATGAACCATCTCCAATGTGACGTATGCACAGAACAGACTCACCATCAGCAGAACATCCCTCTGTCACAGAAAGAACACTCATAATCTGTGCTGTCGGCCCTTTTGACCAACACTAAGACACCACTTTTATAGTAGTCTGTGTGGGTGAAGTGTCTTGCTTAAGGACACAACGACTGAGTTTGCCACGGCTGCTCCACTTTGGCACCTGCTACAAGTAACTCCCATCCAAGCACAACCCAGGCCCTGCTGAGCCTCTGAGGTCTGAGCTCGGGCTTTGATAAACTTGTGACCGGCCTGTCAAAGGAGAAGACTAAACTTTTTTCTCTTTTTGTTCTGTTGTAAGAGGAAAACTATTGTGCCGAGCCGACTTACGCTGCACAACTGACCACACATATTATGCAATCCATAAATTTAATTTCAGTTCTATTTAAGGAAAGGCACTTTACACTGTTATAAGACGAAATACAAATGTGTGGATTAGAACTGCAGGATTCATCGCAAACAAATCACAGTTTAATGATTTATTTATTCTTTTTAAGTGAGCCAGTGAAAGGTAAAGGCATGATATTTGAAAAGTGTGTCATTTGTGCGCATGGTGAGTTCTGGGCTTGTGTGTCTGTGCTCATAGTGGAATCTGACCAGCTCTATTACCACTGATAAAACTACTACAAAACTACACTGGACACACTATCGGTCTATTTTACTCTACTCTTCTTCCTCTCGCTATCATATTCTCCCTCTTTCTTCTCCACTCTTCTCCCATTTCTCTCCCTTCCGTGCCCTTTTCTCCCTCTCTTCTCTCCCTCTCTGTGCATGATCATATTAGCTGTGGTCTGGTGCCTACGGGAATGCCCGCTGTGGGCCCTGTACATTTTCCAGTACTCAGGCTGCTCCTCGTATAGAACTGTAAGTGGCGGAAGTCCAGCAGTAAACATTTTATCCCTTTGGCTTTCACCTTTTGTTTTTGCTACGATGCGTTCACTGTCCATACGTTATTTACAGTTATTTGTACCGTTACAAACATGGACGCCGGATGTTTGACTCCAGTCTGAAATCTCAGTGTGCAGCTGTTGTTGTTGCTGTGACTAATACCAGGCAGTTCAAAATGTTATTTCGAAAACCACAAATATTTATTCAATTTGGTGCTTTGCGTGTGTGGGTGATGAAAAATGAGGACGGTTGCCATAGTGATTAACAATTTCTCCAGAGACTCTCCAGAAACCAAAATACTGGGATTTCAAACTAAATGGCGATACTAAGGAAAATGCTTGATACAGTTTCTACTTCAATAATCATAGTTTTATTATTGTTTCATGGTTTTAAAGGTCTAATAGTTCACAGAATGGATTCTTGGGAGCTTTAAGAGATGTTATAATGTCTTTGCCTCCTCAAAAACATACCTGGAGTTGTGTTTTGTTTGAGTAATCCTAGTTTATTAGTGTGTCTACAGCTCCAAAGCTCAAAATGCTCTGTTCCACCTTGTGATGTCATGTAGTGGTAGTTTTTAAGTTTAAGTTGAGACTTTTACTGTTAGGTCAGTAGAGATGGACAATTCTAGTGCTGAAACCATCTAAATGATTCTAGTGAAGGTGTATGAAAAGGGATATAAAAACACAGTGGAGCGCTTCCTGTATTACCACATGACATCGCAAGGTGGAGTGTTTTCTGTTTGAGAGAAGAGCTCAGCCTAAATATGCAGGATTTGTGTGTTAATCGTGTGTGAATGAAACAACAAACGACTCCAGGTATGTTTTTGATGAGGAAACAACATTGGAACTGAGATCAGAAAATAGCATCATTGGATGAGCGATCAGAAAAATAAAAAATAAACCGGCCCACAGGTTGGCAGTGTGATTCCAGCTCCCCAGATGAATGTTATTGTTGTGCCCTTGGGCAAGACTAGTGTCTGTGTACCCTGGTGTATGAATGTATGTGTGAATGTGTGAATGGCTGAGTGGTTTCTTGATGTAAAACGTTTTGACTTGACCAGAATACAGTACTGTGCCAAAGTTTTAGGCAGGTGTGAAAAATGCTGTAAGCAAAGAATGCTTTCAAAAATATAAATAATGATAGTTTTTATCAGTTTACAAAATGCAAAGTGAGCAAACAAAAGAAATAAATAAATGGTCAGATTTTTATAGCGCTCGTCCACCTTTAAGGCACTCAAAGCGCTTTACAACAAGGAACCACTCACCCATTCACACGCACATTCATACATCAGTGTACGCAGACACTGGGGGCGAGGTGGGTTAAGTGTCTTGCCCAAGGACTTAACAGCAGCCTTCATCTGCGGGAGCTGGAATCACAGTGGATCTGACCGCTCACCAATGATGTTTATGTCGAGAAGGATTCGAACCGCCAACCTTCAGATCAGTGGACGAACGCTCTTACCAACTGAGCTACTGTCGGCCCTAAAAGGAAAAAGCCAAAGTCATTCAGAACGATCTTCAGCGTAAAGAAGAAGAAGTTGTGTTGGTGATGGTCTGGACCCCACAGAGCCCTGACCTCAACATCATGGAGTGTGTCTGGGATTAACATGAAGAGACAGAAGGATGTGAGGAAGCTCCATCCACACAAGATCTGAGCTTAGTTCTTCAACATGTTTGGATCAACCGACCAGCCCAGGTCCTTCACAAACTGTCTGCAAGTAAAGCTAGAAGAACTGATGCTCTTCTGAAGGCAAAGCTCACACCAAATGTTGATTTGATTTAGATTTCTCTTTTCTTCATTCACTGTATTTTGTGGATTGATGAAAATGAAAGATGAACACTTCCATTTTTGAAGGCATTTCTAGTTTACAGCATTTTTTCCACACCTGCCTATAACTTTTGCACAGTACTGCATATATAATGTAGAAAGGAGTAAACATATACAAACAAAACACTGAATGAGAGTCCAAACTTTTGACTTTTAGTGCACTGTACTTGATTTGTAAAAGTGCTGAGAATTTCTGCAGCTATTTTACGATGTTCTTTCACCAACATAAGTGATTGATATTGGTGTTTCAATGGAGCTAGTGCCGTTTCCTTGTATACAGATTCCCAGGCCTGCAGTTTTGTAACCTTTCACTGTTTGAAATGATTTTTATTAGGACTTTTATTGAAAGTTGGTGGTTTATAACATGCACAAAGCTGTAATCACGACATACCCGCTTTATCTCAACACTTTTTATTAGATCAGGAAGCTCCCGTTGAAGTTTAAAGAGACTCCTGCTTTTGTTTGGGAGACACTGGTTTGTTAGTTTGTGGGTAATGAAGTAGTAAAGTACTGCATAAGGGCCCATTTTACACTGTTTTCTGATCCCTGTTCTAATGTTTCCTCATTATAAACATTCCTGGAGTTTTGTGTTTTGTTTTATTCGCGCATGTTTAACACACAAATCCTGCATATTTAGGCTGAGTTCTTCTCTCAAACGGAAAGCTCCACCTCGTGATGTCAAGTAGTAATACAGGAAGATGCTCCACTGTGTTTTGAAACTCCATACACTTTCACTAGAATAATTAGGACTGACCTAAATGGTAGCTTTTAACTCAAAAATTACTACGCCATGACGGTGAGAGCAATTCAGGATTACTCAAACATGTGTGAATGAAACAAAACACAAATCCTGGTGTAGAAAAGGAGTAGAGTGCTTCATAAGGTCACAAAACAGTCCAAAAATAGCAGTGCAGGTGCTCTGCGAGGGTTAAAGTGAAACATAAACAAGAAATAGCCCTTAATGAAAAGTGTAAAAATGGGCAAAGGACACGACTGAATCTATTAAAAGTCCTTTATTACATCGAGGGACTCCACCATGTCTTGATGTAATAGAGGACTTTTAATATATTCAGTTGGTGCCTCGGGTTTGTACCTTAGCCCATTTTTACACTTTTCAGTAAGGACTATTTCTTGTTTACAAATCCTGGTTTGTTTTTGAGGAGGTAACAGCATTCTGACATAACTTAAAGTTCACAAGCGTCAATTTTACTTAACAGAGGACGTTTAAATAGAACATTTAGGTGTCTTTCTTTAAACAACGCGCTCCAACAGGCACTGATATCGCCATAAAGGTCAGGACAACAAAGAACCGTGCAGCTGTCAGCCCCAGAGATGCACCAATCCAGTCTTTAAAGCTCCACTGATTTCAACACTACAGCTCTAAGTATCTGCCGATTACCGATATCAATGATACCAGTGCAGGGACTGAAAACAGCATTTATTTTCTTTATGCACTCATGAGCACATTAGACAAAACTGATCTAAATATTATATAACTGTTATTAATCTATCAAGTAACTACAGAACATTTGTAAATAAAAAAGTCAAACATTACAGCAGCGGTCCCCAACCTTTTTTGCACCACGGCCTGATTTAATGTCAGACAATATTTTCACGGACGATAAAATAAAATGATACGACCACACAAAAACTGGTATTTTGTAACTATAATAATAAATGTTTCCAAAGATGTCTGTTTTTGGCTCATTTTGCGGGTTTAATATTAGTGTTAATGTATCACGTGACAGAGACGAGCATCTTGAGTGAGTCATAGACAGATGTAACAGAGAGAATTCGGTTATTTTTCAAAATAAAACATTGTTCAGACTCAGACTCAGATAATAAATAAAACAGAAATAATGTAAGTTATTTATTCTTTCTGTGTGGCCCGGTACCAAACAGTGCACGGACCTGTTCTGGCTCTTAGTCTGGGGGTTGGGGACCACTGCATTACGGGACTCATTACATAGATTTATATATACAACCGGGATATGAGCTGATATTTGTAGTAGTACCAGTATCAGATCCGTGCATCCCTATTCAGCACCTCTTATGGAAAGCTGCACATCACTCTTGCAAGTAGCAGATTTTTATTTGAACTTGTACCAAAATGAGAACGCGACCCTGCTGAATCCTTCATGTATCACAGAAACTATGAAAATAAAAGTACGTACATCAAATAAGTACGAAAACATGAGTTGATCGGAGCAGTGAAGAGAATGAAGATTACTCAAACTTAAATAAATCGCTCTAAATACAACTTTGAGAGAGTAAATGAAAAAAAACAACTATAACACGGCTCTGAAAAGTCCATTTTGCGTAATAGGCCTGTTTTAAATATAGCAGTTGAGTAAATCTCTTCTGAAGACAACTTATGCGTAAATTCTCCAAAATGTGGGCATGTCTGTGGTGACCTTTTTACAAACAAAAAAAACATCAACTTTGAACTCAAAATTACCCCGCTTTTATTCCAACCAATTTAATTCCACAAAATAATGAAACACTTGAGTGGCCTGGACTGAGGATGCAGAGTAAACACAAATGGAAGTTGATTTAGCAATATTTAAATAACTTTTAGAAGCTGAGAGGGATTTGAAGGACACGTTTTATAGGTTTAATGGTAGGTGCAATCATGCCACCCCATAAAAGGTTTCCCCAGGGCAGCGAATGCATCATGCTGAGGGGTTTGAAGTCCGCCGTTTACTACACTTTTTCCCGCTCGTGAAAGCAGCAGTGGCCAAAAACGTGTCAGCCATATCAGCGTCGTTCTGTGATTACTTTTTAAAATTAATTTCCAGTTTTTGTAAATTTTTTCTAGTGAGCAGTTCAATAATCTAATGGCTCCATTGTCAGGAAACAGACAGACGAGGACCCAAGTGAGTCACGTTTAAACAGTTTATTTAGGGGTTGAGGGGAAAAAGGGAGTGCGTGTGTGTGTGTCTCGGTGGTGGAGCGTTGTCTCCAGGGCAGCAGGGATGGTCCTCTGGTCCACCAGCCGGATGGTTTGGCGTCTCTGGGGAGAACACACACACAGCAGAACAGGAAGGAGGTCCGGCCAGGAGGGAATCAGGGCAGCAGTACAGACAAGGGCTAGACAGAATTTGGAGGTCAAGAGCAGAAGGCAGGTCGGGTTTACCGGGGCAGAGGAGCAGAAGAGGATACAGACAGGTCCGGGTTCGTTTATCAGGAGTCAGCGGTAGAATGCAGGGAAGTTTGGCAGCAGGTTGCGGATCCACACGTGCAGACGATCTGACAAAGGACAGGCTGGAAAACAGGGCTTTTTAAACACAGGTCAGTCAGGGGTGCATGAGGTGCAGCTGGTTGGTGAGTGAGGATGCAGAGTGGAGACAGGTGGATCAAATCAGCTAGAGCGGAGGGTGAAACAGTTAAGGTAGGTGGGGCTTGTTAACAGGAGCTGAGAGGGAGCCCATGACATCCATGGGTTAAATATGTGCCCCAAAACCAGGAGATTTCTGAGATTAAAATTTTACCAGGTCCAAGTAGGTTTGAATGATACTGGAAAAATGATCAAGTCACAATTAGAGTTGAAATTTGTGTTTTAAAATCAAGATTCAGTTCACACTACACCTCTAAGAACACACATTTTAACCATTTTTTGTCGCGTAATCTCCAGGTTTTTGTCATAGCCTGTATAGATAAACCCACTAACCCTGTTAATGCTCTGTAAAAATGCTGTGTAAAGCACTTTGGGGACATGTGTCTGTGTAAAGCGCTATATAAATAAAACCTTACCTTACCTTACCTTAACCCACTAGTCGCGTTTCATGGGCACTTCTGGCTCCATTAACTCTGACTCCAATTCGCTTTCTATTGAAAAACTGTCACCACCCTTTCTGTAACTGCTGCAGTGCATTTTGGTGTTAAAATGTTTGTATTAACCTGCTCAACGTGATCCTAGAGTTTTTATTTTGTCCTTAATATGTCCTAAAATCAACATCCATCCATCCATCCATCTTCTCACGCTTAATCCAGTTGGGTCGCGGGGGCATCTTGCTGCCCAATCCTCATAGCACCTGACCCCCCCCTATGAACCCCTCTGTAGGTGGTGACTGGAGCTGAACACTATGGGTGATGCCACGTCCCTTAGGCCTCTTTTTTATACAGTCTATGGCACCAACACACAAAGACGTACCTCCAATACCTCCCCTCATTTGTAAAGTGTGTAAAGTTTTGTCAGTGACATCCACCCTTTGCTCTCTGTCCACCGTCTGATCTGTCAAGATTTAGTGATTTTAGCACAACTTGGGAAAAACCTCAGAGACTTTACATTACAGCAGAGCCTCACATATGCAGCTAAACAGAACCGTTTTGAGCCAGGATTTAAACATAGTCAAAATAGAGGCCTGTCTCACATGTTTAGGAAGACTGTTCCAGGTTTTTGCTAAAACTGAACTAAAAACTGAACTAAAATGCACCAGCAATAGGCCGGTCCCTGAGGTCTTCAGAGTCAGAGATGGTTCATATGGCACTAATATGTCACAGATGTACTTTACATGAGAGAGACGTCCTGTAGCCTGATGGAAGGAGCTCAGGTATTCAGTGACGTAGACTCAAACTTAGACTTTTTTGATCCACAAGGGAAATTACTTGGACACAGCAGCTCACATGTCACATTATTATATTACAGTAACACAGAGTAAAAAAAAATTGATTGGTATCAATAAGATATTATTATATAAATGTATGTACAGTAAGTAAAAAACAAATACTGTAATCTAAATGCAGTATATCACAGTAATATTCAAGATGCCATAAGGAAACAATGCAAAGGTATGATATGTGTTGACATGTGCCTTATAGCTCCAAAATACACTAAAACATGCATTCTTCCATTCTCTCACCTCTCCGCGGATCTGACCTGTAGCTTAGCCTAGTGGCGTCTTCATGGAGATGAGCAGGTTGCTGACCCCAGAAAAGTTACAAAGTGCACGTTTATTACAATTTCTCCTATTTATATCTTGTGTTTAAAGGTTCTATATGAACTTTAAGTCATGTTATAATGTTGTTACCTCATTAAAACTTACGCAGAGTCATGTTTTTGTTTCATTCACACATGTTTGAGTAAACTTTTTTTTATTAGTCTGTTTACATCTCCAAAGCCCAAATGCTCTATTCCACCTTGTGATGTCATGTAGTGGTAGTTTTCAAATTAACAGCTACAGTACCTTTCTTTAGAGAGCAATTCCAGTTTTGAAATTCTATACTATACTATAAATCACTCCATTGAAAGTGAATGGAGTTTTAAAACATAGTGGAGCATTCCCTGTATTGCCACCCTAGACTGTATAAAAAAGTGTCCTATTAGTATTAGGATTAGTTTTACCTGTGGACCTTTGGTGATTTGTAATAATTGTGGAGGATGCTTGAAATCTCAATCCCGTGCGAATGCTCCATGTCTGTAATTTGTAACGTAAAAATTCCGCTGCAAATTACCAACTACATTTTGCCAAACACAAACATCAGGTGATAATACTAGTCTGTTCAAATCTGCATCTCAGTGTTTGTTGTTGTAATTGCTTACCTTTTCTATCTCTTTCTTTTCTTTCTACATTCTTTTCTCAGTGCCAGAGTCTTTTACGGGCTTCGCTTTCCCGTGCGAATGTGTTGCAAGTTACACAGAGGCGGTAATTTGCACATTAACAGACGTACTTATCCCGTGCGAATAGGATTTAAACCAGTGTGATGTCACCCATAGTATTCAGCTCCACTCCAATGAAACGGTTACAGGGGCGAATTTGGGACCAGACTCCAGATTAGGAATACGATTTTTTTTTTTAATCAAACAAAACAGTGAAATAAAAACACCAGGATCATGTAGAGCGGGTTGTTATGAACATTTTAAGACCAGAAGGATGAGACTCACAACAGCAGTTACAAGGAGAGGGACGACAGTGTTACAATGTAAGTCAATGGGAGCCAGAGTCAGTAGGAGCCTGAAGAGCCTGCAAACAAACAAAACACAAGTCCAGGTGTGTTCTGATGAGGAAACATTATAACATAGATCAGTAAATAGTAATATGGGCCCTTCAATATTACATGTACTTCCAGTTCTGCCGTGCTGTACTTTGAACACTCCATAGCCTTTTTTTTACTCAATGATTCTCTCTCCCCTTGTTCGTCAGTCTGTTAGTTTGAATGGAATTTGACTCGCTGCTTAATGACCGTACATTTGAAAACCTGGTTGTTTCATTACAGGGTGGAACTCTGTATAAAACTGTCCACAGTGAAAAGAACAGAGGAAAGAGCAGGATTCCCACCGCTTCATGTGAATGGGCCTGTTTACAAGCGTCATGCACAAAACACCATAAAGAGAGATTAAATGCTGTTTAAAGAGTGCTTTTATGAGCCTGGATTAAATTGTTCAGACTTTAATGCTATGCTGTAATATTGACAAGTGCGATTGTGAGAAATGGCATGATCTGGAGAAGACATTTTGATTTTAATTATTGAAAATAATGGTTTGAGGTTGAACCTGATGTTTTTTCATTATATTTTGTGGGTTAAGGGATTGAATGTTGGTTTGGATATGGTTACAAAAAGATATGGTGCCAAAATTTTGATACTAATAAACAGACTTGATGCTCAGTACCGAATCTGAAACAACACTGATAATAAAAACACTTTTTTTAGACAATAGAATGTGATTTTCAACATTAAATAGTAGAACTTTCTTTTATATTACAGATTTTGTGCATTATTTAATCTTTTGTCCTTCAAATTAACTTCAAACTTTTTTTAAAGTTTAGTTTTAGTAGTATCGTAGTAGTTTTTCAGTAGTAGTACTACCTTTTTACTCTTACTTGAGTAATTCCTCAGACCACTACGTGGTACTTCTACTTGAGTAATATTATTATGAAGCAACATTACTCTTACTTGAGTAAATTTTTTTTTACACTTAGCCCGCCTCTGGTCATGAGTGTGTTACTAGTGGATGAATAACATAAATTATAAAGAGATTTTGAGTCACTACTGAAATCGTAAGAATTAATTAATCATGAGAATGAAATAGACAGTTTTTAATATATTTTTTATAATAGGACCAATACATGTTTTGGATTCTTATGAACCATCCAAATATTTTCTCTGTTTGACAAAGTTCTACATATTTGCATTTTATTTTGTTAACCGGAAGTAGCTGTTTTTCACTTCCTGTTCTTCTGTCATATTCACCAGCACAACTTGTATGTACTTAAATCCATGTGTTAATAATATATGCTTGTACATTTTCACTTTTTTCTAATTTGAGGATTTAGCAGAGACTGTCGCTAAATTTGTTTTTTATTGTTGTTGCACGTTAGCACATATGCTAACGCTAGTGTAGCATACCAAAGCTAGCTTAAAAACCATCCTTTGGGAACATGTTAAAGACAGTTTATTTGAATTTATATTATATCAGTGACTTAAAAAATCCTGTTATACTATATTAAGACATATTATGTGCTTGTTTCTTGCAGTTTTACCAAAGAAACAAACACACTCTCATCCACCCAATGAGTAAAAGCTTGTAAGGAACACCCGGCGTGGTTATTGTTTGGTTTCTGCCTGCCTAAAGGCACACGGGAAGGCTAGCGGGCAGAACACAACACCATAAAGAGAGATTGATGCTGAGAGAGTTTTATGAAGCAGGATTAAACTGTTAAGACTTTAATGCTACATTGTAAGTGTGATTGTGAGAAACGTCATCTGCATGAATTTAGTTGTCTAAAAGAATGGTGTGAGGTCTAATTCCTTGTTTTTCATTATAAACTGTTGCTTAAGGTGTTTCATGTTGGTTACAATCTGAAATGCCTTAAGCAAAAAGTTATGGTACTAAATTTCTCAGTTTTGATACTAATAAATAGACTTGATACTTTTTCAACATTAAGTAATAGTATTTTCTTTTACATTCCCATGTGGTCTTATATCTGTGTAATCCGTCAGTGATCCAAGTAGGTTCCACAGTGGTCCATGGGCGTTTACTAGTCTATGTGCTCTTATGATACAGCTCAAAATCAGCAAAGGTTCAACAACTCTACTTTATCTTTACTTTATCCCTAACACTCGTCCTCCTTTTCTGTGTGTGTACAGTGTGATCGGGGCGGACGCGGGGAATGGCATGCGAGTCTTTATCCCCGACATCGGCATGTTTGTGGCGGGTTTGGGGATCTGGCTCCTGTGTCGCAGCCTGGTCCAGAAGAGACCCGCAGAGGACATGGGCCAGTATAACGCCGACTTTGAGCCCGAGGACCAGGTGAGGAGCGCTCTCTCTGTTTGGATTTGGTTTAAAGTTTCTGTATTACGCAAAATTGAGCTTTTACTTGTGTTATAATGATGTTAGGTATGTTTATGATGAGGAAAAATATTATAACAAATTTTGAACACTATACACCTTCACTAGAAAAATTTCAATCATTTCAGCCCTGGAATTGCTTTATTTCTACTGAACTAAATGTAAGACACAGCTGTTAATTTGATAACAACTACTTCATGACATCACAAGGTGGAAGAGAGCATTTTGAGCTTTGGAGATGCACCAAAAAAGATATTACAGCATTACTCAAACGTGTGAATGAAACAAAACACAACTCCAGGTCTGTTTTTGATGAGAAAACATGACATGGCTTAAAGCTCACAAGAGTCAATTTAGTGTAATTTATGACCTTTTAAAGAAATACTCATCCCTCTCTCAGATAGTGAGTTTTGTGCAGATGACTCGAATTGGCTCATCTCCTCTTTCTCTTTACGATGCTGTGTTAATTAAATCGGCTTCATTTCCACTCTTGCACATCGCGTTGGCACAGATGGCCGCTCTCCTGTGCTGAGAAAAAGTTCAAATCCATCTATAGGCGGATTCTAAATGCTCCTCTGCCCGTTATAAAAGTTTTACTGCATTCAAATGAGATATTAAACTAACAGAGAGTGGCGTTCTCATACCGAAAGCTGTAAAACAATTGAGAGCTGTTATGTTTTCACTTGGAGGGAGATCCAGCTGCCAAAAGAGCTCAATTGAAATCTGAACTCAGGCCAGGTCCTGTTGGCGATCGCACTGAACATTTCACACATGCCCAGATTTCTGCTGGTGCTGGAGGAGCTGTCACGCTAACAGCATTTCAGTTATTCTGCTATTTCAATTATCAATACTTGATTCGAAATACTTGATACTTCATACTAAATTTATATTATTTTAGATATACTCACAAAAAAATAAATAGTAGTAGCTCCTTTAAAACAACACCATGTAACTTTCTGAAGGCAGCACATCACCTGCATGACTTCATTGTTATACAACTTAAAACCATACTTGGAATATAGTAGGTAAAAGGAGAAATTCAATTTGTTAACAGGGTAAAACTTTATTTTGGTTGAAACGGAAACTGTAAAGAAATAGGTGTGTTAGTTTCAGAGTAATTTCATAGTAGTTAGCTCCTCCCTTCAAGCAGATATAAGGCAGGTGTCCTCCAGCGTTCTGACCAGAACTGAAGAAGCAGCTTAGATGAGCTGCGAAACATATTCGAATAAACTTTTGTCCATTTGACAAATTGAATCTCTCCTGCCATGGATTCTACCTTGACGACTGTGGGTTTTTACACACATCTTGGAATATTGTGGCCAAATAAGTTTGTGGAAATGCAACCCCACTTAGTGTAAGGACACATGTTTTTCAGTGCAATGAACATAACCAAAATAATAATAGTAATAACACAATAATTATGTTATTTTATTTGAGTCTTTGTTGTCTGTAAAGTGATTCACTGGGGGTTTAAAATGACTATGTCTTATACTCGTTCTGATTTAGAGTAAGACATTTCTGAAACTATTCAGAAAAGGTCCAACTTTGTCCCATGCATCTCAGTATGGAAGCTTTTAACTAGAAAAGGACTGATGATTGTTAATGATATTTCCCCACCACTGGTCCAAAGTACAAAAATTTTTTTTCATTTTAATATAGAAAATAAAAAAATGACTAAATAAAAGTAGCATATTAAAGTGGCATGAAACCATAAAAGTCTAATATTATGCTATTTTCTGATCTATGTTATAGTGTTGTTGTTTCCTTATCACAAACTTTCCTGGAGTTTTGTTTCACTTGCTCCACAGTGTTTTTAAACTCCATACACTTCCAGTAGAGTCATTTGGATGCTTTTAGCCCTGGAATTGCCTATTTCTACTGAATAAAAGGTAAAAGGTAGCAGTTAACATGAAAACTACCACTATATGACATCACAAGGTGGAAGAGAACATTTTGAGCTTTGGAGATGCAGACAGAATAGCAAAGGGTTACTCTAACATGTGTGAATGAAACAAAATGCAAAGTATTTTTTTGATGAGATAACAGCATTACAACATGACTAAAAGCTCAAAAGAGTCAGTTTTGCGTAATATAGGGTCTTTAATCAAAGTTATACTGATTATTCTAATGAAAGTGTTTCTTTCTAAACGTTTTCGTTCATCTACAGGACGAGGAGGAGAAGCTGAGTCTGGACGATGACAACATTTTACTGGACGACTTGGAGGCCGGGTACGAGGCGGAGGAGGACGAGGATGATGAGCTGTTCGACGAGGAAGAGGAGGAGGAGGAGGAGGAGGAGGAGGAGGTGAAGGAGAGTGCCAAGATGAGAGTGCTGCGCATCGTGGCTGAAGTGGCCTCCAAAGTGAAAGACATCATCGGAAACCTGATCACCACGGCCGGGAAAGTGGTGGTCACTATTCTACTGGGCATGACAGGTGAGACGGGCATGACAGGTGAGACAGCAGTGGGCAGGGACTGAGGAGGAGGAGGGGTGGGGGTCATACTCTGTAATCAGGACTATTATCATCAGATTTAAAAGGGTCATGATGTAAGTTTTCTAATGGTAGGTGAGCAAAGGGCTTGAAACAGCATTAACTGATTGGACCAGTAATTTGTTCTTTTTCTGACTCTATAACTGATACCAGCTTTTGTTGTCATATTTAAAAGTATAATGTAACATTTATTGTGGAAAGTCTGCCACTAAAGATCCTATATTACAGAAAATTGATTCTTGTGAGCCTTTAGCCATGTTGGAATGTGTTGACCTCATCAAAAAACAAGCTGGAGTTCTTTTTTGTTTCATTCAGACATGTTTGAGTATTTGTTTATTATTAGTCTGCTCCTTGTACCTTTAGCTCAATAGAGTACTGCTAGGTTGAGACCAAGACAAGACCAAGACCTTTAAAGACCAAGACCTTTAAAGACCAAGATCGCAATCCATCGAAACCAAATCGAGACCGTCTTTGTAATTTTCAACATTTATTTGTATTTTACATTTTGGAGCATACATACAGTATATCAATGTTCTTATCAGTCTTTCTCCATTTTATCACTTGTCGAGTATCAGACCTCGAAACTGAGACAAGGCCGAGTCTGAGCGCCTTCAAGACCGAGACAAGACCTAGAGTCTAAATGCGGTCGAGTCCGAGACGAGATCAAGGCCGCAAAAAAACAGTCTCAAGGCCAGGCAGTTTGAAAATAGCACAGGGCCTATAGTACCATCCATCCATTTTCTTCCGCTTGCCTGGGGCCGGGTCACGGGGGCAGTGGTCTAAGCAGGGACTCCCAGACTTCCCTCACCCTGGACACTTCCTCCAGCTCCTCCGGGGGGACCCCAAGGCGTTCCCAGGCCAGCCGAGAGACATAGTCCCTTCAGCGTGTCCTGGGTCTTCCTCAGGGCCTCCTTCCAGTGGGCCTATATTACGCTGCCTGTTTTATGTAGAATATTCCAGGAGAAGAGCAAACGTATCCATGAAAACAAGCAGGTGGCAGACCCTCCTCCTCTAAAGTTCAATAGTGTACCTTTAAATATGCAGAACCAATCAAATAATGTTTTAAAGATTATCTACTGACATTCTTTGAACTATTCAAAAGGTTTAAAGAAATAAAAAATGCACTTGTATTAGTTGGTGCCCAATATCTTGTCCAAAATCCAAGAATCTGTATGGATACTGACACTGAAGAAGCAATGTCTCTAGTGCAATATTTTTCTGATCCATTTGATAATACTGTAATATTTTAAGAGTCTACTACTACTACTACTATACTATTGTCTGATCTATGCTATAATGTTATTTCCTCATCACAAACATATCTGGAGCTCTGTTGTGTTTCATTCACACATGTTTAACACACAAACCCTTCACTTTTAAGCTTCTCTCAACACTTTACTCTTTTATACACTTCATACAACACCGTACACTGAATTTTAACCCTGAAATTGCCCGTCTCTATTGAACAAAAGATTAAAAGGCCGTTTAACTTGAAAACTACAGTTTCATGACATCAGAAGTCAAGTAATTTCATGTACTGGTATTTAGCGTATTTAAAACAACCGTAAGAAACATCACATAGTAAAACAATAAAACAAAAATATAATATATGTAAAGGTAGCTGATATAATAATAATAGTAATATAAGACGTTTAAAGATATGATTTGTGATTGTGTGCAGGCATGATGCTGCCCTCCCTGACCTCGGCTGTGTACTTCCTGATCTTCTTGTTCCTGTGCACGTGGTGGTCTCTGTGCCGGACGTTTGACACGCTCCTGTTCAGCTGCATGTGTGTGCTCATGGCCATCTTCAGCGCCGGACACATCGTCATCCTCTACCTCTACCAGTTCCAGTTCTTCCAGGAGGCCATTCCAGTGGGGGACAAATACATCAAGTAAGACCTCTGCACAGATACTTAGCAAGAGTTTGGGGACACAGATTATGGATCGGAAATCATTATGTGTTTCCAGGACAATTTCTTTAATTACGATTTTAATTCCGTTATTCCTCACTGTGAGAAGGTTCTGGGTTTGGTCTTTGGCCTTTCTGGGTGGAGTTTGCATGTTCTCCTGGTGTCTGCGTGGGTTTCCTCCGAGCACTCTTCCCATCCATCTATTTTCTTCTGTTTTATCCGGGGCAGGTTGTGGGGGCAGCAGTCTGAGCAGGGAGGCCCAAACTTCCCTCTCCACACACACCACCAACTAAGGTAGTTCAAGTCTAGCAACAAGATCACCAAGTGTCCCTGTACCTTAACCTTTGTCATTTCAACTTTAATGCAACAATATGTAACTTATTAAGCAGGGTTCAAATGCCAAAGCCATACTTGGGAACATTCTCCATGCAATAGATGAGTTTTATGCCATGTTATACAAGATTATAGCCAAACCAACCATATTTCCATGAAAACAAGCAGGAAGCACCTCTCCTCCAGGCCAAATAAGAGTCAATTCTGTGGACTTAACTTACTAAGATAACTTACTAAGCAGGGTCAAAGCCATACTTGGGAACATTCTTCATGGAAATAAATGAGTTTTATGCCATGTTATAGAAGATTATAGCCAAACCAACCACATTTCCATGAAAACAAGCAGGAAGCTCCTCTCCTCCAGGCCAAATGAGAGTCAGGTTTGTGGAGATGCAAGTCTGCTCACAGCAATGACACATTTTTTGCAGTGCAACACAAACATCCAAAACAAAAAAACATGCTTATTATTATATGCTTATGCTTGTTTTAGTTAATGTTTGTTTAAAAAGTTACGTAGTGGTGGAGATTTAAGGCAAAAATTCAAATTCAGGATACGGCTCCAAAGCACATACTTTTATTGTCATTCAAGATGACTGTGGACCTCTCAATAAAAAAATAAAAAAATATAATCTAATCGTTGACAATTTGAAACAGCTTTTTCTTAAGTTTAAAATGTTGTAGAAGTGTAGAGTTGAAAACACTTGGTAAATACAGGAGGGTGTAAAACGGTGTATATACAGTAAATATTACTAGCAGATTAGAGTTACATAAGTGCCCTGATGATTCAATTCATTTGTTTAAAGTCAGCAGTTAATTAATTGCACAAAGTGAATGAATGAATCCTGTATTTACACATGTATATATACACTCGTGTTGTTACTCTTATACAAGTGAAAGCAGCAGGGCCCCTCAGACTAATGGAGAGTTAAGGCCCTGTCTCACGCTTGTTTAAGTCATTATAAACATTTACCACTAACACAAACACAAAGGGGAAGGCACTTATTTCAATTGTGGCTCATTCACCAAGAAGTCTCAAATAGTGACTTAAAGGGCCCATATTATGCTGTTTTCTGATCTGTGTTATAATGTTGTTTGCTTTTTTTTTTTAGATAATTTTTAAAAAATTCCTCAAATACAGATTAATATTGCAGATTTAAAGGTCCCATATTACACAAAATCGCAACCCTTTATTATTAATCTATCCTATTTTATGTGTTACCTTATGTTTTAATGAAGCAAAGTCTTGTTTTTTTGTAATACTTGACCTTTAAACTTATGAATCATTAATCTTTTTACATAGAAATACAAAAGAATAAAACAAAAATCTTCAGATAATTCACTCCTTTCTCCTTTCTCCTTCCATAGAAATTCTTATAATCTGAGTAAAAATGTTAAGTTAAGACTAATTTTAAGACAGAATTTTGGTCAATTAAGACTCCATTGACCTATTAATCGACTCAAGGCCTGCAGCCCTACTTCAAATGGGGAAAAAAGAAAGAAAATCCGATTTGAGGAGGAGCTGTTGGCATTTCCAATAGAGCCACTGTTGTATTATGCATGAGAGCAGATGAGCGGCGGGCTGTGGCTCGGGGCTGACCACAGTTTCAAACCATACAAGTGTAATCTGGAACCAACCGCTTCATTAAAGGGCCCATATGATGCTATTTTCTGATCTGTGTTAAAATGTTGTTTCCTCATCGCAAAAATACCTGGAGTTGTGTGTTCCGGTGTGTTTTTAATCTTTATATTGGAAGCAGAAAGGAAGGGAGTGAATGAGCTAGAGATTTGGTATTTTTTGTATTTATATGTAAAAACACATTAAATTTATGATTCTTATGATATATAAGTTAGTAATAAGTAATAATAAGTTAGTAATTATTATGACAGGCCAATGTTCATATGTGATTTCTAAGAGGCTGTGCTCCTGTGTCATATCGTAAACACAAAACATCACCACAGCAACAGCCAATAAAAGAGGACCTCAGGCGCAGACGGAGTGACGAACACAGAGCCGCGACATACAAACTCAGGAAATAGCAAGAAGGACTATAATACTTTATTACTCGCCATAAAGCTATGAAGTGAGCTTTATTAGCTCGCAACTTTTAGCGTGTGGGCTATTTGCTGCAGTCTTAAAGGTGCATTGTGTAACTTTTCTGGTGGAGGGTCTGTCCAAAGTTTTATTCCTTTGTCTGAAATGTTTCACAGTATAGTATTAAACCTTTCTGTCTTCATGGAAACCAAACCAGACCAAGTTACAGGTCAGGTCTGCCGGAGAGGCGACATCGCTCAGTCAGAACGCCTGTTTTTCTAGGTATTTTTGAGTTATAAAACCACCTGTAATTGAAGAAATGTAAGATCGAACTGTTTAATGTCATAATAAAAATAATTAAATTCTGAATAAAAAATTATTCCGCTTTAAAACACCATGTAAACACTTAATTCTTAATGAAAATGATTTTGGAATTAAACTTAATTCGGAAGTAAGTGGGTGTTTTATTCCGATTTTAAAGCCGAATTCATTTATTCCTCGATCATGTAAACATTTATTTATTTTTTTAAATAATTCCGTTTCAGCGCATGCTTGTTGGGTTGCCCTTCTACCAGCTCCTCGCTTCTGACTTTCATCCACTGCTCTTCGGATTTGTGAGCGGGATGTGGGAGTGGGCTGAGGTGTCGCAGCCTCAGACTCAGTTTGTCTTTTTCCTCCTTCTCCGACACTCTTCCCTTCTCCTCCTCAGCTCACAGACTTAAAGCACGAGGAGAGAATTCTCCAGCTGCTGCCTCATTATCATCAGAACGACAATGAAAAAAGTTTGGATCATGTTTGTGTCCGTGGCGTAACGACAAACCGAGATGACAAAAAACCTGGCAGCAGCTGAAGTGTGTGTTTTCTCCCGGTTGACGTAAATACGTTTGTGTGGTTGTGGTTGTGGTTGTGACCCTTCCCCCCCAGACGTTTACTGGAATTAAATAAAGATGATTTAACGTGTTTTCCATGTAAACCTCAATTCGAAATTATTATTTCCATGTAAACTCAAAGGAGAATATTTGAATTCCGAACTATTTAATTCAGAACAATTAATTCCGAATTAAAAAACATCATGTAAACATGGCCAGTGTGGAACATTTCAGGCAGTCCAATGACATATCCATAGAAACAAACCAAACGCCACATACTGCACCTTAAATGCTTGAAGGTAGTGATGTGACGTTCGTGAAGGAGTCTGAGTTTTGAACGATTCCTTAGCATGGAACCGGACCTCATTCTTGAAAAGAGACAAATCTTTTTCTTTCAGATTCTTTGCATTTTTATACTGATTAGTGAACACAGAAGCAGAGTAGGCAAGAACTGTGTGCACAAAAAACACATTTAGCATCATGATAACAGTTTTTACAATAATTATGAGTGTTTTTTTTTTCTGTCAGCCTCTGTTAAACCTAATCCTGTGGCTCCCTTTTTGCCAGTGGATTAACAGAGCATTAACTGTAGTCATAATTACCACAGTAACACTTTCCCTCTCCCTTTACGCTCCACCTCCTCCTTTCCTCTTCCTTCTTCTTCTCCTTGTTTTCTCTTAATCTTCTCCTCTCCACCTCTCTCCTTTTCTCCTTTCCCTCTCCTCCTCCTACACTCTTCTTCTCCTCATCATCTCCCTCTTCCTCTTTCCTCCTCCTCTTGTCCTTTCCTCCTCCGCTGTTTGTTCCATTGCCCTTGGTGTTACAGAGTGCATCGATCCAACAGTTTCTCATTTTATGCTCCCACTCCAGGCATTTTACTGCTATGTATAGGCCCCTTCTCTGCGCTCTAGCTCTATTCCTCTGCCCCCTCTTCCTCCTCTGCCCCCTCTTCTTCCTCCTCTGACCCCATACTTCTGATCAGATAACAGATAATTACAGTGTGGCATTGACAGGTTTTCTACTTAAAAACAAACTCATCACAGCTAAAGTGGCTGTACCTGATTGTTTTTGTGTAGTTGAGCACATTTTTTATACCCCAGTTTGGACAATAGTTAATTTACTAATCGTGACTTGTTGTAATCGTATTTTAATCACTGTAACTAGTATTTCTTACTATACAGAGTCCACACTACATATGAAAAGAGCTTTTTACTGTGGCATTATTAAATCTAAATGTCAAAATAAAAAAAATTAATAAAAAAAATTAAAAAAAAGATTTTCAATAACACACTTTTCATAAATATTTTCCATCTAGAAGTCTTCAGTCAACATATTTTGACCTTTATTTGGTTAAAATGTGTTTTGAAAATCTACATTAACAATAAGAAATATAGTTTGACTAATCATAGCAAACGAAAAATGTAATTCTGTCAACTGAACAAAAGTTTTAGAGTGAAGATGTTGCGACTAATTGATCGACTCTTTGAAAAAATAATCACTGAGTAGTTACTAAAATAAACATAATTTGCAGCACTTTCCCCAGTACAGTACAGGTAGATTGTATAAGCAGCTCTTATGGTCAAGGGCATTTTATCCTTTGAACACCAGGAAGTGCAGTGTTGCATGCTAGTTGTTGTTAATCCAACAATCTCTTGCGTTCATTCCCTCAAAGTATTTCCTCTAGAAGGTCTTCTGCCATATTTGCTGCCACATATGGTGTAAAATGTCTGTACATCCCAAGTCCAGAGCTAGTTCCTTAGCCAGCCTCATGTAGAAACTAGGCTTGGGCAAAAAATTGAGTTGGCAAGTCAAATCAATTAGTTTTTACAGAAAAAACTATGTTTAAGATTTTTCCCTATCCCACACAGCGTTTATTCCATGCGTACACCTTACAGATACATTTGAGACTTCCTATAGGCTTTCCATAGTGCATTTCCTGCCGCGCGTCTTTTTCACATTCTACCTGAGAACGGCACAAGCACAAACATATCGCTGTCACAGAAAGAACACTCACATAATAAAGTCGTGTCGTGTCCTTTAGCCCACAGAAGCTGAGCACATCACAAGGGGAGTACAAGGAAAGAGCTGCTTTTTTCCAGCGTTTACAGTTTATACAAATTAGACATCGATTAAGCTTAGTTTCTGTAATGTTAACGTTAATGTGCGCAAAGCTTCATTAAACATATTATAATCCCAAACGGGCTGATGTGGCCCTATAGTGGTCCTGGTTTATATGGTGTAAAGTTGAGTTAATTGATAATCGATCGTTAATTCTCCCGACCAATCGATTAAGAAAATGTAATCGAATTCCCATCGCTACTGTACCATATGAAAAGGGGGAGCGAGATGGAAAGCAATCATGGAGGCAACTACCCTCTACATAACTACGGATCTGCTTCCAATTTATTCTGTGGAGAAGAGAAAACTAAGGTTTTTTTTTGGGAGAGGACGCCCAGCTCTAGTAGAAACAGAAAAACAAACAAATGAAAAATTTCACATAATCCAACATTACCAACTTGTGTTGCTGTCGGACTGCACTTCACAAGGGCACATACTGCATTTCACAGCAATAAATCTTATTAAACTATATGAATTCTTCTCTAATGAAACAGCTCAGATTATTTACACACTGGTATCTTAATGCATTCCCTCTGACTTCCCACAGTTCAGTCCAGTTCAGTGCCGTGTGGTGGGGGTATTTGTGTTAGATGAAATGTGGCGTCCCGCTCGTGATAAATGTCCATGATAATAACAGTTGGACCTGCGCCTGCTTCCTCTTCCTTGGTTGATTTCCTATTTGTGACTTATTTAAGAACAGCCCTGTTCGCTCCTGGAGCTCCTCCCGCACGGCTTAACTACACATTTATTATGGAACTTGCATTTTCAGTATTGATGCATCTTTATTTAAGCGGTTTTGACAATATTTATGGACTTATTTGGCATATTCTGATTTCAATATATATGTTTTTTTTCCCAGAATATTGGTTTGCAGGTAGAGTAAGAAAAGTGACAATGTGTGCTGAAAATCACATTCTATTGTCTAGGTAAAGAGAGTTTTTTATTATCAATATTTGCTTTATTTGTCATTCAGACATATGAGAGAAACACATGAAAGAATGAAATGTGTTCTCCAAGGCCCAGTGATTAAAAGAGATAAGAACAGTAATAAATGAGCAATATTACATGGTACATTTAAACCATTTAGCAGTTACAATAGGCAAAAATAAAACGTGTAGCAGGATTGGCTTGCTAAGCAGGAAGTTTGCACTGTTCAAAAGTGTGACAGCTTCAGGAAAGACGCTGGACTTGAGCCCAGATGTTCTGCCTTTGATGCTCCTCAGTCTGGTCCCAGAGGGCAGAGGGACAAACAAATTTTGGGAGGGGAGTGAGGCAAATCCATGATCCTGGAAGACTGTGTCCTGTCTCTTCATAAATGTCACTGATGATGATGATGGTGTGTAGTGAGTCTTCTCCGCTCTCTGAACGCTGTAGAGCTTTTCTGTCCTGGGCTGAGCAGTGGCCATACCAAACTGTGATGGACTGGGTCAGCACACTCCACCACACAGCTGTAAAAGGAGATGAGGGCATGTAGTCCAGCAGCTTTGAGTTTCCTCACAAAGTCCAGGCATTGGTGGACCTTTTTTTTTTTTTTTTTTTACAATTCTGGCTGCAGTAGTGGACCAGGTTAGGCAGTAATATGCAGGTATTTTCAGGCGGCAGTAGCTACGTCAGTAAGAGTGTTTCTCCACTGATCCGAAGGTTGGCGGTTCGAATCACACTCAACATAAACATCGTTGGTTGAGCGGTCAGATCCACTAACCCACAGGTTGGTGGTGTGATTCCAGCTCCCACAGATGAATGCTGTCATTGTGTCCTTGGGCAAGACACTTCACAACTCACCCTAGTGTCTGCGTACACCACTGTATGATTGTGTGTGTGAATGAGTGGTTCCTTGTTGTAAAGCGCTTTGAGTGCCTTGAGGGTGAGGGTATATTTTATACATTTACTATTCAGGGTCTGCCAGTTTTGCCAGTACACATACATGTAGAACACCCCCAGCACGATGTCACTGCAAAGTAGGGATGTAACGATATCCAAATCTCACAGTACGATATTTATTGTGATATTTTGCGGCAGCTGACAACATTGTGAATATGCTGCTTTTCATCTTGTAGATTTGACTAAAACAAAGCAAAGCATCATGGTATATGTAGTTCTTTCTATTTTTGGCTGTTGCTGCACCATAACAATGAAATTAAGCAAAGAAACTTCGTTAATTTGGTATATTGTGATTATTGTGAGACTTTTGACGATGCAATATCTCAATATTTCAGTTATTGTTACATCTCTGCTTCAAAGTATCAATTATTATGATCATTTCAGTTGTATTTCTCCCCGTGCTTGCCCTGTGCTGTTGACGTAGCACTGGGCCTGGCTGTGGTTCACTGAAGCTGAGGGTCTGTTTACTTCCTCCCTGTGTTTCCTCTGTTCACGTTTACAATGGACTTTCCCCATTCATGTCAGCGCTGTGTGGCCTTGTGAGGCAGGAAAACACCAGACGCTTTCTTCTTTTCCACTGGTACAAAGTCAAAGAAGCCACTCAGACACCAGCTCGTAAATCTGTTGGACTGTCTCTGCACTGTAAAAATATCATACAGTCAGAATTATGTGATTTTAGATGGATTAGGGGCTATAGCCAAGCGTGGGATTCTACTAGGTTTATAAATTAGGACAATTTGAGGTTTTATGTTTTAGAATGATCTTGAGCTGTATCAGAACAAGCATAAACCACATAGTATACGCCCATAGACTGTATAAAGCAGGGGTGTCAAACTCATTTTGGTCCGGGGGCCGTATACAACCTACTTTGATCCAAAAGGAACCAGATCGTAAAACTCATGGCATATATACCCCAAAAATAGCAATAAGTCAAAATATTTGTGCAGAGAAACGCAAATCTATTACAGAAATCTTTTTTATTTGATTTTATTTTACAAAATATTATAATATTATGCTAGTGATCAGGTAGTTTGCTTTCACAGCAGCATCACTAACCTCTTGGCTCTGGATGAAAACAGACGGGTGTTTCTTCAGCCCCAGCAATAATTTGTTTATCTTCTGTCTACTCAACTCTCCGTTCAAGTTATTGTGTTTTTGTCTTGTAGTGGCTCTTAAGATTATACTCCTTGAGCACCGCCACTTGTTGCAAACACACCAAGCACACAGGTTTCCTATTCACATCCGTGAACAAATAGGAATTAGTCAATTTTTCTAGGAAAAACCTGCACTCAGCTCCACTTTTCTCATTTTTGACATTTTGCTGATGAGGGTGTCACGGTCAACAGTCAAAACGATCGTCCTTTAAGAGCGTTTGGAGCGAGGCGAGTCTTCATTTGTGCTGCTCTGGTGAGAGGCGCCACGCACAGAAGCGCGGGAGACGCTGCTATGCTAAGCGGCGTAGAAAATTATCAGAAAAATCTGAAAAAGTTAAATATTTTAATAGAATATCAGCTGAGGGCCAAATTAAAGGTCTTGGAGGGCCACATGTTTGACACCTGTGGTATAAAGAAAAGGACTAAGGGAGCTTGACGTCACCCATAGCGCTCGGCTCCAGTCAAATGAAGCTCACCAAAGCTAGCAGTTATAGGGATGAATTTAGAGAAATAAAGCTTTTGATCAGGTAACAACATTATAAGATGACTAAAAGCTCACAATTGTTAAGCATAATAGAGAGCATAATCTGAAAAAAATACACAATAGAAACCGGTAACAAAGTTCACTAACATAGACCTACTTTAATAATGAAAAGTCATTTACCATTGTGTAGTACTTTTTACAGTACAGGAAACCCCAGAATCCATTATGTTGTCATAGGAGACGTCAGCATATTTCCTGTTTCTTCATTATTTGCTGGGGTCATGTGACCTCCTCACTGCTTGCACACTGGGCAAGTGACTGGACAGCAGTTAAAAATGTCCAATTGTTCTTAAAAAGATAGTGCACCATAGGAAATGAAACAGCACAATAGAAAAAGCAGCTGACTTCTGAGCATTAAAGGTGCTTTGTGTAAGTTTTCTGGTGGAGGGTCCGTTAAATTCTTTCCTCCAGATGTTATTTCTTTGTTTTGAATGTTTCACAGTGTGGCATTAAACCTTTTTATCTTCATGGAGACCAAACCAGACCAAGTTACAAGTCAGATCTGTGGAGAGGTGACCCCGCTCACAGTCAGAATACCTGTTTTTCTAGGTATTTTTGAGCTATAAAATCACCTGTAGTTGAATAAATATAATGTAGAGAAGTTTAATGCCATACTGTGGAATATTCCAGGCAGAGCAATGGCATATTAAGGGGTTATACAAGGACCTTTAAGTTGGTGGTTTGATTCCAGGTCTTGCCGGATTATACTGTAGTTGTGTCCTTGGGCACTTCAACAAAAAGTGAGTAACTGTCTGACTTGTAGAGGAAGTGCCTTGCCTAAGGACACAGCAACAGTTTGCACTAGACTACGAGAGCCGCTGCCGCTCCACTGTGTATTCTCTTTTAAGTGTGTATTTTATATTCCCAGTGGTCTCGCATCCAAGTTCTAACCATGTCAAATATTACACATATCTTCAGTGTTAATACAAAAAAAATCAAACTTGATTTCAAGACTCAGCAATAGACTTGATACCAGTTCTGAGGGTATCAATATGGTCTTATATCTGTGTAATCCTCAGTGGTCCAGGTAAGTTCCACAGTGGTCCATGGCAGAGTCCTGCACGGGTCCATTTTTGGAGGCTTGCACCCGCCCGTTACCCGCCTGTGCCCGTAATAAATTACACACAAATTAGAAGCATTGTATCTGACGCACTTTACTTTTTTCGATGCGCCTCTTAATGAACAACAACGTGCAAACAGCAATAATAGGCAGGCGCTAAACCTTAAACTAGAAATACACAATACACTCCATTTTTTTTCTCTTCTTGGCACTTTTCATAGTGGCCTAATCACTGGTAGTTTAAACTTGTGGGATAAACATTTTGCTCTACCTGAGCCCTAAATAGCACAATAATAGTGAAATGAACAACGAAAAAAACAACTGATGTTAGTTTAACACAAAATAATTCTCTATATTCAAAGGTTACTGTGCAGGAACAGTTCCAGGTTTCATTGAGAGCACACACGGTGCATTGATTCACCCTCCCGTGTGTAATTCCAGAATGTTAAAACCCGCCCCTTTCAGCAGCTAGTTGCGGGCTCCTGACCCGGTGCAGGACGCTGGTCTATGGGCGTATTCTGGTCTGTCTGCTTTAATACTTGTCCTGATACAGCTCAAGATCATTCTAAAGCTTCAGGAAAGGTTCATTACTGTTCTGTCAATGTGTTTTTTCTAGTATTGATACGGTCAATACTTTTGGCAACCCTAATATCTTCTCCAAAGTAAAACATTTCAAAAAGTTGTCCAGTAAAATCTAAATAGTTTGTTGACTGACGCTGTTGTCCTGTCTTCTTTTGTGTTTCAGAGTGTTTGGCATCTCTCCGATCATTCACAGTAACTGCTCGTCTACATGGCGTCTGTCCCTCCACCCGGACAGACGCTGGTTCCACTTCGTCAACCCCATCATGCTGCTCCTGCTCTACTACACACTGGCCACGCTTATCCGACTGTGGCTGCAGGAGCCCGTGGAGAACATGGTGAGCGAGAGGGTTCTATAGAGTTTTTAAAGGTCCTATAGTGCGCAACACTGAAAGAGGTTCAAACGGGGCAGAGGAGAGGGTCAGATGGAGCAGGGGATGAAGGAGAGAGTGTTAGATGGTGCAGAAGAAGGTCAGATGGAGCAGATGATGCAGAGGAGAGGGTCAGATGGAGCAAAGAAGAGGATCAGATGCAGCAGAGGATGAAGAAGAGAGGTGCAGATTGATCAGAGGATAAAGAAGAGAGGGTCAGATGGAGCAGAAGATGCAGAGGAGAGGGTCAGATGGAGCAGAGGATGAGAAGAAGAAAGTCACATGGAGCAGAGGACAGGGTCATGTGGGACAGAGGATAAAGACAAGAGGGTCAGATGGAGCAGAGGATGAAGAAGAGAGGGTCAGATGGAGCAGAGGATGAAGAAGAGAAGGTCAGATGGAGCAGAAGATGAAGAAGAGAGGGTAAGATGAAGCAGAAGAGATTCAGATGGACCAGAGGATGACAAAAAGAGAGGGTCAGATGGGGCAGAGGATGAAGAAGAGAGGGTCAGATGGGGCAGAGGATGAAGAAGAGAGGGTCAGATGGGGCAGAGGAGCGGAGGAGAGGGTCAGATGGAGCAGAGGATGACAAAAAGAGAGGGTCAGATGGAGCAGAGGATTCATTCTCTCCGCGAATAGCCCCTTTGCCTTGAATTAAACAGGAAACTATACGGCCTTCAGGAAGATTCTAGCACGGTCAATTAGCTCAACCAATCCATTTTTATTAACGCAATCATTCGGCGTTTGGTGTCGAAACGTCCAATCCATCCATGTCTTATTCACTGGCCTTAAAATGTAGAGATACGGCTCCTGGTTTTGCTGGTTTAATTGAATTTCGTTGTGATTTTTGTGCCTTCTATTCGTCTCTGTCCCTCCTCCTGCTCGGTGTTGTAATGCGTTTATAGATTGGGGTTTTTATAGAGGGGTCAATAGCTCCTTGTAAACCCACAAGTCTGAATACAGCATCGATCAGCACTGAGCCCTGCCCTTTCACCTGATCTCACACTGACAATAATAAACCACTATAGCAAAGCAACGAATTCTACCTTTTATTTGAGCTCATTTTGTCTTCTTTGCATTAAACACATTATAATCTCACACGGAGTGATGTGGCTCATTAGTGATTATGGTTTATATGTTGAGTTTATTTATGCAGATTAATAATAATAATGATGATAATTTTAATATAAAAATGTTAATGATTAATCAAAAATCGATTGCTAATTTTCCCGACCATCGATTAAGAAAATTTAACTGAATGCTCATCCCTAACATTGACTAATTTAGACTATTTCTAACTGTCTGTTTAATCCTTCAGGTGTATGTAGGGTCCAAAGCAAAAGTAACAATAACAATAACATTTTCTTTGCCTATTCTTATTCTTGTTGCAACTTTTCTTCTATTTTTTTGGGCAATCCAGCCCTCTCATGACCTTTAGCTTAATCTCAAACCCTGGTAAAATACTGTCCATCTCCACTGTCTAAGTAATCTAATGTCAACAGCCTGTCCCATCCCATTGTTTAGAATAGCGTCCGATGCCTTATGGGACAGATCCGTATCAAGCCTGAGTCTATCATTGTTTTTACAGGAGGAGAAAGAGGAGGCCGAGTGTGAGGAAGATGAGACACTGGGAAATGGAACAAATAGCTCGGCAGAGAGGAAACGCCAGCTGTGGTGGAGGACGCAACGCGGCACGGATGAGAAGAATGTAAGGATGGGTGGACAGGGAGGGAGGGCTGTTAAAGTGTGGACTAAGCAAGTGAAAATAAAGTTTAGATTCTAACCCAACCAAGTCTAGTCCCAAAGACGTCCATTGAGTCTTCTTTAAAGGGCCCAAATTACTCTATTTTCTCTATGTTCTCTCATTACAAACATACCTGGAGTTGTGTTTTGCTTCATTCACACATGGTTAACACACAAATCTGCATATTTAGGCTGAGTTTTCAAATGGAAAACACACATGGTAATACAGGAAGTGCTCCACTGTGTTTATAAACTCCATACGCCTCCACTAGAATTATCTGGATGGTTTCTGCTCTGGAATTGCCAATCTCTACCGAACAAAAGGTGAAATGCAGCTGTTAACTTGTATTTTGAGCTTGGGAGATATAGACAAACTAATAACAGGTCAGCTGTGGGGTCTTAAAAGTCTTAAAAAGGTCTTAAATTTCATGTTCCTAAATTAAGGCCTTAAAAAGTCTTAAATTATACTGTTCAAATCTTATTTTTTTCACAAAGGTCTTAAATTTCATTAGCCTATTTTTTTGTAAAATGCACCGGGCTGCAGTGCAGTGTGAGACAAGACAATGTGAAAGCTTAGTTTGTCTTTGAGAACGTTATAAGTGATTTTTTGGCCATTTTACAAGCAATGTATACAACTATAAATGAGTTCTGAATGGGATTTTGTAATAAAAATATTTTTTAGCATTTAAAGCAGTGAGTAATGGTCATTATTAGAATTGGATCTAGTGTTTTTCACATAATGGGTGCAATGTTGGTCTTAATTTTCTTTTAAGTTCTTTAAAAAGTCTTAAATTTGGAGGAGAAATACTGCTCTTATTGTTTATCTTAAATTATGTATTATTTACTCCTGTAAATTAGGGACTGCAGACGGAAACTAGCTATCTAGCTATAATCTGGTGCAGAACATCTCTGTTTTTTTTAAACTTAATGTATCTGTACATTGTCCCTTCAAATAAAGACTAAACTAAAACTAACTAGGAGTCAAACCTGGGGATACCTTGAATAAAGGGCTACTCAAACATGTAAAACAAAACACAACTTTTGCTATGTTTTTGGTGAGGTAACAACATTACAAGTTGGTTTAAAGTTCACAAGATGAGTCAATTTTGTGTAATATAGGACCTTTAAAGCCAGAAAAATGAATTTTTGTTCAGTTTATTGCACTGAAAAACTTGCATCCTTACAGTGAGGTGAATGGGCTTGCAAGAATCCGAACTTGAGTGTGTCCCAGTTTTAAATTCAGAAAATGTAATCACCTTAAGTGTCTTGCCCAAGGACACACTGCAGTATACCTCATCGTTAGTCTGGACCTATCTGATAATCCCACAGACCCACTCTCTCTCAGACCCACCACTGTCTTCTTGACGTAATTAGCTCGCCATATTCATCCATTGTTCCTATTTTAGGGTTATTGTGAGCGCTCTGAGTTGTAAAACTTTTAAAGAAACACCATTCACTCTGAAATAATGTCAGCAGTGGTGTGTAACTCCTGCCCATTTGCTTTGTCTCCTCGTGTCTCCTCTGAACAATGCTCTGTGTGTCTCAGGCTCTCAGCACTAACAGTCTGTCTCTGCTCCTCAGCTCCTCTCCACTCAGGACTGCATCAGTACTCACGAGGTGCCCACTTCTCTGCTTATTTCTTTCCTTCTATGTTTTCACTGATTTATGACAATACTAATGTAAACTAACACCTTACGACTTTAAAGATGCCCTCTGTAAACTGCAAATTTCTCTGATCTGGTCAAGATTTAAAACTTTTATCAGGTTATTCATCTTGTTTTCAGATTTATTAGCTACTTACTAGACCAGAGACTGATTAATTTTAGTCTAGAGATAGTTTATTTTAAGATAACTTGTCAAGTAAACTTATCTTGCTGCATGGACAGATAATTTCACTACTTTTAAGTCATTTTCCGATAGATTTAAGTGTTTATATCTTAAGCAGTGTAACTTTTCTGGTGGAGGGTCTGTCATCTGATTTTTTTTCCCCTAGAGAGATGTTATTGCTTTGGAAATCTTCCACAGTAGCATTAAACTTATCCTTCTTGTATTTCTGCCCTACAAAGGCAAAAGACCTTAACTCAAGTGTGAAACTAAAAAAAATTACTTCTAAGTTTTTGTTTTGTCCAAAAACATAATAGGTAGGGCTCCCGAAATTTGACAACTAGTATTTCTCCATTATAATAACTAGTTGTCAAATTTTGGGAGCCCTACCTATTATACTTTTGGACAAAACAAAATGTGGAAGTTATTTTTCTCAGTTTCACACTCTGGCCAGTTAAGGTCTTTTGCTTTTGTAGGGCAGATTTATTAAATTACTGGTGTTTTTAGTGCTTAAAAAAACACAAGCAGGGCCGCCTATACACAGATCTGACCTGCAACTTGGCTTGTTGGTGTCACTTTTTGTCTGTGGAGATAGATATTTTTAATGCAGTACTGTGGAAAATTGATTACAAAGCAATAACATCTCCATGGAGACGAGGAGGTGACGGAGAGGGGTCCCTGAAGATGTTATTTCGTTGTCTGTAGTGTTTTTTATGAACAAGGTCAAGGTAAATCGGCCCAGAGATAATTTATTTAATGCCGTACACTGGAATATTCAAGGCAAAGTAATAAAATCGTCATGGTGACAAGCAGGTGACAGGCCCTCCTCCGGAAACATTACACAGTGCAGCTTTAATATGGAGTTTTAAAAAAAACAAAACACATTTTTATCATTTGAACCATTTTAGAAAGTTCGTATTCATATTCTAAACTGAAAATAAAGTGAATATTTTAGATGGCACTGCTTGATTGTGCAAAGCTTATGATCAAATTTTGTATTTTTCGTATTGATATTTTGCAGCTGATGTCCTCAACATTCCCTGGGGTTGTGATGCTAATTGTAGGCACTGCTCTGTCTGAAGCTCTGTGACTCAAGTTAAATCTGAGCTCCTGAAAATGCGTACTTAAAATCCATTTTGTTTTGTTTTTTTCTTGACTTTTCATACAATCTAAAAACCCATCAGGCTGCGTTTGCTAATGTGTATCTCCATGGCAAGTGCTGAACATTCCGCCATAGATATACCTGCAGTGCACCCCCAGCGTGATGTCGCTGCAAAGTATCAGTTATATTCTTTCAGTGCCACTGCTAATATACTTAAACTCTGCGCAGGTTGTGCCCACGTCGAATGGAACGTCTTTTGACTTTGTGACGACTGAGAACGGTCCGGTTTGTCTGGACCTTTACTCCACCCCCCAGTACAAACTCGACACCATCACGGACAGCGACGGTAAGGCTTTTATTTAGCCTGATCGTTCATGTTTTATCAGATTGTTTTCATTTAAACTCTTGTTCATACTTCACTTTTTACCTAGAAGAGCAAAACAAGCATGCCATTGTTGGTTTAATGTGGAACTAAACACAAAATCCCCTTTTTCGCCACTGTTTCTGGCGTTTTAACAGCATTTTCAAAAAAAAAAAAGTCTAAGTCTTTAAGTTTCACAATGTGTTCTTAAGCAGCCAAATGTCTTCTTAAAGGGCCCATATTACACTATTTTCTGATCTACGGTATGTTAGCTGTCATTTAAAGGACATATATTACACAAAATGGACTCTTATGAGGTTTAATCCATATTATAATGTTTCCTCATCGAAAACATACCTGGAGTTGTGTTTTGTTTCATTCACACATGTTAAACACACAAATCCTGCGTATTATTAAGGCTGAGCTCTTTTCTCAAACTGAAAACACTCACAGGAAGTGCTCCACCATACACCTTCACTAGAATCGTATGGATCATTTCAGCCTTGGAATGACTAATCTCTACTAAACAAATGGTAAAACATAGCTGAGCATTTTGAACTTTTGAGATGTAGACAGCCTCATAATGACTACTTAAATATGTGTGAATGAAACAAAACACAACTCCAGGCATGTTTTTGATGAGGAAACAACATTATAACATGGTTTAAAGCTCCCAGGAGTCAATTGTGTGTAATATGTCTGTTAAATGACAGCTGCATTTAAGTGAGGGGGGTGCAGGGCTGTAACAGTGGCCCATATGAAGAGCACTGGGGCTGGAACAGATTGAGACTGTCACTGCAGCCTATAAAACAAATGGACTACGTGCTCTATAAAACTCCTCATTAATGTTACTGGATCACAAAATGTTCACAGTCGTAGTGCAAATGAGGTAAATTTGCAGCTTTCTGGTCAAAAACGCACAGGACTGCCTTAATTACAGTTCTGTGCTTGTATTCAGAAAAACCTGTCTGTAATCGGGCAGTCATGAGTGATGTTACGTAGAACTTGAAATAGCTGAGACCCCTGAAGCCAGCACACGCTTAGATTTAGGCACAAAATTGACTAGTAACAGTAGATAATGCTATTACAACACAGAATTTAGTGAATTTAGTGTTTAGTTTCACTTTAATTGTACCTGTTTACATGCGTTGTGTGTCCATCAGATAAGAAGGAGTGTGTGCTGGAGGTGCGATTGCCTCCAGAGGACTCCAGAGACCGAGAGGATGAGAAAGAGGAGAAAGAAGAAAAGGAGGAGAAGGAGGAGGGAGACGCCGGCTTGACTCGCGCTCGCCTCAGTGCCATGGTCAAAGTGTTTCACTTCATCATGAAACAGAGCTACATCTGTGCCCTCATTGCCATGATGGTGAGAGACAGTTTAGTGTGTGAATAGCTCTTTACTCTAATTACAGCATCATTATCCTTTTTATTTCCTAACCAGTGCAGTTAAAGCCCTAAGCCAGCAAAACCCGTTTTTGAAATCAGTTTAAAGGGCCCATTTTATGCCATTTTCTGCTCTTTGTTAAAATGTTGTTTCCTCATCATAAACATGGAGACAAACTGGAGTTGTGTTTTGTTTCATTCGCACATGTTTAACACACAAACCCTGCATAGTCAGACTTGTCTCTCAAACAGAAAACATCCTGTTCCACCTTGTGATGTCATGTGGTAATACAGAAAGTGCTCTATTACATTTTTAAACTCCATGCACAACTTCATCAGAATCATTTGGATGATTTCAGCCCTGGAATTGCCAATCTTTACTGAAGTAAAAGTAAAAGGTAACTGTTCATTTGAGAAATAGCACTACATAAGATCACAGATGTCTCTGCAGATATAGACAGACTAATAATAAAGGGTTACTCAAACATGTGTGAATGAAACAAAGCACAACTCCAGGAGGAGATAACAACATTATAACATGGCTTGGGGCTCACATGAGTCTATTTTCCTTAATATTTACGGATCCCCCATTGTAATTTTCATGCAGTATATTGGTTTAAAATAAGCATTTTTGGACTGCGAAAATTGTTGTCTTATTGGAATTTCAAAGTGTTAGCATTATTAGATACAGTTGCAAGAAAACATTTGTGAACCCTTTGGAATTACTTGGATTTCTGCATAAAATGTGTCCTGATCTTCATCTAAGTCACAACATGTAAAAACTCACAGTGCAGGGTGGAAAAAGTATGTGAACCTTTGGATTCAATAACTGGTTGACCCTCCTTTTGCAGCAATAACCTCAACCAAACCTTTCCCGTAACTGCATCAGAATTGTGCAGTGGTCAGGAGGAATTTTGGACCATTCCTCTTCACAAAACTGTTTCAGTTCAGCAATATTTTTGGTTTGTCTGGTGTGAATGGCTCTCTTGAGGTCATGCCACATCATCTCAGTCGGGCTGAGGTCAGGACTCTGACTGGGCCACTCCAGAAGGCATATTTTCTTCTGTTTGAGCCATTCTGTTGTTTATTTGCTTTTATGCTTGGGGTGGTTGTCCTGTTACATCACCCATCTTCGTTTGAGCTTCAGTTGGTGGACAGATGGATAAGTTTTCCTGCAAAATGTCTTGGTACAATTTGGAATTCATTTTTCCGTCCAGGCCATGAGGCAGCAAACCATCCCTAAACCATGACGCTCCCTCCACCATATTTCACATTTGGGATGAGGTTTTGATGTTGGTGTGCTGTGCCTATTTTCTCCACACATAACGTCCTTCCAAACAACTCAGTCTTTGATTCATGATTCATGTTTTGCCAGAACTGAGGGGGAAAATCCAGGTGATCTTTTGCAAACTTCAGATATGCAGCAATGTTTTTCTTTGACAGCAGTGGTTTCCTCCGTGGTGTCCTCCCGTGAACTCTATTTTTGTTTAAGGTTTTACGTATTGTAGATATATCGCCAAAAATGTTTGCATGTGCCAGGGATTTTTGCAAGTCTCTCGCTGACACTCTAGGATTCCTTCTCACCTCATTGAGCATTCTGCGCTGTGCTTTTGTTGTCATTTTTACAAGACGACTACACCCAGGGAGAGTAGAAACAATGTTGAACTTTCTCCATTTGTAGATAATCTGCTTTACTGTAGACACATGAACATCTAGGCTTTTAGAGATACTTTTATATCCCTTTCCAGCTTTATGTAACTCAACAGTTCTTGATCGCAGGTCTTCTGAGAGCTCTTTTGTGCAGGGTATCTTTCACATCAGGCGATTCTTCTTGAGAACAGCTATCTCAAAACTAGTGTGAGTTTTTATAGGGCAGGGCAGCTTTGACCAACACCAGCAGACTCATCACATTAACTGGCAGGTTGGCTGACACATGGCTCAAATTAGCTCTTTAGTCATTAGCCTAGAGGTTCACATACTTTTTCCACCCTGCACTGGGAGTTTTTACATGTTGTATTCAACTAAATCTGAAAACGTACAATTTTTGTGCGGTATTAGTTAAAGCAAAATGTGTTTGTCTATTGTTGTGACTTAGATGAAGGTCAGGACACATTTTATGCCCAGGACCAAAGGGTTCACATACTTTTTCTTGCAACTGTATTTATGGATTATCTGTACCAAAATATAAATAAAAATTGGACCAATTGACTGCATTAATAATGCATTGGTCTTATCTTATATAGCGCTGTTTCAGACACTCAAAGTCACTTTACAGTTTTGTGCATTATTCATTCGGTGCACACTTATTTTTAAAGTCATAGACCACAGTTTGTGAACTTTGAGCCATGTTATAATGTTGTTACCTCCTTAAAACATATCTGGAGTTTTGTTTTGTAAGTAATCCTTTATTATTAGTCTGTCTACATCCCCAAAACTCATGATGTTCTGTGACAAAGTGGTAGTTTTCAAGTTCAACAGCTCCTTTTACCTTTAGTTCGGTAGAAATGGGCAATTCCAGGGCTGAGATTATCCACATGATTCTAGTGAAGGTGTGTGGAGTTTAAAAACACAATGGAGCACTTCCTGTATTACCACATGACATCACAAAGTGGAGCAGTGGAGTGTTTTCTGTTTGAGAGCCTAATTGTGTGTGTTAAACATGTGTGAATGAAACAAAACACAGCTCCAGGTCTGTTTTTGGATGAGGAAACAACATTATAATATGGATCAGAAAATAGCGTAGGTAAGGTGGGTGAAGTGTCTTGCCCAAGGACACAACAACAACAGCAAAACTTGGTCAGAATGAGGTTTCAACATGCACAGAGAATAGGATACTGCATGACCAGACGTTTTATTGTATTCTCTCTTTCCTCCTTCCTCAGGCCTGGAGCATCACGTACGTCAGCTGGCTCACCTTCGTCTTCCTCATGTGGTCGTGCATGCTGTGGATGGTGCGTGACAGGAGACGCTACGCCATGCTCTCCTCGCCCTTCATGGTGGCCTACGGGGACCTGGTCATCGTGCTGCAGTACATCTGGAGCTTTGAGGACATGGGGGAGATCTCCGGGCTGTTTGTGATGAAGAATAACCCCTTCCACTCGCTCTCCTCCAAGGTGGGGCTCCTCCGTGTGTTTGATCAGTTTGTTTTAAAGTCCAATATTAAGCAACATTGACGCCTATGAGCTTTAAACACTGAAAATTAATCTGATCTGGCCAAGATTTGGAAACTTATATCAGGTTATTCATCTTGTTGTCAGAATTATTACCTACTTACTAGACCAGAGACTGATTAATTCTAGTCTAGAGGTAGTTTATTTTAAGATATCTTGTCAAGTAAAATGATCTTGCTGCATGGACATTTCACTACTTGAAAGTCGTTTACTGATAGATTTAAGTGTTTATATCTTAAATTTTGCCCAAGCTTTTTGCAATGAAGGTGCATTGTGTAACTTTTCTGGAGTGTTTGCCGCCTGATTTTTCTCCATAGACATGGACCTTTCTATCCTCATGAAGACCAAACCAGACCAAGTTAATAAATGCAATTGAATAAATGTAACGTAGATTTGTTTAATGCCATATTGTGGAACATTTCACGCAATTACTCATTCATAGAAACACAAAGTTACACCGTGCACCTTAAAAGCTCATAAGATAAGTTTAAATGTCCTTACTTCACCAAAAACAGACCTGGAGTTGTGTTTTGTTTCATTCACATGTTTGAGTAACACTTTATTATTAGTCTGTCTACATCTCTCTGTCATGTAGTTTTCAAGTTAACAGCTCCTTTCACCTCTAGTTCAGTAAAGATTGACAATTCCAGGCCTGAAATCATCCAAATGAGCAGTGAAGGTGGTAATACTTCCTGTATTAAAACTGAATGACATCACAAGGTTGAATCGAGGCAAAAGGAAAAATTCAATTTCGTCAGCTGGACAAATGAGGCGGCACGGTGGCTGAGTGGCAACACTCAGACCTCACAGCAAGAGGCCTTTCTGTGTGGAGTTTGCATGTTCCTCCCCGTGTCTGGATGGGTTTCCTCCGGGTACTCCGGTTTCCCCCATCAACCCAAAACATGTAGCACCCTATGAACTAACATCAAGGACCATAATGTCCACCCTCCTGTGGGCTCACCACCTGCAGAGGGGTTCATAAGGGGGGTCAGGTGCTATGAGTATTGGGCAAAATGCCCCCGCGACCCAGCCGGACTAAGTGGGAGAAGATGGATGGATGGAGCTGGACAAATGTTTATTCGCAGCAGAATTCTGGAGGACCAGAACTGAAGATGCAGCTCGAAATGTATTGGACTAAATAAACATTTGTCCAGTTGACAAATTGAATTTCTCCTTTTGCCATAGATTCTACCTGAGGGATTTTACACACAAGGTTGAACAGAGGTTTGAGGCTGATAAAAGAACACAGCCTAAATATGCAACTTTGTGTGTTAAACATGTGTGGATGAAACAAAACACAACTCAGGGTATGTTTTTGACAAGGAAACAACATTATAAAGAAAGATACAAAGTTTGCATTACACAGGCCCTTTAATAACAGCAGAAATAACACATAACACGTGTCCTGTAAAGCTCTTAATATACTGCCTGTGCTAAAGAGCTATTTTAAACCTGTATTTACATATAACGTTACAGCACACTTGCTACCCTGTACATTGTGATTCACCCAGGCTCTTGTAAATCCCAGGCAGCCATCATATCTGGCCCTTGGTATTGAATAAATGCCATTACTCATCAGCCATCGTTGTTTATTTAATGTGTGTGTATTCCGTGTCCCTGTACTTCCACGCTTCCGTAGGTGCTGTGTCTGCTGACTTTCTGGCTGCTCCTCAGACAGACCCTAACGGAGAGGCAGGAGAGAGCCGACCAAGACAGCGCCGGGTTATCGCAAGTGCAGGTGGACGACCAGAAGAAGAAAGGTACGTCAAATCATTCTCTTAAAAAGTGTTGTGTTGTGTTACTTTTCCAGTGGAGGGTCCGTCAAATGCTTTTCTCTGTGCAGATGTTATTGCTTTGTCTGGAATGTTTCACAGTGGTATTAAACTTTTGTATCATCAGACCGAGTTACGGGTCTGGTCTGTGGAGAGGCGTCCCCGCTCACAGTCACAATGTTGTTTTTCTAGGTATTTTTGAGCTGTAAAACCACCTGTACATGCATAAATGTAAGTTAGAATTGTTTAATGTCATACTGTGGCAACATTTCTATAGAAACAAGAAGGTGACGGACCCCCAACCGAAAAGTTACACAGTGCACCTTTAAAAGTCGTCAAAGTATTCTCTTTAAAGTTCCTGTATTACGCAAAATTGACTCCCGTGAGCTTTTAGCGATGTTATTTCATCAAAAACCTGGAGATGTGTTTTGTTTCATTCACACATTTTTGAGTAAAGCTGCATTATTGGGCTTTTTATTAATGCTTTGCACATCACACTGGGGAGGTTCTACATGTATGTGTGTGGCAGAATGTTTTTTAGCAAACATTACCAAGCAAAAGCAAAAAAGCTTTTAGAAATCTCAAGAAAAAATACAAAATAGATTTAAACAGCACATGTTTAGGAGCGTTGATAATCCTGTTTAGGTGTTGAAAAACTGTTGGCTAATAAAAGCTCGGTTGTGACTGTAATGTTATTTGAGAGGAACTTGTTTAACAGAAATCAGCTCATTTCCTTCTATTCGGATTATGTTAAAATAAAGATCAGATTAAAGTCTAATAGAGCAGTGCCTGTGAGAAGAACATAGTCTAAATATGCAGGTGTTGAATGTGTGAGTGAAACAAAACTCAACTCCAGGTATGTTTTTGATGAGGATTCAACTCATAACATAGATTTATTTAAAAAATCATAATATAGGCCTTAATATTATCTTTATACAACCTCACTGTAAAATATCCAAAATGCACCTCAACGTTCAGACTGAGTGGCAGAACTATGAGCAGCTTAATAGGCAAAATATGTTTCTTTGCATTTTTGTACCACATTTTTGTCCATGGAGTTCTTTTTATCCACAGTCATTTTCTCCTCAACATATGGGCTCAGGAACATCTTATTTAAAGGTTCTGTATTACACACGATTGATTCTTGTGAGCTTTAAGCCATGCTATAATGCTGTTTCCTCATCAAAAACATACCTGGAGTTGTGTATGGAAGGTGTATGGAGTTTAAAAAGACAATGGAGCACTTCCTGACCTCTGCTTGAGACAAGAACTGAGCTGACATATCCAGGATTTGTGCGCAAAACATGTGAACAAAACAACAAAACTCTGGTTATGTTTTTGATGAGGAAACAACATTATAACATAGATCAGAAAATTGCATAATATGGACCCTTTAAGGAGAGAAAGTTTCAGTTCAGCAGTGTCCAAAGTCTGTATCAGTGACAAATGTGTAGTCTGCATGGTCACTGTTGTTTAACTAACTGTTAACAGGTTTTCTACGACTGTTTACCTGACCTTCCTTTAGCGATGTTTTGAGCTTTTACAGGAGAAAATGTCATTACTCACCACTGACACTCATATATACTAATAATAATAGCTTTACTACTAACATAACCTCAATACCGATTCCAATATGAAGGTAATAAATAAAAAGGCTCTTTATTTAGACAATAGAATGTAATTTTCAACATTAAATCATAGTATTTCTTTTATAATCCCATGTGGCCTTAAATTTGTGTAATCCCTCAGTGGTTCACGTAGGTTTTATTCAGGAAACGTTCATATCTGCCCTGCGAATGTGAGTTTTTAGTATCGATAAAAATGCAAATGAATAGTTTCCATACTAGTTTTCATATCAGTTAGTATGTGATTTTCTGTACTTTGATAACCCTATGGAAAGGCGAATTTTTTCAGTTTTTTTTTTTCAGAATAGATGCAAGTTTTTGACTGTTCTACAGTATATTACACAAAAATTCAGTCATGAGAGCTTAAAGCCATGTTATCATGTTGTTACCTCCTCAAAAACACCTAGAGTTGTGTTTTGTTTCATTCACACATTTGCACTGGAAAAAACAATGTCTAGGTAAGTTAAAATGACTTAAATTAAGAATATTTTACTTTATTTGAGTAGATTCAACTTGACAAGCAAAATTATCTGGAATAAGTGTTTTTTTTTCTTAATTCAAGCAACATTCAATTTTGTTGTTATTGTAAGTGCAAAAAGGTGTTGTTTTTCTTATTTTAGTCTTGTTCACAGGCAGATAATTTTACTTGTCAAGTGAAATTTACTCAAAAAACTTTACTCAAATCGTAAAACTTTCTTAATTCAAGTCATCTTAACTTGACTAGAGTTTTTGGTTTGCAGCCTCTACATGTCTACATCTCTAAAATACTCAGTTCTACCTTGCAATCTATCTTTTATTTTTTGTTCAATTGGCAAATCTCCGAAATTATCCAAATGATTGAAGGTGTGTGGACATGAGAGAAGAATACAGCCTAAATATGCAGGACTTGTGTGTTAAACATGTGTGAATGAAACAAAACACAACTGCAGGTCTGTTTTGGACAAAGAAAGAACATTATAAGTTCAGAAAATAGCGCAATATGGGCCAAATCTGAACTATTGTGCGCTGTGTGTTCCAGAGGAGGAGGGCGCGGAGGACGGGGCCGAGCAGGACACCATGCAGGTTCTGGGCAGTATGATCATGGCCATCCTGGTCAAATACTGGATCTACATCTGCGGAGGCATGTTCTTCTTCGTCAGCTTTGAGGGGACCATCGTCATGTACAAGATTATCTACATGATGATGTTCCTGTCCTGCGTCGCCCTCTACCAGGTCAGCACCACTCACCTGTCATATTCATACTGTCTGTGAGGCTGTTTGTAAGCACTGCTCTTTCTGTGTTAAATTTTCTCCAACCCAATCTACTTTATTTCTATAGTGCATTTCATGAACAAAGTCCTGCAGTTTAATACAATAAAAACAACTAAATAAAACAGGAAACTGATCTGACCTGTAACTTGGCCTGGTGATGTGGCCTTGCTTTTCTCCATGGAGATAATTAAATGAAATGCCATACTGTAAAATTTTTAAGGAAAAAGCAACAATCAGGTGGCGCATCCTCTACCAGAAAGGTTCCGCAGTGCACTTTTAAACGTCTCTCACACATAAAAGTTTTAAAGTTCGTCACTCTCATCTTTTTTGTTGAAAATCAAACACCTAAACAGGACCATTAACACTTGTATTCATCACAGGTTCCTGAAAATATGTTCTTAAACCCATTTTTTCTTATGTTGTGTTTCTTACAATGTGTCTTGGCTGGGTTTGTTCATGTGTGTTTTGTGTCACCATGGTAACTGCTAAGCATTCCAGCATTAATAATACATGTAGAAAAACCCCAGTATGTTACTTTACTTTGCTATCTCAGATGGGTGTGATTGACAGGTGGATTAGCCAATCAGGGACACACACGGTCGGCCCATATCAAAATAAATGTAGCTGGAAAAAAGAAAGGAAAAAAATATCACAGTGGACTGAAAACATTGCAGATTTTGGCAGAATCAATGAGCGAAGCGCTAAACTGTGTTAATCTGAGGTGAGAGAAGTTTAATTTTGTTGACAGATCCCACAGTACGTCTCGGACCTCATCCAAATTTACACCCCCGCGCGCAAGCTGAGGTCCGAGGTCCAACTCCAGCTCGTGGTGCCAAAGTCGAGACTTAAAACCAGGGGGGATCAGGCTTTTTCTGTAGCCGGCCCTAAACTGTGGAACGCTCTGCCCCCCACGTCCGAACAGCCCCTACAGTCGAGTGTTTTAAGTCTCGTCTTAAAACCCACTTTTATTCTCTGGCTTTTAAACTCTGCGTGAGTTTGTGTGCTCCTCTGTGCCTCTTAACTATTTTATTTTATTTATTTTATTCTACTTTGTGATTTTTATGATGTTGCTTTAATTAGATTTGACTGGTTTTACTGTTTTAGGGCTGGTATGACCAAATTTTAGCATTCTTTATGTTTTATCTCTGTGCAGCACTTTGGACACTGCTCTGTTTGTAAAATGTGCTATAGAAATAAAGTGGATTTGGATTTAGGTGAACAATGAGCTCCTTTTCATGATCAAAACAAATCTGACTGGACGATCATGTTTGGTTCTGATATCCCTCTGTGCAATCCCAGTGCAAAATCCTCAAAACTGTGAAGATGTCAAGACTAAACAACACTTTTTAACAATGCTTATTTGCTCACCACATTTTATACTTTTATGTCATTAACTGCGTATTTTTAGTAGGGTTGTTCCAATACAATGTTGGCATTGGCTAAAGCTCTAAGGCTGCATGTTTTTAAGTTACAGGTGATTTTAAAGCTCAAAAATAAGTAGAAAAACAGGTATTCTGACTGTGAGCGGGGTCGCCTCTCCACAGACCTGACCTGTAACTTGGTCTGGTTTGGTCTCTATGCTGATAGAAAGGCTTAATACCATACAACATTACACAATGCACCTTTAAATTAGCCAATTTATCAAGATTTATTATAGATTTTCTTGCGACCTAACCTAGACCTTTAGATGTATTTTTTGGTCTTGTACCGTAACAAAATTGAGTAGCCTTAGTCTGTTTGACAAATATCGTATCAGACTGGAACCCACAAAAATCGGAAGACACATTTTTAGGCGTACAATAGATATGGCATTTGCTGTTTTATTTGTTCTTATTTTGTAATTAAAGTTGAGAAGGTTTTGTTCCAGATTTAGGACCTATCCTTAATTACTTCCTCAAAAAACGGAGAGGAGATACTTTAATGTTGTCATAAAATATCTCAGGCTCATATTGCATGATGTTTTTTATAATGGTGATCACAGTAAAAACCATCCCCTGAAATTAAAATGCTCTGTGCGCTCTGTGTGTCTTTATGTATATGGCCTATTATAGTTTGGTAAGCAGTAATTCTGTGGCAGTAAAATAAAAAGAAATCTCTATAAACTGGAGACTCAGGTTGAGTGATCTGAGGGATGGTTATTATAATCTTATGTACAAATGACGTCTTGGAGCCAGGTCTAAACCAGGTCTAAGCCAGGTCTAAACTGAGAGTAAACCAGGTCTAAACCAGCTCTAAACCAGATCTAAACCAGCTCTAAACCAGATCTAAACCAGATCTAAACCAGATCTAAACCAAGTCTAAACCAAGTCTAAACCAAATTTAAATCAGTTCTAAACCAAATTTAAACCAGGTCTAAATAAGAACTAAACAAGGCCTAAACCAGGCCTTGTTTAGATCATGTCTAAATTAAATCATGTCTAAACCACATGTAAATCATTAGTCCTGATTTAGATCTGGTTTAGACATGACCAAATCTAAACCAGGTCTAAACCAAAACTAATCCAGGTATAAACTGGGACTAAGCCAGTTGTAAACCGGGTCTAATCCAGGTTTAAATCTGAACTAAACTAGGTCTAAACCATGTCTAAACCAGGTCTAAACCAGGTCTAAAACCAGTTCTAAACCAGGTCTACATGGGAACTGAACTAAAGCGGGTCTAAACCAGGTCAAAACCAGTTTTACATGAGAACCGGGTTTAAATGAGAACAGTAGCAGGACTAAAGTGGGTCTAAACCTGTTTTAAACCAGGTCTAAACCAGGCTCAAACCAGGTCTAAATGAGAACTGAACCAGGACTAAAGTGGGTATAAAGCAGATTTAAACCAGGTATAAACTGGGACTAAACCCAGGTCTAAACCAGATCTAAACCAGGACTAATTCAAGTCTAAAGGAGGTCTGAAGGAGAAAGTAACAGCTCTTTTTACCTTTTGTTCAGTATAGATTCCAGATTTGAAATGATTCAAATGATTCTAGTGAAGGTGTGTGAACTTTAAAAACACAGTGGAGCACTTCCTGTATTACCACATGACATTAAAAGGTTTTTTTCTATTTAAGAGAAGAATTCACCCGTAATATGCAAAGTCTGTGTGTTAAACATGTGTGAATGAAACAAAACAACTCTAGGCATGTTTATGATATGGAAACATTATAACGTAGATCATTAAATAGTGAAATATGGGCCTTAAAAAAACACACACCGTATTTTGTGTCTTTGCTGCTGTATTTATTTGTCATTTGTCACATTCTGATCCACTCTGAGTGCTGTCTCTCTCTCCTTCTCTCTCTGTCTGCAGGTTCATTACGAGTGGTGGAGGAGGTTCTTGAAGTACTTCTGGATGTCAGTGGTGGTCTACACCATGTTAGTCCTGACTCTGGTCTACACCTTTCAGTTCAACAGCTCCAAGGACTTCTGGTCCAGATTGCTCAACATGGACACAGAGGGGTGAGGTCTAAATTTAAGGATATGTTCATGGCTTCTTGGCAGATGTTTACTTATTGAAGATGTCCAACCTGATTTATTGCCCTTGTTTTTGTCAGAAAATTAGAACGGTCAAATCAGTAACCCCAGCAGGTTTAGATACCACTAATAATATAATAATGCATCAGTTTTATACAGCGCTTTTCTGGACACTCATAGACGCTTTACAGAGCAATGCCATACTGCGGAATAGGGGTGGGTGATATGGCAAAAATATAATATCACGACAAAAAAAAAAAAAAATCACAATTTTGATTTTATCACGATCTTAAGAAAAACATAATAAAACAAATAATAATGTTAATAAATATAATAATAATATATATAATCAAATAATAATATAATAATTTAACTTAAAAAAATTAAACAAAATACATTTTATGAGGCTTTCTGAAAAATAACTCCAGTGCCAGATCTTAAGGGAGCTCCTTGGATTCTGGCCCATTTATTGCGCGGAGGGCAGCCCGGGCCAGACCCCCGAACCGCGCCAGGCTTCGAGCGGTTCTGAGTGTCGAGATGAGCCCACGTAGATGAGGCGACCAAACGGGCCGCCATGTCGTACTTTGCGGACACGTGCTCCACTCGCGGTCCCGTGTACAGAGGTGCGGGAGGAACAGTTTCGAGCAGAACAGAGTCGGGTCCGGAGAGCAAATAGCGCAGGCGTTTTATAAGTGTAGCTCCTCTGATGTGTGTGCGAGAACATCAGAATCGTGTTGGAAAAAAACAAAAAAAGAGGTGGAATCAATCTGTGGCGCTTGGTCATCGATGTGTGTAGAACTGAGAGTTACAGAATGTGCCCAAGGCGATCTCTACGGCAGATCGTCTACACGTTCTTATTCTTCACGATTTAATATCATCAGATCGCACACCCCTACTGTGGAACATCTGTAACATCTCAATTCATTCATTCACATGTGTTGTTTTCCTTACAGTCTGAAGGACCTTGGTCTGGAGAGGTTCACTCTGGCCCGGCTCTTCACCCGGATCTTCATTCCGACGTCGTTCCTGCTCGTCTGTATCCTGCACCTGCACTACTTCCACGAGCCCTTCCTCCGACTCACCGACCTGCAGGCTGTGGTGGCCAAAGAGCAGAGCACCATCTACAGGTGAGGAGGAGAAACAGGTCAGGGGCACTGGGAGGAGGTTATGGAATCTAACCTAATCTAATTTAATAATATCTAATAAATATATCTAAAGATGTTAAATGTGCACTGTGTAACTTTTTTGGTTGCGGTTCTATCATCTGCTTGTTTCTATGGCGATGTCATTGCCTGAAATGTTCCACAATATGACTTTAAACAGCTTTCACAGCTTTTTTATTCAACTACAGGTGGTTTTATAGCTCAAAAATACCTAGAAAAACAGGCATTCTGACTGTGCTCGGGGTCGCCTCTCCACAGATCTGACCTGTAACTTGGTCTGGTTTGGTCTCCGTGAAGATAGAAAGGTTTAATGCCATACTGTGTAACATTTCAGACAAAGCAATAACATTTGAAGTTACACAATGTACCTTTAAATTATTCAAAAATGAAAAAGACATTGATTATACTGTATTGTACTATAACATTTTATGACATTAAACATACACTGTGTAACTTTTCTGGTCAGCGTCTGCCACTGACTTGTTTCCATGGAGATGCTGCTGCTTTGTCGGAAATGTCCCAGTATGGCATTAATCGTATCCATCTTGCATTTACTCAATAATACTGTTTTTTTATTGACCTAAAAACTTACATTCTACATCTAACTTGGCCCTGTGGCATCACCTGCTGTCTCCATAGAGATAAACAAGTGCAATGCTATACTGTGGGACATTCCAGGTAACATCTCCAAGGAGGGAAGCACTTAACGGGCCCTGTTCCTGAAAAGTGACGCAGTGCAGTGTTTAAATATGAAAGCTACAAATATATGATGGCATAATTTATTAAAACTAGTCACATCAAATTACAAAACTGAACTAATTTGTTAAATAAATAATACCAAAATAAAGCTGCTAATGTTTTTCTAAATAAATTACAGATATTTTTCCAACATTTCTTCTCATTACTTCACCATATTTGCATTGTCCATTGATCGAATGTATCAGTGCTTGTTTTTTCATCACTTCATGCTCACTGTTGCTCATCTGCTTAAAGGTGGGGTATGTAGTAAAGTACTGAGTATTTACAGGGTCATAAACTACCAGTCAAAAGTTTGGACTCATCCTCTCATTCAGTGTTTGTTTCTATGTTTAGTGCTTTCTACCTTTGATATACAAACAGAAGACAAATATATGAAGTATAAATATATGAATATTTTATAACCCAGTCCTCAAATTACCTCATTCTACTTTTTTTCTTTACTAAATAATTCCATATATCTTGGTTCATATATTTCATGTCTTCTGTATGTGTCTAAAATGTAGAAAGTAATAAAAATAAAGAAAAAAACATGAAAAAAAATGAGACCAAATGTCCAAATCTCTATAATATTTAAACATACGTGACCAGTCGAAAGGTTTAAGACACACCCTCTCATTCAGTGTTTTTTTTTCTTTTTTTTCTTCTTCTTTTTGTAAAATTTGTAAAAAAAAACAAAAAACAAAAAAAACAAACAAAAAACGTGGTAGTAAAATTTTTTGCTACATTAATCTTACTTCATATATTTTTGTATGTACAGGATATCCCAAATATCGACATAATTTAAAAATAAATGATCTTAAGCACTAACTTTAGCTCAATGATGATGATGTTGGTCCACCAGATCCTTTAGCGCTGCATAAACAACCTTCCTCTTTAAATTTTTGGTACCAAGTCCAAATTTGTTTGCTATTTAGTGAAGTTTTTCTGCACAGTCTTGGTTCACTGTGTGCGAGCAGGTTCCAAAATTACTTCTCTTTGGGAGTGAAGGGCTCAACCCGAAAACGGAACAAAAATTATAAAATCTCGATCTGTTTCTGTACATTGTGTGAAAATTTTAGGTTATTTCAACAAGAATTTCCAGAATATGTGGGACACCCTGTATATCCAATGTGGAAAAAAAATTGCAAACGTATAGAAAGAAACACTGAATGAGAGTCTAAACTTTGACTGGTCGTGTAGATGAGAGAGTTTCTTTTAAGGAAAGTTCTAGTTTTAGTATCTGGCAACCGAAAGCCTACAGCTCTTATCTGATGGGATGATTTCTGCAGTTTTCAATGTTTATTAAATAATTCTCCGTACCCGACCTTTTAAATTAACATTAACGTCTTTGTCTTAATGTTAACTGAAGTCGTGCAGCTTGCTTGCCTCATCTCTGCTCTTGTCCATTCATCTTTCTCTCTCTTCCTCTCTATATATCCATCTCTCTCTTTCTCTCACCTTTTCTCTCCCTCCATATCCCTCTCTTCTCTCCCCTTCTCTTACTATCCATCCCTCCCTCCCTTATCCTGTTCCACCTCCTCTTTCTGTTTCTCCTCCTCTCTCTCTTCGGCTGTCTGGCTTTCTCCTTCTCTCTCTATCTCTTTTTCTGTCCGTCTCTCTCTTCTCACTCTTTCTCTACCACCTTCCCCCTTCATCTCTCTCCCTATCTCTATCTCCATCCCTCTTTTCTCTCTCTGTCTCTCACCTCCCCCTCCATCTCTATCCCTCTCTCTCTCTCCATCCCTCTGTTTTCTCTCTCTCTCACATCCCCCTCATCTCTCACCTTCTCTCCATCCCTCTTCTCTCTCTCTCTCAAATCCCCTCTATCTCTCTCCCTTCCTCTCTCTCATCCCTCTTCTCCCTTTCTCCCACCTACCTCTCCATCTCTTTCCCTTTCTTCTTTCTCTCCCTGTTTTCTTGCCTTCTCTCACTTCCCTCATCTCTCTCCTTCTCTCATCCCTCTTCTCACCCTCTCTCTCTCCCACCTACCTCTACATCTCTCTCTCACACACCTCTATCTCTCCTCCACCTCTCGCCCACGCCCCCTCTCTCATTCTCTCCATTCTCCTTCTCTCTCTTTCGCAACCTCTCCCATCTACCCATCCATCTCTCTCTTACACCTCTCTCTCCTCCTCCTTCTTTCTCTCTCTCCCTCCCTCTCTTTCCACATCTTTCTCTCCCTCTCTCCTCCTCCATATCCTTCTCTTCTCTCCCTTTTCTTACCATATCTCACCATTCTCTTTCTCTCTATCTCCATGTCTCTCTTCCTCATCCTATGACACCCTCCTCTCTTGCTAATTCTTCTCCTCTTTCCTTCACTCTGTCTTATTCTGTCTGTCTATCTCTCTCCTCCTACCTTCTCTATGCTCATGGTCCGCTCTCTCTCCCTCTCTCCATCTCTCTTCTCTGTCTTTCTCTCTCCCACCCCCTCCACCTCTCCCCCTCTCTCTGTCCATCCCTTCCCTCTCTCATTCTCTCCCTTCCTCCTTCTCTCTCCTCTCCCTCTCTGCCTCCCCCTTTTTCCACCTCTCTTTCTCTCCCTCTCTTCACCTCCTTCCCTTTCTTGCTCGTGTCCATCTTTCTCTCCATTTCTCTCACCCTATCTCTCCCTTTATATCCTTCTCTTCTCTCATCTTTTCTCTCTGTCTCCACTTTTCTCTTCCGCATTCTATTCCACCCTCCTCTCTTGCTGTTTCTTCTCCTCTTTCCATCCCTCTTCTCTCTTTTTCCCACCTCCCCCTGTATCTCTCTCCCTCTTTCTCTATCCCTTCCCTCTCTCATTCTCTCCCTTTCTCCTCCTCTCCTCCTCCTCCTTCTCTCTCTCAGCCATGCTAAGGTCAATGGGCGTGTCTATATGATCATGAGTAGGTGGGTGCTGCTTGCGTTTCACTTTTTCTTATTGTTTCTTATTTTCAAATCTTCCCTCTCTTAAATTATGAAAAGTTTATTTTTGCTTGTAGCCTCCTATGGGGTTATTCCTGGGTCTCTGAATATCCAAATATGCCTTGTCTAAAAATCCCTGTCCCTGTAAGATAGTTTTGAGTTATCATAAAAATACGATTTCTATTTTATCAAGCCTCATCTTATGTAAGTTTTCAACCTTTTTCCAACCAAAATTAGTTAATAGAAAAGCATGTGTTCAAATAATAGTCCCTCCAAAATGTGTGGTCAGCCATATTCAAGACTTTCAAGAGGTTTGAGATGTCATCCATGCATGTTTGAGTAATTTAGCGATCTCTCCTGAGCCCTTTTCGAACCCTCCTTACGGTTAGGTGTAGCATTCTGTCCAATGTTTCGCCCACAAGCCTATGTCATCCATCCTCCCACACAGCTATTCTCCATAAATATACAAAAACATACAAAATTGTACAAAACTTCACAAATCTGATCCGATGTGCAGTAGTTTTATTAGCAGAATGCACGCTGATTGTGTTGTGATAGCGCTGTGAAGGGGGAGTGACTTAGCGCGGAAAGCAGAGTGTCAAAAACAAATGTGTAACTTATTAATTTCTATAATATCAGCTGAATACTGTGTTAATAACAATGGAGATATACGTTTTTGTCATTATTCCACCCCCCCCGAGGCGTAGTTAAAGTAAAGATTTACTCTTGTGAACTGTAAGCCATGTTATAATGCTCAAAAACATCAAAAACTTACCTGGAATCATGCTTTGTTTCATTCACACGTTGTTTCATTACATCTCCAAAGCTATAAAAATGTTCTGTTCCACCTTGTGATGTCATCAAATGGTAAATTTCAAGTTTCATCCACTACTTTTTAGTTTTTTAGTACAGACAGGCAATTCCAAGAGCTGAAATCACCCAAATGATTCTAGTGAAAGTGTAGGATTTTAAAAACACAGTGCAGCACAAGGTGGAACAGAGAAAAAGACCACAGCTCAGATTGCAGATTTTGTGTGAATAAAACAAAACACAACTCCAGATACCCTAACGAAGACCATCTTACTGGTCGAAACGCGTTGGTGTCCCTCCATGTAATAAAGGACTTTTAGTACACTGCCTGGCCAAAAAACAAAGTCTCCACCTGGATTTAACTAAGCAAATAGGTATGTGGTTGCTGCAGTTGGTCAGGTCCAGGTTCAGCATCAGCTCAAAGAATGAGGTCAGCTGAACCTGAATATACAGAATGACCAGGTTATTCCATCCATCCGTGGATTTTTTCTTCCCTGATGGCACGGGCATATTCCAAGATGACAAAGCCAGGATTCATTGGGCTCAAACTGTGAAAGAGTGGTTCAGGAGACATCATTTTCACACATGGATTGGCCACCACAGAGTCCAGACCTGAACCCCATTAAGAATCTTTGGGATGTGCTGGAGCGGTCAAACTCGACCATCATCAACGCAAGATCTTGGTGAAAAATTAATGCAACACTGGATGGAAATAAATCCTGTGACATTGCAGAAGCTTATCCAAACAATGCCACAACTAAGGCATTAATTTTTCACCAAGATCTTGCGTTGATGATGGTCGAGTCTGACCTTCATTCAGTATATTCAGGTCGTCAGCTGACCTCATTCTTAGAGCACACACTGTTGCTGAATCTGGACCTGACCAACTGCAGCAACTGCAGCCTTGTTCTTTTTTGCTTAGTTGAATCCAGGTGGCGACTTTTTTTTTTTTTGGCCCGACGGTGTATAGTCAGTCGTTGTTCAATTCAATTCAATTCAATTTATTTTTGTAGCGCCCAAAATCACGACAACAGTTGCCTCTAAGGGCGTTCCAAGATTTGGATGAGCAAAACATACACACAGACATATCAAAACAGGAAAAAGCAACATTCATGTAAGGCAGCAAATGAAACATTGTCCAGTCATCCCCTGTCCTTAGACCCTCCTTCTCAGCAAGGAAAAACTCCAAAAAAAACCCAGGGTCCTGGGAAAAAGAAGAAACCTCGGGGAGAACTACAGTGAAAGAGAGATCCACTCCCATGGACGGACAGGCTATAGATGTCCAGGCCCGTGGGCCAGTTCGGTATGGCCACAGCTACCCAGGTGGGGAAGGAGCCGGCGAGGAGGGGAGGCCGGGCAAGAAGAGGAGAACGGGCGAGGAGGAGGAGCCGGGCGAGGAGGAGGAGGCGGGGCGAGGAGGAGGAGCCAGGCGAGGAGGAGGAGAGGGGTCCAGCTGCCATCAGGCGTCTGAAAGAGTTACACTCCACAGGGGGAGTGGGACAGGGGACAACATGTGAATAGCAATGAACGAGCTACAGATGAGAACATAGTAAGTGATGCTGATGAGAAAATAGGAGGAAACAGAGGACAGTGCTCAGGTTGCCACACTTCCCTCAGCTTGTTATCTCCTGCGGCAGCTTATCTTAGTAACATCAACTAAGTAACCTGGTCATAAGCTATTCCGAAGAGGAAGGTTTTAAGCCTGGTCTTAAATAAAGAGACTGTGGGTGCCTGTTTAACATCAACAGGGAGTTGATTCCATAACACAGGAGCTTGGTAACTGAAGGCCCCCCCACTGTACTTTTAGACACTCTAGGAACCACTAATAATCCTGCATTCTGAGAGCGAAGTGCTCTATTTGGTTGATAGGGGACAATGGCATCCTGAAGATATGATGGGGCCATATTGTTTAAGGCTTTGTATGTCAGCAGGAGAACTTTGAATTTAATTCTAAGCTTGACAGGAAGCCAGTGCAGTGATTTTAACACAGGACTGATGTGATCACGTCTTTTAGTTCCTGTTAGGACTCTGGCCGCTGCATTTTGGACCAACTGGAAGATCCTTAAAGTACCTTTAGCGCAGACGGTGAGCAGAGAATTACAGTAATCTAGTCTGGATGTAACAAATGCATGGATAAGTTTTTCAGCATAATTTTTAGGCAAAATATTTCTGATTTTAGTTATGTTTCACAGGTGAAAATATGCAGTTTTACAAGCTTGGTTTATATGAGATGAGGTTGTGCCTCGGGTTTGTCCCTTGCCCACCTTTACATTTTTCAGTAAGGGCTACATTCTGTTTCGTTTTCAAGTTTAACCCTCGTAGACCACCTGACTGCTACTTTTGACTTATTTATGACCCAGTGAAGTGCTCTACCTCTTCCTCTGACAACTCCAGGTATGTTTTTGATGAAGATCCAACATTATAACAGAGATCAGAATATAGCTTATATGGGCTCTTTAAGGTTTTACTCTTAAGTGTAACAGAATATGGCTGGCCGGGCATTCTATGAACTACCCTTGACCTTAATAACAGTTGTTCCCACTACCCCATGATAATGTGTCACATGTGTACGCCCATTCTCCATGTAACCTGTGTAACCTTACTGTCCGGAACAGCATCAAGAAAAGAATCCCTTTACAACAGTCCAAGTGAGTATATGCCAGGGTTTAACCAGTGCCTGCTTTGACATGGGCCGACCCTCTGCCTGAGACGTCCAAAAAATCACCCAGAATTCAAAGCTCTGATGCATCTTTTTCTGTGGGAGCTCCCCAGACTCTGTAGGACAAGAGTCTGGCCTAGCGAATGCAAACGGAATGCACCCTGCTTTACTCTTACATGCCTGATGTAGTGCTCATGAACAAAACATAGACTTCTCCCCATTATCTCCTGCATCGTCAGAATGAAAACTAAAGATTTGGTTAGTTTTGTATGTATACCTTTGAGGACTATAGCATTTCAAGTCTGCTTTTCTACTTGGGGCAGTCTTTGAAAGCTGGTTGGAACATACACTGTGAAATTGGTTTGTTAAAGGGCAGTGGTTCTCAAATGTTGTCTTTAATAATGAGCTAATAAATAATAGGCCTGTTTTAAAAAAGGGTTAGGGTAACCAGGGTCTAAATGATATAGTTCTGAACCAAGAAAGGACCAAGACGTCACACTCACTTAGTCCTGAACATAGACCATATAAAGAAGTGGACTGACATCTGGTCTAAACTTTGACTAAACCAAGACCAAATTTAAGCTTTATACTGAACAGAAACATGCGTTCAGACTGGGGCATCAAAGAATGAGCTGGACTCCTCTAGTTGGACACCTTTGCATTTGACTTCAGATGCCCCGGACCAACGGGAGAAAAATACTTGACACACATCCAGGGCTTCCACTGTGGTCTGCGAGTACCTTGTTTTCCCGGTCAAGAGAGTGACTTTCGTGCATTTATAATCAGACCGGGGCATCAAAAAACATGTTGGGCACCTCTAGCTGGACGCCTTTGCAGCAGAGGTGATCGGCTGGGCGGTTGTGGCATATATACAGTATATTTATACTCTGGTAATGACACACCATAGATTTCCTGTTCTGGTGTTTGTGGCTCCTGGGGCTTTCTTTTTCTTCTGGATAATAACGTCGCTACATCTCTGGGTAGTCCTCCCTGATTGGTTGACGTGAGGTGTCCAACACCAAAAGTTCAGCTTTTTCAGTTTCTGATGCGACGCTCTAGATGTGCATTCAGAGAGTCGACACCTGAATGCTCAAGACAGCATCAATACCTGAACACGCACCTCAAAAACGCAGGCTACCTTAGACGCACATAGACTTAGCATGTAAAGTGGATACCTAGACACCCTGGTCTGAATGCAGCATAAAACTACTGGACAATTCCTCAAAGCTACTGTATGTCAGTTTCTGGGGATGACATGTGACTTGTACGATTCCATAGAAATAGAAAGTTAGAACATATCTGTGGAGATAGATATGTCTTATGCTATACTGTGGAAGATTATTAGCTACAGGAACAATAACTCCATGAAAACCAACAGGAAGAGGCTCTCCTCCATCCCAAATATGAATCATGGTTGTTGTAGATGCAAATCTGCTCAAAGTAAGGACCACAGACTGTATAAAGAAGTGGACTAAGTGGAATAGGTGGACTCATAGCTTTCAACTCCAGCCAAATGAAGCTATATTTGGAAATCTGAGTGTGCATATCATAAAACCCAAAGAGCCAATCAGTTGATGGAGTCAGAAAAGCACCCATGCTCACTTCCTTTCCTCACTGGAACTTGGCCGCTACTGAATTAGCTATGTCCATTTATATGTACAGTCAATGGTAAGGACGCATGTTTTTCATTGTAATAAACACAACCAAAAAATAAAACGTACCAAAAAACCCCCCAATAAAATCATGCTTTTATTTAAATCTGTTTTTGAGCCAAAAGTGTGGCTTTAACTAAGCTAAGAACAGATAGTGATGTGAGGGCTAATAACCACATTTTGAGAACCCCTGCACCATTGCGTTCCACTTGGAGTAGAACAGTTGGACGTAAATATTCACGTAATATCTGTTCCTCATAAGTATATCTATACAAGTGTGTTTACAGCTGCAGGCTGGATTCTAACTAATGTCATATTTCCAGATTGGCTCATCCGGAGGGCAGCCTGGCCGACCTCACCATGCTCAGCGCCAGCTCCGTGGAGGCCGCTCTGCCCCCTAGAGACGAGGAGGAGAAGGTGCGGGACAGGCAGGAGGAGTGGGAGTCGGAGAAGGAGCAGGCTCTGGTGGTGGTGGACGACGACGACGATGGCGGTGACGGATTCAAACGCAAAAGTCTGTCAGACCTGAGGCAGTGCAGCTCAGAGAGTCAACACTGCAGCCCCAAGACGGAGCCCGAACCGAGCACGGAGCAGAGTTCAGGTACAAACATGCACAAAATGCAGTAGAACAGGTGTTAACGTTTCTTTTTCTCCTTTTCTCTTTCTTACTGTCTCTCTGTTCCTCTCTGTTCTTCTCTTTCTCTTCTTTCTCTCTGTCCCTCTCCCTCTTTTTTCTGTTTGTCTCTGTCTTTCTGGCTTTCTCTTTTTCTCTTTTTCTCTCTCTCTTTTTTACTGTCTCTCTGTTCCTCTCTCTTCACCTCTCTGTCTTCTCTCTCATTCTCTCTCTGTTTTCTGTCTCTCTGTCCCTCTCCCTCTTTTTCTTGTTTATCTTTCTCTCTGTTTCTCTTTTTTCTCTTTCTTACTGTCACTCTGTTCCTCTCTGTTCTTCTCTTTCTCTTCTCTCTTTGTCCCTCTCCCCCTTTTTCCTGTTTGTCTCTGTCTTTCTTTTTCTCTTCTCTCTCTCCTTCTTACTGTCTCTCACTTTCTGTCTCTCTGTTCCCGTCTCTCTCTTGTCTGCTCTCTCTTGTCTTCTCTCTCTTCTCTTTCTCTCTCACTCTTTCTGGCTGTTCCTCTCTCGTTCTGTCTCTCTTTTTGTCTCTCCGTCCCTCTCCCTCTTTCCCTGTGTCTCTGGGTTTCTCTTTTTATCTCTTTCTTTTTTACTGTCTTTCTGTTCCTCTCTCTTCACCTCTGTCCTCTCTCTCTTTCTCTCTCACTCTTTCTTATTGTTCCTCTCTCATTCTCTCTCTGTCTGTCTCTCTGTCCCTCTCCCTATTTTTCCTGTCTATCTCTATCTTTATCTCTTTTTCTCCTTTTCTCTTTCTGACTGTCTCTCTGTTCCTCTCTGTTCTTCTCTTTCTCTTCTCTTCTCTCTGTCCCTCTCCCTCTTTTTCCTGTTTGTCTCTGTCTTTTTTTTCTCTTCTTCTCTCTCTCTTTCTTACTGTCTCTCACTTTCTGTCTCTCTGTTTCCATCTCTCTCTTGTTTGCTCTCTCTTGTCTTCTCTCTTTCTCTTTCACTCTTTCTCGCTGTTCCTCTCTCGTTCTGTCTCTCTTTTTGTCTCTCTGTCCCTCTCCCTCTTTTCCTGTGTGTCTCTGGCTTTCTCTTTTTATCTCTCTTTTTTACTGTCTCTCCATTCCTCTCTCTTCACCTCTCTGTCTTCTCTCTCTTTCTCTCTCACTCTTTCTCGCTGTTCCTCTCTCATTCTCTCTGTTTTCTGTCTCTCTGTCCCTCTCCCTTTTTTCCTATCTCTATCTTTCTCTCTTTTTCTCCTTTTCTCTTTCTTACTGTCACTCTGTTCCTCTCTGTTCTTCTCTTTCTCTTCTCTCTCTTTGTCCCTCCCTCTTTTTCCTGTTTGTCTCTGTCTTTCTTTTTCTCTTCTTCTCTCCCTCTTTCTTACTGTCTCTCACTTTCTGTCTCTGTTCCTGTCTCTCTCTTGTCTGCTCTCTCTTCTCTTTCTCTCTCACTCTTTCTTGCTGTTCCTCTCGTTCTGTCTCTCTTTTTGTCTCTCTGTTCCTCTCTCTTCGCCTCTCTGTCTTCTCTCTCATTCTCTCTCTGTCCCTCTCCCTCTTTTTTCTGTCTGTCTTTTGCTATTTTCTCTTATCTCTCTCTTTCCTACTTTCTCTCTCTTTCTGTCTCTCTCCTCCTCTTTTCTCTTCTCTTTCCTCCTCTCCTCTCTCCCTCACTCTTTCTCATTGTTCCTCTCGTTCTCTCTTTCTGTCCATTTCTCTCCCTCTCTCTCTCACTCTTTCTGAGAGAAATAGAAAGAGAAACAGTCTCACTCTCTCTCTTTTTCTGTTTTAACCCCCCTCCCTCTCTCACTCTCTTTCTAACTCAGTACAGCACATGTTAATGTTGTCGAAGTATTGAAAATCATGTACTGATCAATATTAAATTTAGTCTTGAAACTAGATACTCATTTGAGCAGGTAAAAAGTCACATTCACAGGACAGAAATGAGCCTTTCCTGCATGTCTCTGAGCTGTATCAGAACAAGTATAAGAGCACATAGACGAGTATACGCCCATGAACCACTATAGATCCTACCAGGACTATCTAAGAAATTATAATGGATTGTAAAGGCACTGATCCGGAAAATGCTTTGTCTTGTTCCCCAATTCATTTACCTGAACCACAGCCAGAACCACAGGCTTTAACAAAACTTTACAAAGACATATGGGTCTGGATCCTGGATTGACAGGTGGATTAACCAGTCAGAGAGGCCAGTGCTCTGTGTGTGTCAAAACAAACGTGGCAGCTACTTAAAAAGGGGGAAAAAATAACCCAGAGCACCGACAAACAGCCCAGACTACTGCAGAATCAACAATCAAAGCACTTTTTTTAAGGTTTTCAGGTAAAAGAAGTTATGTATTTTATCCTGAATGATTCAAGAATTTTCTAGTGACAGTGGTTGGACATACAGCTTTACGGTTTCTTCTGGATTCGAGCAGAAGGTAGAAAGGACTGGCTGCACACGGAACCGATTCACCAGCCAAGTGTTCCAGCAACGAATAGTCCCAGAATCTAATCAATTGCAATGAAATGTTTAGAAGTCATTGCGTTTCTGCTGTCATCCACACGCCAGGATCAATCTTCAGTACTGTTCTTAAGAGCTGTTAAGAGTGAATTTATTCTGCTCTGTGTCTCATAGGAGTTCTTGGCTCAATCTTCTCTGCTCTCCGTCTTTTCACTGGGGCTTTGAGCTGAAGGCTGAGTCTGTCTGCTACTAGTTTTCTGGCCATAATTCTTAGACGTGTCAAAAACGTTGTCCCAATGGCCTGAGTTTTGAAACTTTTCCCAAAATGCAAGACTCCTGTGCAGATATAAAACACGAGGACTTTAGTGACTTTAATTTAATTTAATATGCAAATGTTCAGAGTTTTCAGGACCAAACATGAAGTAAACCACACACACATGTTTTAAAACTCTTTTCCTCTCCTCCCTCCAGACTCCCCCCTCTCTATTTCTTTCTCTCTTTCTCTTCTTCTTTCTTTCTCTCTCTATCTTATTATTTCTCTCTCTTGCTCTCTTTCTGTCTCTGTATTTCTCTCTCGTTCCCTGTCCCTCTCTTTCTTTCTCCCTGTGTCCTCTCTCTTTTTACTTCTCCCCCTCACTCTCGTTTCCTTTCTTTCTGTCTCTATCTCTGTCTCTTTCTTTGTGTCTTTCTCTTTCCGTCTTTCTGTCCGTCACTCGTTCTCCTCTCTCTATCTATCTCTCTGTCACTGTCTTGTTTTCCCTTGCACTTTTTCTTTTTATCTTTTTATCTCCCTTTCTCTCTCCCTCTCTTTCTGTCTGTCTGTCCCTCTCCTGTTCTCTCTGTTTGTCTTTCTGTCTCTCTCTTTTTCTCTTTTTATTGCTCTTGCTCCCTCCCTCTCTCTCCCAGGCTTTCTGTCTCTCTCTTTTTTGTCTCTGTGTTCTCTCTCCCCCTCTCTCTCTTTCTCTCTTTTTTTCTCTTTTAACCTCTCCCTCTGTCTCTCTTTCTCCCTCATTCTTTCTCTCGCTTTCTTTCTGTGTCTCCCCTTTTTTCTGTCTCGTCTCTCTTTCTATGTCTCTCTCTCTCTTTCCGTCTCTCTGTCCATCACTTGTTCTCCTCCTTTCTCTTTCTGTCTATCTCTCTGTTCTCCGTCTCTCTTCCCCTCTCTTTTTTCTCTTTCTCTTTCTCCCCCCTTGAGCTCGTCTCTTGTTTTTTAAGTACCAGTCCCTCTCATCTCCTCCTCCCTCTTCTCCCTTCTTTCCTCTCCTCCCTTCTTCCCTCTCCTCCCTTCTTTCCTCTCCTCTTCCACACATCCAGCTGTATTTCTTCACAGACACCGCCGTTAAAAACTCGGTGTTCTACAGAGATTTGGTGCAGGGCAGATTTACTCCAAGTTTAACTCATAAGTCACATTCGGAGCGCTCCCTTTCTCCTCTCATTCCTTGTACGACCAACACAACCACAGTATTCGTATTTCCCACACACACGAACGCACCACTCTTAAATTAAAGCGTTGTATATACACAGAAAATAAAATAGGTGATAAAACAGAACTGCCAGACCCCTCTATGTAATGAGCTGCTGCTGTATGAAGTATATAAGCTCTCAGCACAAACAATGGCACCACTATTACTCCCAAAATAATAGAGCTTTTAGAAAACGGGGGCTATATTGCATTATTTTAATATACTTAGGAGAATATAAACAATTGAATGGAGTCAGGGATCTCCAATTAAATAATATGGAGTATGTTTTTCCAGTTTTAAAGGTGTTATGTACTTCAGTGGCATCATGATGGGGTGATCGTGATGGAAGAAGGATATGATTTTGATACTGAAGTAAAAGTACATATACCGGAGCAAAACAAATACTCAAGTAAAAGTATCACATGAGAAAATATACTTAAGTCAAAGTATTAAACTACCCTTTAAAAATGTGCTTAAGGAGTAAAACAATAAAAGTATTTCATGCATATTTTGATATCTAATAAAACTTAAAAAAAAAAAAAAAAATTTACTTTTCAGTCCAGTTCAAAATCTTAGGGCCTGTTTACACGTGTAACTGGATAAAAACGATAAAATATTTATCGGAAGTGCCTTTCATTTAAATTGTGTTGCCGTTTTTGGGGCTTAAAAATGCAAAAAGCTGAAACCACCTTCCAGAGTGAAAAAGTTGAATACGCTTCGCCGTAGCTTTTCCGTTTACACTGCCCAAGACGCAAAACTCTGGTCAGATCTGCTAACGTCGCGTACGTGTTTACATCACATATGTAGAGTACACAGAGACAAACATGTCGGATCATTTCCAGACCTCGGACCTTCAACCTGCTAATAAACTTACAGGAGACATCCCAACAAATGTACAGAATATGCATAAAATGAGTAAACAGAGAAGGATCTGCAATTACCTCTGTCAAATTCTGGAAGCACCGGTTCATTGCAGGCGAGCCAGGCAGCTATGGGCGAGACCTGGGAGAGCCGCCTGGCATGCAAACCCAATCGAATTCCACACATTTTTGCGTCACCGTATGCACACAGATTTCCTCCTGAAAACGCTCGTCTAAATGTGGAATAAAAAGTGAAAAAAGTGAACACCACTTTTGCCTCTTCTGCTCAGACCCTCATCAATATAAACGTAGCCTTAGGGGAGTAGAAAGTAGGGAGAATATAAAAATTAGAATGGCGACAGACTGCCCCAATTAAATAATAAAATGGAGTTTGCTTTGCCAGTTTTAAATTAGTTCTATAAAATGTAGTTGTTTGTTATGTCATTAAAGATGGACTCTGTAACTTTTCTGGTAGGGTTCACCACCTGCTTGGAGATGTCATTGTTTTTGTCTGGACTCTTTCACGGCATGCTAGTGATCTTATCTATCTTGTTTCCATGAAGATAGCCTGTAATGTTTCACAATATGGCATTAAACAAATCTACACTATGGGGGAAAGTTTTGTTACTTTAAATAAGACTAAAATTTTCTCTCATTTTAACACAATCCGACCAGAAAGAGCCGTGTAAAAGGCCAGCACACACTACAGGATTTTTTGGTCTTAAACTATTTTTAAACGTGTGACAAAAAGTGCACACCACAGACACAAGGAGAATCTTATGAGACATAAATTCTCTGATTGCAAAGATTGCAGTGGGATCTGTCTGTGGACCACAGGATATAAAGCTGTGAGCATGATCGCGTCTGCTGTTTTCTATCTTCAGTAAAACAACTTGCAAGAGACTCTGAAGTGTTCAAAGATCAGAGCTCTGCACTTTGAGTTTAGGTAAATGTTAAAAAGATGCTATTATTATTTGTGAAATGTGGTGCAATACTTCAGATACAGGATTTTTAAAGCATAAAAGATTGGAGATAAAGTCCACAGGAAGTAGAGTCACTATCATTAATCTGTAGCTTCACCTCGATCCTTGTGCTGTGTGGATGGAAACAGACACACATGAGGAACTATTTCGCCTTTTTACTTTCAAAGAACGCCTCAAACTGGATTAAAAGCACAGTTTTGTGGACTGGATGTCATTATTTGCAGAGGACAATTTCTATGGATAATGTGGGTGAGATGCTGCACTTTAAATTTACCACTTTACATTAGGTGAGTAATAAAGTTTTTATTTTCGCTATATCCCGAGTTTGCATGTGTCCGTCACTCCTCTGCCCCTGACGCTCTGTTTTATCGGCTGTTACCGTCGCGTTGTTGATGTTTGGTGGTTACGATCTGACACTGACACCGCACATGAAGAGCAGCGGCTACAAAATCACACACAAAGACACAAAGTCGGGTCACGCCTCCCCAAACTTAAGGAGATGAAATCACAGCCAAAATCAGGCAAATTCTCCTGTAGTGTGTGGCGGCCTTTAGATGGAATTACAAGTGAGATGATTTGTGTTCTCACCCCCAACAAGATGTCACTGCAAAGTATAAAGTACAATAAAAATCTGCATTTAAACAAGATTGATTTTTGGCTTCCCCCTTTTGTACTTAAAAATTATTTGCCTGTCGAATGCTGTCATGGGCGCCTGAAAATGCGATGTTGTAAATCTGTTTTGTATTTTTTCTTAAAACTTCGACAGTTCTTGCTAATGTGTGCATTGTGTCGCCATGGTAACTACTGAACATTTCACCATACAGATACACATACAACACCCCCAGCATGATGTGACTGCAAAGTATCAATATAATATCAATATTTTTTGTTTGTTTGTTTGTTGTTTTCTCCAAAATCTTGCACATCTCTTTTCAAAGTAGCAGAGATCAACTCAAATTCTGACTTTCTTGGATGAGATGTATCTGACCTTTTCATGCTCAGAGTCTAAACTATGTGTTCTGGTTTGAATCAGCGAAGAATCTTCCTCAGAAAACAACAGAGACATGTCCAGGATCTGGCCTTTAAAAACACTGGCCTGTGATCTGCCGACACCTGGAAATGTTCCCCTCCTCTTTAAAACATCTCTGTGCTTCGTCTGGCTTTCATTCTGTAAACTATTTTCCACCACTCAGACACAATTGTGACGGGAGATATGAGGTGCGTCCTGAACCAAAACAAACACCTAAGTGCAAAAAGTAGTTTTTCTTATTTTAAGATGTATTTTCATATTTTAAGCATAAAAAGTCATATTCCACTGGTAGATAATTTTACTTGTCACGTGAAATTTACTCAAATCATGGTAAAACTTTCTTAATTTAAGTCATCTTAACTTGAGTAGATTTTGTTTTTTTGCAGTGTGTAATTGCTGAGCATTTTGACATAGACATATATGTAAAACATCCCCAGTTTGATGTCAGAGCAAAAAAAACAAAACAAAGAAATAATCTGGGTTTAAACCAGAAGTAAAACAAATAAATTGATCAATACAGTCAAATGGTGATGGGAGGACACCAATTTGCAACTGAATCTACCATATTTTTCAGACTATAAGTTGCTCCGGAGTATAAGCTTAAAAATGTGTAATGAAGAAGAAAAAAACATATATAAATCACACTGGACTTTGTTTATTTTATAAAATCAGAGACCAAGAACCGACATGTCATCTTGAAAGGCAACTTATAGTAATAAAATGAAGCTCCTGATGCTCACGGTTACAGGAGCGAATCTGGAGCCAAGCTCTATGTTATGAAGACAAAGACAAAATAGCAACAAAAAAAAAGACCATGGACCATGTAGAGCGGGTTCATACGAACATTGTAAGACCCAAATGACGAGGCTACAGCAGCTTTTACAGAGAGAGGAATGATAAGATCCAAAGTAAGTGCGTTAGCTCTGTCCATTCATATGTACGGTCTATGGGCTGTCAGTGTGAAAAATGTAATATATAAGTCGCACCTGAGTATAAGTCCCAAACTATGAAAAAAAAAGAAAAATACAGTATATCTAAAATGAGTAATATGATTGTTTGTCATAGAAAATGTACACAAAAATAGATTTGTAATAAAACCATACCATTCTTTATTTAGACAATAGAGTGTCAAACATTAAATCTTAATACTTTCTTTTTAATCCCATGTGATTTTATGTCTGTGTAGTGCAGTGGTCCATGGGCATTTACTAGTCTATGTGCTCTTATACTTGTTCTGATACAGCTCAAGATCATTCTAGAGCTTCAGGAAAAGGTCATTTCTGTCCTGTGAATGTGACTTTTTTAGTATCGATATCTACTCAAATAAATATATACTGTAGTTTAGATCCTAGTTGCATTAGTATCTGATTTACAATACTTTTAACAACCCTGTATAATAATCTATTCTGAGCTTTGTACTCTCCTCCACTCATCGATCAAGACATAATTTAAATATAGTATGACTGTAGGAGACTTTACAGTGTATTTTGCATCTCTGTCTCCTGTATTTCCCATTTGTCTTGTATTATTTGTTGTATTTCTGTGTGTATATTTCTGACCAGACCTGAGGAATAAGTGGCACTTGGTGGTGGACCGTCTGACCGTGCTCTTCCTCAAGTTCCTCGAGTATTTTCACAAACTGCAGCTGTTCGTCTGGTGGCTCCTGGAGATCCACATCATCAAGATCGTGGCCTGCTACATCGTCCTGGTCTCCGTCAGAGAGGTACGTCATTCAGCAGGGTCAAATTCACTGCGTTTGACCCAATGAGTGCTTTTCAGATTCTAGTTTGTAATTATAACACACTCCAAAGGGGAAGGAGCTGTCTTAAACCTCACAGCAATCAATTTTGTGTAATATAGGACTTTTAAAGCAGAACAAAGTAACACTGTTCCTCATTAAACATTGTTGTAAGTCCCTGTGATGGGCAAATATGTATTTTTGGGATGTTTGAAGCATCCATAGTCTCTCCCTGCTCTGTGTGGAAAACCAGTCGTGCGTCTTCTATGGTTGACACGACACGAAGAGAGTTCTCTTGGGGAACAATTTTTAAATATTTGGCTGTTATATGTTTTTGTGTGTCATTATAATGCATTATTTCAATTTCAAAAAAGAAAAAAGAGGGAAAAACACTTCTCTGACGGAGTGGCAAGAGGAGCTCGATTGCTAAAGTTACTTAGGCTACGTTCAGACTGCAGGGCTTAATGTTCAATTTGGATTTTTTGGGGAAATCTGATTTTTTTGCGAGGTTGTTCACATTTACAATTAAATGCGACTTGTGATCTCCAGTGTGAACTTCAAACTCCCCAAAAGTGTCCCGAATGCACATTGGACAACACAACGACGTCACAGCAGCGAGTGTGCTCAGTGATTACAGAAGTAGCTTAAACACAGACGCTGCATTGATCACCTGGAGATTTTAAAGTTGCTGTCGTACCACTCTTGCAGAAGGAAACACGTCAGCGTTGGGCTGTATTAGCTTGCGACAGGAGCTTGTTACAGCACAATAGCCGACCTCTCAGTTGTTGATGACGTGTAGGTCGGATGTAGGTGGGATGAATGTGACCTGGTCGTTTGCACATCAAATGATCTGATATGTATCAGTTTTAGGAGCACATATCCAAGTGGTCTGGGTCGCATTTGAAAAAATCGGATCTGTGTCGTTCAGACTGTCGTTAAAAGGATCAGATACAGGTCGCACAGGGGTGAAAAGATCGGATTTGGGTCACTTCAGGCTGCAGTCTGAAAGTAGCTCAAGTTCTGCTTTAAATTCCACTGACAAAAAACACAACGGTTGTATTTACCCTGCTGGGACAGTAAAGTTGATTGATTATAATGTTTTTCTTCCCCCCTGTAGGTGTCCTTGTTGAATTACGTCTTCCTGGCGTCGTGGGCGTTTGCTCTGCCCTACAGTCAGTATCGCCCCCTAGCGTCCAGCGTGTGCACCGTTTGGACCTGCGTCATCATCATCTGTAAAATGTTGTATCAGCTCAAGTCCATCAACCCGCCCTCCTACTCCAGCAACTGCTCCATGGTAAAGTCACGTTATTGGTCCACTTTTGGCCACAAGAGTTTGTTTGTACGATTAAAAACATTTACAGGATTCGAGAATGTCAAGTATTGTGATAATTCTGGTTTAGAGACTGGACCAATCATAGAGCAGCATTGGGGTTTGGGTGGAAGCCAGGACTAAGCCAGGACTAAACCAGGACTGTACTAAAACTAAACCAAGATTAAACCAGGAATAAACCACCCCTAAAGCAAGACCAGCACAGAACTAAACCAAGACTAAACTAGGACTAAACCGGGACTAACACAGAACTAAACCGAGACAAACACAGAAAAACACAGAAAGGTCTAAGAAAGAACTAAACCAGGACTACACCAGGACTAACCCAAGATGGTCAATCAATCACACTTTATTTAGAGTCCTTTACAACACTCAAGGTGACAAAAGTGGTTTCCAATAAAACCAACACAATATAAAAACATTCTAAACTAGGACTAAAACTAAACCAAGACTAAACCTGGACTAAACCAGGACTAACCCAGCCTATACCAGGATTCAACCAGGACTAAACCAGACTAAACCAGACTAAACAAAGAATAAACAAAGAATAAAACAGGACTAACCCAGACAATAAAAGAACTAAACCAGGGCTAATGCAAAACTAAACCAGGACTAAACCAAGACTGAACTAAAACTAAACCAGGACTAAATCAGGTCTAAACCACAATTTAACAAGGACTAATCCAGACAAAACAAGTACCATGCCAGGACTAAACTAGGACTAAACCAGACTTAAAGACTAAAAGAGGACTAACTCGACTAACTCAGACAATAAAAGGACTAAACCAGGGCTAACGCAGAACTAAACCAGGACTAAACCACGACTTAACCCTGAGTAATAGGGGACTACACCAGGTCTAATCCTGACAAAACCAGGACTACACCAGGACTACACAGGACTAAACCAGGACCACACAGGATTAAACCAGGATTAAACCAAACAAAGACTAAAACAGGACTAACTGAGACAATAAAAGGACTAAACCAGATCTAATGCAGAACTAAACCAAGTTCTAAATCACAATTTAACCAGGACTAATCCAGACAAAACCAGACTATACCAGGACTAAAGCAGGACTAAAGCAGAACTACAGCAGGACTACACCAGGACTATACCCGGACTAAAGCATTTGCGTTGCATTTTTTGTATGTAAAGCGCTCTATAAATAAAGTTTGATTGAGTCATTGAAAGCAGGTCTAAACCAGGACTACACCAGGACTACACAGGATTAAACCAGAACTAAACCACGACTATACCAGGACTTACACCAGGACTCACCCTCTCGTTTCCTTCTCCCACAGCCTGACGGTTACACCCCAGAGCAGGAGCAGGAGCTGAAGGACTCCCTCTTGTACCGGGACCTCGTGGATCCAGCCAACTGGGTCGGTCTGAACAAGGCTGACGACGTTCTGTCATATTTACGGGTGAGCATCAGGTTTAAATTATCTTAAACTAGATCATAAACACACGGAGAAACTTGTTTGTACGTTATACACCCATCCCAACTTTGTATTTTCAATATAGACCATGAAATTATCACTTTAGCACATATATCAGTAATGTTTTGATGCAACTAAATCACATTCCGTTAATTTTGTCCATGAGCAAAATATATAATTAAATCGCAAAATAATTGTTGAAATAAGAATTATTTATCATAATTAACTGCAAATTAACAATGGACAATGGATGAGACCAGATGTGGAATAGGCCTGTGTGCAAAATAACAAAATGGTTGTTAAACAGACAAATAAACAAATTCTCACACACTTCCTGTACTAGGGGAGACTAAATTGGGATAAATTAGTAGTAAAACTTGTGGACCTCATGAAAAATCAACCTTTTTAGAGCTGTTAACCATTTATAGTAGTTGCCCTTCTGATTTACCCTCCCTGTACTTACTTCTTTCTCCAATTTTACTTTCTTAATTGGTGATACTGCACAGTCATTCTGGTACAAATGGGAAAAAAATCCTCTCACTCGCGCTCTAATCCTCTATTTACCTACATAAAGACTATCACCGGACTGTGCACCTTTAAAAACAGAGAGAGCGAACGGGAGTGCAGGGGAGAGAGGGATGAGACAGAGTGAAACGAGAGTGTGTGAGTTTGTACGTGTGTAATATTTTAATATTTGATTCTCTTGACGCGTTCACTGTATTTATTGCTTTTTCATCCAACAATCCCTCTGCTTTTTAGTGAACAGTGTTAAAAGCCCTTCTGGGGACTGCGGTTGCGAATTAGCCTCGGCTACAAACACTGCGATACCTGCATCAGATTACTGAATTGTTAATCTATGTTTGTGTATCTGTCCCTATTCAAATAAACAATAAATAAATAAATACAATAGTGTGATCTGCATCTATCCATCAGACCCGCCAGCAGCTGCATGGCTCTTTGTCGTGATGACGTTTACAGCGACATCAGCTCTCACAGTTGTCTAAATCAACAGACTTGTTTCTTTTAAGTCATTTTAGCTCAATCTATGTGGTTTAAAGTGTCCAAATTATAACACAGATTATAATGATATACAGCAGACTCAGCATATCTTCTTTTACATTAATTACTAGTATTTATTGATTTAACTTGCAGGGTTCCCACGGTCATGGAAATCCTGGAAAAGTCATGTAATTTTGTAAATTCAGTGAAAGTCATGAAATTTTAGTATCTGTTTCACGCAACTACAGCGTTCTGTTAGGTTCTCATTAGGCTGTTATGATTATTTCTGAACGTCTGCGCGGCCGCTGCAGTAGATAATACACTATAAGGTGTTTTGTTTAAAAGAGACGACAGTAAATGCACTGACAGGATTTTGAATGTTAAAAAACTATAATACCAAACCATAAGATGAGTGGAAATGGTTAAGATTTCATATTTAGCCCCAAAAGTCTGCTCAGTTCTACACAATTCTATAAATACTCTACCTACACCTTATTTAATCCTACCTGCACCTTTGTATGTTACTATATTTTATTACATTTTTATTATATCTGTATTTTATTATATTTTATTATATTTTTTACTATATTGTTTACTTATTTTCCCTTGTATTTGCAAACACTTTTTAACAGTACTATTTATTGCAGCTATTAGTACTTCTTGAATATCTTAGCGAGTCAACAGTTCTTCTCATCCTGAGCATTTAATTGCACTGTCGACCTTGTGTTGAACCTGCATATGACAAATCTTTAATCTTGAAAATCTTGAACATGTAATGGTGCCATGTCATGGAAATGGAAAATTCACTTTAGATCATGAAAAAGTCATGGAAAAGTTTTGAAATTTTGTCAGTGAAAAGCAGTTTAAACCCCTTTATGTTGTTTCTCGTGTCAGAATAACCTGCTGATGCTGGCGGTCTTGGCCTTTGAGGTGACCATCTACAGACACCAGCAGTACTACAGACTGAGGAACAAGCTGAGCCCTCCGGCCGCTCACATCATCTTCCACGACATCACCAGACAGCACCTGGACATCGGCATCATCCACTTCATCAAATACTTCATCAACTACTTCTTCTACAAGTTCGGACTGGAGGTGAGCGGCAAGAAACTCAGTCAGAAAAAAGAAGAGAGTTTGTGTGTTTGTACTGGTGTCCTTTTCTGTGGCTCAGAACAGATTCGCTTTCATAATTTAATTTTATCAGCCGTGTCTAATACTCAGTTACATTTACCCAGTTATATTTAGTAACTTTTTGAAGAAACTGTACTTTTCAGATTACTTTTCTAGCAGCATACTTTTACTCCTACTTGTGTAATATTTTATCGTAAAAACAGTACTTTAATTTGGGTAAAAGTTGTGGTTCCTCTTCCCGCTGTAAGTAAATCTACAAGTAATAAAAGCTTTATGTCGACTAGGGGTGTAAGAAAAAATCGATTCAGTGATATATCGTGATACTTCATTGCGCAATTCTTGAATTGATTCAAAATACATCTGAATCGATTTTTTAATTAAGATTTTTCACAAAAATTCATTAGTTGCTTTCATTATTCTCATTCTTTCATACAATTTGGTTCTCATGAAGGTGTAGTTGACAATATTATTAGAAGTTATTATTGATAAATTGCAATATATCATCCATTATTTTAGTATTGGGATCTATTGTGATATATCGAATCATGACATGGATATCATGATATGTATCGTATCATCAAACTCAAGGCAATGCAGAGCCCTAATGTCGACAGTATGAAATGATTTGAACATTTGTGTTTCTGGCATCTTTCCATTAAATATTAATTAGTTGTTCTAATTTTGTATCACTAATTGAAAAATGCGATTTTTTGGGGGTTATATTTATTGTTTTGTCCTTCAGATTACTTTAACTTCAAATTATAAATCAGATGTTACGATGTCCAGACAGTTTAATTTTTCCAAATACTTTTTTACCAAAACTTTGTACTTCTGCTTGAGTATTATTATTTTGCAGTAACGTTAGTCTTACTTGAGTACAGTTTTTGCCTACTCTACCCACCTCTGGTCATGGATTTCTGACATTTCTCACGTATTCTCTCTCTCCTCAGACGTGTTTGTTGTTGGGGGTGAATGTGATCGGACAGAGGATGGATTTTTACTCCATGCTCCACGCGTTCGCCCTGATCGCCGTCATGTACCGCAGGAGGAGGAAGGCCATCGCAGAGATCTGGCCCAAGTACTGCTGCTTCCTGGCCTGCATGCTCACCTTCCAGTACTTCATCTGCATCGGCATCCCACCTGCAGCCTGTAAAGGTGGGTGTGGGGAAGCTGCATTCTTCTGATGACCTAGAAAACGCAGAGGACTGGAAACGTAAAGGTGCACAGTGTAACTAAACACAGCTCTACTTTACATTTATTCAATTACAGGTGGTTTTATAGCTCAAAAATACCTCGAAAAACAGGCATTTTGAGTGTGAGCGGGGTCGCCTCTCCACAGATCTGACCTGTAACATGGTCTGGTTTGGTTTCCATGAAGATAGGAAGCTTTAATGCCATACTGTGAAACATTCCAGACAATAACATCTCTATGGAGACACCTTTAAAGGCTCCATATTGCACTATTTTCTGGTCTATGTTTTAATGTTGTTTCCTAATACAGAACTAAACCAGGACTAAGATAGAACTAAACCAGGACTAAACCAAGACTAAACTAAAACTAAACCAGAACTAAACCAGGACTAAAATAGATCTAAAGCAGGACTGAGATAGAAGTAAACCAGGACTTAAACCAAGACTATACTAAAACTAAACCAGGACTAAACCAAGTCTAAGCCACAATTTAATCAGGACTAATCCAGACAAAACCAGGACTACACCAGGACTACACCAGGACTACACCAGGACTACACCAGGACTAAACTAGGACTAAGCCAGGACTACACCAGGACTAAACCAGGATTAAACCAGACTAAACAAAGACAAAATCAGGTCCAACTGAGACAATAAAAGGACTAAACCAGATCTAACGCAGAACTGAACCAGGACTAAACCATGACTAAAAAACTAAATCAGGTCTAAACCACAGTTTAACCAAAACTGGGACTACACCATGACTAAACCAGGATTAAACCAGAATTTACACCAAGGACTAACCCTCTTGTTGCCTTCTCCCACAGCCTGACGGTTACATCCCAGAGCAGGGACTAAACCAGGACTAAACCAGGACTAAACCAGGACTAAGCCAGGACTAAACCAGGACTATACCAGGACTAAACCAGGACTAAACCAGGACTAAGCCAGGACTAAACCAGGACTACACCAGGACTAAACCAGGACTACGCCAGGACTAAACCAGGACTACACCAGGACTAAACTAGAATTAAACCACAACAAAATCACGACATATCCCGGAGTAATCGGGACTACACCAGGACAAACCCAGACAAAACCAGGACGAAACCAGAGCTAAACCAGGACTAAACCAGGACTAAGCTTGTAATATAGGACCTTTAACATGTGTTTTTTATGTTTTTTTATTTCCAGATTATCCCTGGAGGTTTCCCAACTCTACAACAGACTCCAAAGTGGTGAAGTGGCTCTACGTCCCAGATTTCAAAACAAAACCCAACCCCTCTTTTCTCATCTGTATGTGGTATTTACACATATTTAGATGACAGAAACGTGTCGTACAGAAGCTGATTCCCCTCTCTTCTCTCTCTCCCAGACGACTACATGCTGCTGCTGTGCGCCTCGTTCCAAAAACACGTGTTTGACGATGAAAACAAAGCGGCCGTTCGGATTATGGCTGGAGACAACGTGGAGATCTGCAGGGACCTGGACGCAGCTTCCTTCAGTGTCCACAACCCAGTGCCCGACTTCATACACTGCAGGTAAAATATCTGAACGTTCATTCTCCCTTTATTTATTTACTTATTACTTATTGCATTCATAAAACCAGTGTTATTTTTGCTGATTAAAGGGCCCGTATTACGCTATTTTCTGATCTATGTCATGTTTCCTCATCAAAAACAGACCCGGAGTTGTGTTTTGTTTTATTCTCAGACGTTTAACACACAGATCCTGCATATTTACGCTGAGTTCTTCTCTCAAATGGAGAACACATACCTGGATCTCAACCAGGACTAAACAAAGACTAAAACAGGACCTAATTCACTAACTCAGACAATAAAAGGACTGATCCAGGGCTAATGCAGAACGGAACCAAGACTAAACCAGGACTAAATCAGGTCTAAACCAGGACTAAACTAGAATTAAACTATGACTAAACCACGAGTTAATCTGGAGTAATCAGGAACTACACCAGAACTAACCCAGACAAATCCAGGACTACACCCTGACTAAACCAGGACTAAACCCTGACTAAACCAGGACTAAACCAGGACTACACCAGGACTACACCAGGCTTCAACCAGGACTAAAAAATAATCAAACCGGTTTAACCCAGACAATAAAAGGACTAAACCCGGCTAATGCAGAACTAAACCAGGTCAAAACCAAGACTGAACTAAAACTAAACCAGGACTAAAAGAGGTCTAAACCACAATTTAACCAGGACTAATCCAGACAAAACCAGAACTATACCAGGACTAAACTAGAATTAAACCACGACTAAACCACGACTTAACCCGGAGTATTCGGGGACTACACCAGGACTACACCAGGACTACACCAGGACTGCACCAGGACTAAACCAGGACTAAACCAGGACTAAACCAGGACTAAACCAGGACTAAACCAGGACTAAACCAGGATTAAATCAGACTAAACAAAGACTAAAACAAGACTAACTCCTGCTGAGTTTTTCTCTCAAACCGAGAAGACATTTGCTGGTCTCTGCTGAACTGAAAGTAAAAGGAGCTGTTCACATGTAAACTTCCACTTCATGACAACATTATAACATAACTTAAAACTTACAGGAGTTAGTTTTGTGTAATATTGGACCTTTTAACTTTAACATCCATCCAGACCTGTCCTGTTTTCTCACACTTCGGTGCAGCAGAGGTCTGGGGCAAATCATTGTAACCCGACTCTTGTCACTCAACACAGGAAACCTCTCATTACATCGCTAACACGCTAACACGCTAACATTCTAACAACATACACATAGATCTGTCTTTCAGAGTGACTATTGTATAGGAGGAAGCAGGAATCAAATCAGGAACAAAAACAAATGCAAACTGCACTAATATTTACATGAGTTCAAATTGAATCAGGATATTCTTATTGATTATGGATGTTTTGACTGGTAGGGCTGTAAAATAGTTATGGTTACCGCAAAACTAAAAAAGAAAACTGAAAAGCATAGTTTAATTATTAGAACTAAAATTAAGAACTAAAAGCTGATATATCCGACTTTCGTTTTAACAACATCGTTTTAACAGAGCAAAGTGTGTTTGCCTCCCATTAACCCAGAGCGCACACAAAAACAAATGCATGTGAATAATAAAGATGTGTCAAAGGGTTTGTGAGAGTTTTGAAAATGATCCCTGCTTAAATATTTTATACTATATGAACACAAAATTTACAGATGTTGTAGAAAAAAATATTTAGAGCTTGAAGAAAAATTTATTAATCCATTTGTGAAGCCCAATGAGTTTTTGGAATACAGACAAAAGTTTATTCTTGTTCCAGCAGATATGGACAGGACCTAGGCCTGCCCTGGCCAAAGACCATAGACCGTATATATGAGTGGACATAACTACCCCATTAGCTGCCACACGTCAAACAGGAAGTGCTCCAGGAGGCTCTTCCGGCTCCTTCTCTCCCTTTTCCCCATTGACTTACATTGAGATCTTATTGCTCCTCTCTCTGTACCTGTTGCTGTGGCCTCGTCATTTTGGTCTTAAAATGTTCGTATGCACCTGCTCTGCATGATCCTGATTTTTTTTCCCGCTATTTTGTCCGTCAAAAAAACCCTGTTCAAAACATAGAGCCTGGTTCCAGATTCGCTCCTGTAACCTTTAGCATCGTGAGCCTCATTTGAGCGGCGCTGAACACTATGGGTGACGTCACACTCACTTAGTCCACTTCTTTTGTACAGTCTATGCCAAAGACCGACAGCCTCCAGCAGTATGACTCCTCCCCAGAGCATCTGAGCTCTGAGTATTTATACAGAAATACAAATTACATACATATCCAAGTAAAGGGACTTTTGTTCACAGATTTGTGCTAACCTAATCAATCAACTAATCAACTTAATTTACATTTGAGGACAGCTAAGACAACAAAGGGTTTCCTGACTGGAGAAAGTTGTGTCTGTTGAGTCTTTACACATGTTAATGACTGGTCTGATCTCAGGCCCCATCCACACTAGTACATATTTGAGTCGTTTTCGTTGCGGATACAGTGTTCGTCCACACTAATCTGAAACAATTTGGAGACGCCACTTCCCACGTATTCACCTGAGCACGGATCTGATCCGGCGCTGTGTGGATGAGTGAAAACGTTGATACGCTGCCGTAGTGGCTCTAGTTGCCGTTCTTATTGGACCGCGTCATTGTGACTTGCGCCTTCCTGATTCGCCGGGTTCGTGACATCGGGCATGCAACGCTATTGCAGAAAACAGTTTAAACAAACCCCAGACAAATGTGAAACAGCGTCAATGTTGTGACATCGTGATGACGACATGACGCCAGCCTAATCATGTGACTAGTGTTTCACATGATCCAGACACGGCACATCTGGACGCATTTCCAATACGGTGATACAGTGATTCATTTCAGTGTAAACGTAGTCTCAGGTAGAAATCACATTAATTTACACAAAGCCAGATTGAGAGAAATTTTACCACAAAATAAATTTCCATCTCACAGACACAGATTTATGCAATTTTTAATGAAATAAATGACATAAAATTTAAATCTAAATATTTCAGATTATGTCTGTTTGGTCAAGATCTATTTGATATAGGCCTTATACTGTGTACGTATTTATTTTCACTTAGGATGTGCTACTGTAGGCTGCAGCCATAGTGACCAATTTAGTGAAATGCAAAAACAAAAATGTGTTTTATTTTGACATTTTTGTAACTGAACGTTTGTTAAAATTGCATATTGAATTACTTAATGGAGCATTTCTGGGTCTGTCAAACGCTGTTCTCCATGGAGATGTTATTGCTTTATCTGGAATGTTTCACAGTATAGCATTAACCCTTTCTATCTTTATGGAGACCAAACCAGACCAAGATACAGGTCAGATCTGTGGAGAGGGGACCCCGCTCACAGTCAGAAAACCTGTTTTTTTTAGGTGTTTTTGAGCTCTAAAACCACCTGTAACTGAATAAATATAAGGTAGAGCTCTTTAATGTCACACTGTGGAACATTCCAGGCAGAGCAATATCCACAGAAACAAGCCACCAGAAAAGTTACACAATGCGGCTTTATGCGTAGCCACACGGACGTATAGCCACAGTTTGCATCCCTTTTTCATCAATGGCGAGGAAAAAATAACCTTCCATCTTAGCAGCTATTTATCGACTTGAGTTTCGACCCCAGGGCCAAAGTGTCTGTGCTTTTTGACGGACACGTGTTTTTTGTGGATTATGGATTTTTCTGGCCTCCACTCACAAAAGCGTAATGTGATCCCGGCGAGGAGAGCAGGGATATAAGTGCACGGTGCTGTGTGGTGCGGTGTGGACAGACTATAGGACAGGTTTTCCTCCTCCTCTGTGTTCTGCTATGGGGCCTGTTGATGGACACAGAGTGCGTTAATAAAAGACTTGTCCACTTTGCACATCACAACAGCCCAATGTAAAGAGAGCAGCGATCGATGAGCAGGTGAGGATGCTAAGCTTGTCTTCGGATAATGTCCTATACTCCACACACTTCACACGCGTGCACTGTAAAAACGCTCAAATATCATATGCTAGAACAAAGTACAGTGTTGGCACAATGTTTAATCTCATATTTTTCAATCTAAATATAATTTTTAATGGATACAAATTAAAAATATTAAAGATAAGCTTGCCTCTGGATAATGACCGACTATACTGGACATGATTCACGCACGTGCTTTGCAAAAATAGGCAAATTTTCTGAAACAGTATTGTGTTGTCGATTTAAATATAGTTTGTTAATTGTACTAAAATGCCAAATATTAAAGATAAGCTTGTATTTGGGTAATGTCCTACTGTACTGTACACTATTCACATTACAAAAAAGGCCAGATCTGCAATGTTGATTTAAATACTGTTTGTTAATTGTGCTAAAATACCAAAAATAATAATAGGAAATTCTAAATATTAACAATAAGCATAATGTCCTACTCTACACACATGCACCGCCTAAAATACTTTAAAAGAAAAGAAAAAATATTAACTTAATGACTAGTGAAATCTTTTTACATTCAGATACTTTTTATAAATTGTGCTAAAATGCAAAATATATAATAATAGTAAGCTTGTCTTAAATAATGTCCTATACTCCACGTAACTCAGACACATGCTTTTCCTAAACAAAATTCAGTGTTGATGTAATTTTTTTATTAATAGTACCAAAATGCCAAATATTAATTTAAAATGCCAAATATTAAATAAACTTAAATAAACTTGTCTCTCTACTCTACACACACATACTGCTGTAAAAGAAAATTCAGCTTAACTTAATGAATAATGCAGTTTTTTTCCCATGTAAATACTTTTTATTACATGTAAATTATTAAAGATAAGCTTGTCTTTGGATAATGCCCTGTACTCTAAACAATTCACACATGTTCATCACAAAAAAGGGAAACTTTTCTGAAACTAAATTCCGTGTTGACATGTTTAATGTCATATTTTTTATTTAAATAATTTTTAATCATTCTACCAAAATGCCAAATATTAATAAGCTTGTTTTCAGATAAGAGAATATAGTATCTTTATATCTAGCATTTTAGTACATAACGCATATTATTTAATGGAAAAAGATTATATTATTATTTTATCAGTTGACCTTCCTTTAACTGGTTTTAGCTTGATTTTTATTCTTATTTCTTTTTGTTCTATTTCCTTTTTATTTATTTATCATCATTAATTGAATTGTTTGCATCATTGTCTGTTTTTGTAGGCCTTTTGTATGTTTTTTATGCTTTTTGTATTGTTCTTTGTGGCTTGTACTGCACTTTGCAAACCTCGTTTTTAAAAGCGCTTCATAAATAAAGATTTGTTATTATTATTATTTAAGCTTAAGCTCAAAATGTTCTGTTCCACCTTGTGATGTCATGTAGTGGTAGTTTTCATGTTGCCACCTTTTTACCTTTAGTTCAGTAGAGATGGGCAATTCTGAAGCTGAAATTATCCAAGTGATGCTAGTGAAGGTGTATGAAATTTAAAAACACAGTGGAGCACTTCCTGTATTACCACATGACATCACAAGGTGGAACAGCGCAATTTCAGTTTAAGAGAAGAACTGTGAATGAAACAAAACACAACTCCAGGACTGTTTGTGATGAGGAAACAACATTATAACAGATCAGAAAATGGGGCAATAAGGACCAGAGTCGCCACGGGGCCTTTTTAAAAGTCTTAAAAAGGTCTTAAATTTCATGTTCCTAAATTAAGGCCTTAAGTCTTATTTTTTTCACAAAGGTCTTAAATTTTATTAGCCTGTTTTTTTGTATACTCAACTAGGCTGCAGTGCAAAGTGAGACAATGTGAAAGTTTAGTTTGTCTTGTTAGAATGTTGAGAATGACTTTTGGTAATTTTACAAGCAACACATACGACTGTAAATGAGTTCTGAATGAGATTTTATAATAACAGTATTTTAGTCTACATAATGACTGCGATATTGGTCTTAATTTTCTTTTACATGGTCTTAAAAAGTCTTAAATTTGGGGTAGTCAATCCTGGGAATGCCCTGATGGACCCTTTAAGCACAAATACTAGTATATCTTCACTAAACTCTGCCTCCTCTTCCTCTCTCAGGTCGTATCTGGACATGCTGAAGGTGATCATGTTCAGTTACCTGTTCTGGTTCGTGCTCACCATCATCTTCATCACCGGGACCACTCGTATCAGCGTGTTCTGCATGGGCTACCTGGTGGCCTGTTTTTACTTCCTGCTCTTCGGGGGCGAGCTGCTGCTGAAGCCCATCAAAAAGATCCTCCATTACTGGGACTTCCTCATCGCCTACAACATCTTTGTCATCACCATGAAGAATATTCTATCTGTGAGTGGCCCGGAGGCTTTGAATGGGGTTTCTAATGAGGTTTACGCTGCAAAACTGTAGTATTACAGAATATTGTTCTGACAAAACTAAAAATTCGATACTGAGGAACAGACTTGATACTGAACCGATGCTGACGGTACAACGATGATAATAAAAAACATAATTTCTTTAGACAATAGACAAATGTGATTCTTGTGAGCTTTCAAGGTGCATTGTGTAATTTTTTTTGGTTAGAAATTACACAATTCCTGCTTGTTTCTATGGATATGTCATTGCTCTGCCTTGAATTTTCCATAGTATGACTTTAAACGATTCTCTCTTACATTTAGTAAATTACAGGTGGGTTTGGTCCAAGATTTATTTATTTATAAGGGAAGCCTCTTGAGATGTAACTTAAATATATGAACAAAAAGTAGCATTTACAGAGAAAAAAAGAAAGAACAAATCAAAAGAAAACAAAAGACAAACACAACACAGTCGAACATTCACACTATTCAATACAGGATCCTAAGAAATCAATACTTCTCTCTGAATTTACCATCCCCACACATACATTTATAAATTACTGAAGGAAAGCAACTATGAACATCAGAAAGTACATCAAACAAAAATGTATGATCGAAAACAGGAGCAGGATGTTTATAAGTATCTGAAGACTGACGCCTTAAATAGACGGATTGATGTAATTGATTGGTTTATACCTAGAAAAACAGGCATTCTGACTGAAAACAGAGTTGCTTTCCACAGATCTGACCTGTAACTTGATCTGGTTTGGTTTCCTTAAAGATAGAAAGGTTTATTGCCGTACTGTGAAACATTCCAGACAACAGAATAACATCTTCATAGAGAAAAGCATTTCATTTTATCGACCTTCCATCAAAAAAGTTGCACAATGTCCGTTTAAGCCATGTTATAATGTTGTTACCTCCTCAAAAACAACATACTTGGATTTGTGTTTTGTTTCATTCACCCATGTCTGAGTAATCCTGTCTGTCTGCATCTCCAAACCTCAAATGTTCTGTTCCACCTTGTGATGATTATTTGTTAGGAAGTGGCTTTACAAACTCATCATCTTCTTCTCATGGCTCAAAGTTTTGGAGCTAATTGTTAAACTTGTGTGTGTAGATCCTGGCGTGTGGGTACATAAACTCTCTGGTCCGGCACCAGTGTTGGCTGATCCAGCTCTTCAGCTTGGCCTGCACCATCAAAGACTACAACATCGTCATCAACCAGGACAAACTCTGTAAGTCACTCGTATGCAGGGTATTTACATTTTAAAGGTCCTATATTACACAAAATTGACTCTTGTGAGCTTTAAGTCATGTTATAATGTTGCTGCCTCATCGAAAACATGCCTGGAGCTGCGTTTTGTTTCATTCACACATTGACCTTGACTTATTGGGCTGCCTACATCTCCACTGCTCAATGGGGCTAAAACGAAGGTAGCTTCAAAGTTTAGCAATTCCAGAGCCTAAATTTACAGGATTATTGTGTTAAACATGTGTGAATGAAACAAAACAAAACTCCAGGTATGCATGAGGATACATGACAACAAAATATATTTAAAAAAATACACAATATATGTAGGTCCTTTATAGAGGCCCTGTGAAGTGCATTTAGGTGAGACACATTTCACTAAAACAGCTTCATTATCGTTTAATGTTTTATAAATCTTTTCTGTTTTGCCATAGTTTGACAATTTTTATGAATTAAAATAAAGGTGTTTTTACGAGTCTTAGACATGTTTTGGCTCTTATTAAAATTATGGTGATACTATATCAGCTGTCTGTGTTAGACTAAGAATTTAAATTAAAGCTGCAGTATGTCACTTTCTGGAGGAGGCACATCTCCTGCATGATTCCATGGACTTAGAAAGATAAAACTATACTTAGGAACATTCTGCCATTAATGCCACACTGGAATATTTTAGCCAAAGTAACAATATTTCCATGAAAACAAGCAGAAGGAGGCCTTGGAGGAGAATCAGGTTTGTGGAGACGCAAACCGCTCAGTAAGGACACATGCAGGTTTTTCAGTGCAATAAACACAAACTGCAAACAAAAAAAACATGCTTTTTTTGTTTCGGCTAGTAAGTTACATACTGTGGCCTAAAAAACTTCACCAAAACTTTAAAACTAGGAAAAACTTGTAACGATTTTCAGTAAAATTCTAATTCTAATAACGTGTAGTAGACGTTTCTTGTTAAATGAGTAGTCTAACCTGTCACACGCACTTTAAATCCATAAAACGTACATTTTTGGTGCGATTTCTTGCTCTGAAGTCATGTTTTGTGTTTGCCAGCGGCAGAGGAGCGCTGTGAGGTGCCCACAGGGGAGGCGGGCATCATCTGGGACAGTATCTGCTTCGCTTTTCTCCTGCTGCAGCGGAGAGTCTTCATGAGCTACTACTTCCTCCATGTGGTGGCCGATGTCAGAGCCTCACAGATCCTCGCGTCCAGGTACGTGTCAAAGCTCAGAGACCCATAGGCCTGTCACGAGAACAACATTTGAAGAAAATACATACACGATAACGATAATACTGAAACTAATTTAAGACTGACATGATAACAAAAAAGCTAAAGCCTATAAATACATAACACAACAAAACACTTGAAGGGCCCATATTATGCTATTTTCTATGTTTCTAATGTTTACTCGTCAAAAATGTACCTGGAGTTGTGTTTTGTTTCATTGACACATGCTAACTCACAAATCCTGCATATTCATAGTTCTTCTCTCAAACACAAAACACTCTGTTCCACCTTGTGATGTCATGTGCTAATACAGGAAGTGCTCCACTGTGTTTTTAAACTCCATACATTGGATAATTTCAGCCCTGGAACTGCTAATCTCTCTTGAACTAAAGGTAAAAGGTGTTAACTTAAAAACTGCAATTACATGACATCACAAGGTGGAACAGAGCACTTTGAGCTTTGGAGATGTAGACAAACTAATAATAAAGGGTCACTCAAACATGTGTGAATGAAACAAAACACAACTCCAGGTATGTTTTTGAGGAGGTAACAACATTATAACATCACTTAAAGCTCACAAGAGTCAAGTTTGTTTATTATAGGACCTTTAAGTGTAGTTAAGTAGCTGCATTTGTCATAGATGTTATTTATTTATGTTCTGTTTTGCTCACAGAGGGGCAGAGCTGTTCCAGGCCACTATTGTGAAAGCTGTGAGAGCCAGACTGGAAGAGGAGCGCAAATCTGTGGAGCAACTCAAGAGACAGTGAGAATATTTACATAATAAGACCCCATGGAAACTGGATATTTTGATCTCTGAAAACTTTTAGTAACATAAAATATATAGGAAATTCCAGTTGTAATATCAGCCCAGTTTCAATCATACATATGCATGCTTTGCCCATGCACTCATCGTCGCACTCAATAAGCCCTATGTGTGTATAATAACTATGGCTGTCAACGTTAACACGTGAACTCATGCGATTAATCACAAAAAATATCGCACTAATGTTTTTTTAACGCAGATTAATCACACAATTTATTTTGAACGCACGCGCTCCTCTATCGAAAGCGCGATGGTGACCTGAAAGGCAGCGCAGGTGATTAGGTCGGTGATCAGGTCTGTCCATACGTGACTTTAGATAAAACTAAGGTAGTTTGCAGATATTGCAGCGATGAACTCTTTTTCCGCAGAAGCAGAACAAGTTTAAAATCCCATCTTAAAGCAAAACACGTGTTTGATTCAGCAACGACGCTACTTGTACCAACAACAAGCCGAGAACGACAACCTGTGGCAATGTTGTCAACAAAACTAACAGTGATAGAAAAATCAATAATAATATCACTTTTTGATAATAAATAGCATTTTTGTCAAAATATTTTTGGTATTTTTTGAAGAATAATTAACTGTGATTAATCGTGATTCATCAAAATTCTAAAGTGTGATTAATCTGATTAAAAAAATTAATCATTTGACAGCACTAATAATAACATAACATAAAAATAAATAAATATGTAGGTATGTATGTTTGACAACACGTATGTATGCAACTGTTTGACTTTTCAATAATCTGATACCTCCAGAAATTCAGTCATAATCAGATATTTTGTGCATGTAAACAAAGTGAGTGATTGGCTCGTCTCTGCTGTACGACTCCACACCCTCCCTCCACTATCACACTTGTATCATGCCGTCTGGGTGTGCGTAATTGCCCGCAGTTGTTTACACACAGTCTGTGCGTCTCTCACGTCTCCTGTCTGATCTAATGCAATCAGGATGGAGCGCATTAAAGTCCGCCAGCAGAAGTTTAAGAGGGGCAAGGAGAAGATGCTGAGTATTGCCCAGGAGTCCGGAGAGGGGCAGACCCTGGGCCAGGCCGAAGAGGACGATGACGATGGTACGCTTCAAACAGACAAACCCACACACAGGACAGTTGTATATATACAGGGATTCACAGGGACTTAAAGGACACATATTATGCACTAGTTTTACAGTTACTGGCCTTTGAGTACCTTTGCTACTTAAAAAAATTACCATGACATTATTTTCCATCTTGGCCTATTCTGAAATCAGGTGTGTGGCTCCATCTACTGGCGGCAGGTGGAATTACCATGGAGGAAAAACAAATCTTAGCTGATAATAAACATGCCCCAATATCTTAATATAAGCACGCACTTGTAATAAATGCAACTGGACGGCACAAGTCTCGCAAATATTAACTTATAGGGTTTCTGCCTGTGACGTTACAATCCTAAACTAAATAATTTCTATAGAGGGTTACTGAAACCAGCATGAAGACTGCAAAATACAGTTCTAGATATACGTTTGGTCAGGGGCAATGATTAAAAACTCAAGTCCATTTTGCATAATATGTGTCCTTTAATGATAGATTATACAGGCCAGAGGGACAGTATGGTCATCTGTGATTGGTCAGGGAGAGAGTTACAGAAATTATCATCTTAGGGTGCGTTCAGACTAAAAAAACATCAAAATTGTGACTCAACTTGTACCAGGCTAGGACTAAATCTGGACTAAAATGGGACCAAACTCATTCTACGTCAGGACCAAACCAGGATAAGTGTGAACGCACGCTTAGATCCAGATAAAACATGTACAGTCCACCAACACATATTTAGGATGACTGTAAACATACGGCAGAGAATATTTATTTATTGTCCAAACCTGATTATGATGTTAAAAAACACAGAAGCCAAAGTATCCAAGTAATGCTAAAAATTAAAATATGAAGTCTGTTTAATAAACCCCAAATTCTGCACCAGAATTACAGAGTTAGAGCCTCACCTCCATGTCCATGGCTGCCACATCTGTAACATTTAGCCCCAGGCGGCTGTGGCACCTTAAAAGTCCTGTATTATGCAAAAGTGACTGTGAGGTTTAAGTGTTTTAATGTTGTTACCTCGTCATAAACAGACCTGGAGTTGTGTTTTGTTTCATTCACACGTGCATGGGTAATCCTTTATTATTAGTCTGTTTTTATCTCTAAAACTCAAAATGCTCTGTTCCACCTTGTGATGTCATGAAACGATAGTTTTCAAATGAACAGCTCCTTTTACCGTTCAGTAGAGGTGGGTAATTCCAGGGCTGAAGATTTACAAATGATTCTAGTGAAAGTGAGTGGAGTTCAAGCACAGTAGGGTATTTCCTGTATTACTGGATAACATCACAAGGTGGAACAGAGAGTTTTCAGCGTGAGAGAAGAATTATGCAGCAGTTAAACACACAACTCCAGGTATATCTTTGATGAGGAAATAACATTATAACTAAAATAGCGTAATATGGCCACATTAAAGTGCATATGGCAGCTTTTTGTTTCCCTAATTAGTATTTTGTTTGGTGGTGGGATCGTACTTGTGTTCAATATTTATTATAGTTTTACACCAGTCAAGTGTGTGAAGAAAAGGTCGACTTCACAAAAATAAAATAAACAGGACCTAGTGCTGATTTGTAAAACATGTTGATGACATCACAAGAAGAATTCCACCCATATAACTCACGGAGCGTGTACGCAAACACATCTGACTTTTAAACAGTTATTTTTAGATACTGACTCATTTATATGTATTTTAATAATAGCTGTTGTGTAAATTAGACTAGCTTTGCCCTGATGAGTTGCAGGAAGTAAAATTATAAACCACAACATTGCTAAACTGGGGTAAACGTGGTCAAAATGTGTAGCACAGTCTGAAATATAATGATGCGATGTCCTATAATCTAACCTGCATTTGCACTTTAAAGTGTTATATTCAAATTCAATCACAGCAGACCATCCCTTTGGCTTGTAGTTGCAGTAAAGGGCCCATATTACACTATTTTCCGGCATTATAATGTTGTTTCCCCATCAAACACATACCTGGATAGAGTTTGTCTCATTCAATAATGTTTGAGTAAGACTTTATTATGTATCTGCCTACATCTCCAATGCACAAAATGCTCTGTTCCACCTTGTGATGTCATATAGTGGTAGATTTAAACAGCTTCTTTTTACTTTTAATTCAGTAGAGATTGGCAATTCCAGGGCTGAAATCATCCAAATCATTCCAGTGAAAGTTTAAAAATATAGTGGGGCACTTCCTGTATGACCACATGACATCACAAGGTGGAACAGAGCGTTTTCTGTTTGAGAGAAGCCTAAATATGCAGGATTTGTGTGTTAAAAACTCCAGGTAACAACATTATAACACAGATCACACAATAGCATAATATGGGCCCTTTAGCGTTATAATACTCCTTACTGTACAGTATTATTCTTGTTTATGCCATAGATCTTGTACATATTAAGTTTTAGTTGTAAAGTTTAAGATCACTTCTGTTCTGTGAATATAACATATTTACTGTGAAATGTTGCATTGATGTATTTGTGGAATTTTAGGAGCACAGCGAGCGAAAGCCAAGACCAAAAAAAAGCATTGGTGGAGGCCGTGGGTTGACCATGCGTCCAGTAGGTTTCCTCTTCTCTGATTGGCCCTTGTGTCCTTGACCAGAAAGCTCCGGATTCCCACACTGGCCTGGGCTCCGAAGGCACCACCGAGACAGGGATTAGTAATTTTCTGTTTCTGTTTAAGGGAACTTTGTTTCATTATTTGGCCCGTCTAGTCGTTGAAATGAAAGAGGGAACATACGATTCAAACCGCAACCAGACTTTACTAATAACAGAGTAGGATGATAATAACTTAGTGGGAAAACAGGATATAAATGAATACTTTGCAGCTGATGTCATCAACATTCCCTACTAACTGGAGGCACTGCTCTGTCTGAAGCTCTGTTGCTCAAATTAGACTTTTCAGAGCATCGTTTTAACACAATCTGACCTTAAACAACAGGAGAGCTGATTTGGTACGGTTAAAATCCCTCTCAAATAACATTACACTCACAAGTTAACTCGCTTTAAAACTGTTACTCTCACCTTTTTGTCGAAAATCAAACTCCTAAACAGGACCATGACGCTCGTATTGATCACAGGCTCCTGAAAATGTGCGGTTTAAATCGATTTTGTAGTTTTTCAGACGATCGTTGACATTTTTTTTGTTTGTGTGCATTGCGCCACCATGATAGATGCTGATCATTCCTCCATAGATTTACATCAGGGTTCCTACAGTGTCCTACAGTCTTAAAAGCATTGAATTTATGAATTTGGAAATAATACCTTAAAATGACTTGGAAAAAGGCTTGAATTTGTGCCGTATGTAACTTCTCTGTATCGCATTTCTCTCAAAAGTTTAATTTGTTAAACACCATTATTTGGTTAAATAATGTCGCCTAAATAAAGAACAGCAGAAACAAAAATTGAAAACGCAACTGGGTTAAAGTCTTTTAAACACATCACTGAAGATCAGGAGCTACAGAACAACAAGAAACAAGCTCAGTAGAAGAGTAAAATAAAAGACAATCTCAAAGTTTAATCAAAGACGTTATGTTGTTTTTTTAACGTTGGTTTTACGTTACCAAGCGACTAAGTATTAACTTTTTATATAAATGTTTTTTAAAAGACTTAAATTTAACTTGAAGAAACCTGTACGAACCTTGATACATGCCGACCCCCCATCATGATGTCACTGCAAAGTATCAATAATAATAATAAAGCGTTGGAGGTGAGTGAAGTGTCTTGCCTAAGGACACAAAATCACAAATCACATTCATGTAAAAAGCAGGATAGAAAGTATAGACATACTTTTACTGCAATCCCACTTTAGTTCCCATGTTATTACTGTCCTATCACTATACATTTATCGCGCTGTGACGTAAAGTACTACCAAAAATACATTTCAAAATGTAATTCACAAAATTCAGTCTTCATATTTTAATCTCTGTCATTACTCACTTTAGCACGAAAAAAGAAAGTTGAATGGAAAAACACAAGTCAGATATGTTTATGTATTCTTCTTATCCTTTTTATGCAAATTACTGATTACAGTATCTTATTCATTTTGAGTAAGATACTGACATTTGATCGTATTAGTTAATATAAAGTGATTTTTTTTAACTGAGTTGCCTTAAACAGATATTGGACCATTGGAAAATACTACTTCCTGACGGTGTGTACCTGCTTTTGCCCGACGAGCCCCCAGTCAAGAATCTGTATCATGAATCACGCAAAGACATGAATAAGACTAAACTTTACTCTGCATAAAGTTTAGAGACTTCATTCATTCTTTGCCTGTAGACATGAGCAACCAACAGACTTAAAAAAAATGCATTTGAAATTTAATTTATTGTGAATTCAACCAGGACTCACTCAGCTTTGATTCTTAGATCCTGGCAGGTAAAGTGTGGCAGATTTGCAAGTGAAATTATTTGCAGTGGTGAAGAGGAGGAGATGCTGAGGAGGCAGTTGGATAGAGGAAAGAGAGTGCATTCAATATGTACAGTATTTTATGAATTGAACGAAAGGTGATTGATTTATAAGCAAAGGGAGCAAGAGGTAGAGCGGTTGAGGGAGTGGTTGGTACTGCTGCTTCAGTGAAAAGCAAGTGGAGGAGGATTGTGCTCGAATATCGGTGTCAATTCTGGACATTTTGCTAGATTGGATATTGGCTTCCAGATATCGGTTCAGTCGATACCCGGATTGGACACGTAAATTGATGTAAAAAGACTATTTACTGGTCAGAGATGGTCCAGAAATTTTTACATTTGTATTTATACTCAGCTGTTCTTGAGAGATAAATAACATCTATATACAGTAACATATTTGGATCAATGTTGTTTTACATTATTTTGTATAAAGGACATAAATGCTGTTTTCAGTTTTTGCACTGGTATGTATATATATGTATATCGGCTAGAGGTGTAACAATATCCAAGTCTCACGATACGATATTGTCACCGTATGAACTTCATGGTACGATATTTATTGCGATATCGTGGGAAAGCTCACGATATTACGATATTCTACATAATAACAAGACTGACATTATAAAATGCTTTGACCAGTCATTTGGTACAACGTTTATTGTCATTAGGGATGTAACGATATCCAAATCTCTCTATATGATATTTTCACCATAAACATCTCACGGTACCATATTTATTGTGATATTTTGTGGAGGCTCACAAAACTGTGAATCTGGTCCTTTTTCCTCTAAAAATGCCTTCATGAGACTTAATCCAAAGAATGAAGATGTAAAAGTGCTTAGAACAGTTATTTCTTTATGTCGTCTGCACTGAAATGGAGCAAAGGATCATGGTCTATGTAGTTCCCTCTGTTTTTTTAAGCTAATTCTGCATCATAACGATTCATTTAAGCAAAGAGACTTGTGATTCGATATATTGTGATGGTCCATGATATTATTGTGAGACCTTTGGCGATACGATATCACCATATTTCGGTTATTGTTACATCCCTAATATCGAAAGTGATATCGGAACTGAAAAAGTTGGATGTCTAGACTGTAGCTAAAATGTCTATTTGCTTGAATAGCTTGAGAGGTGATTGGTTGAGAGGTAAAGATAACGAGCTGTGACTTCCTGATATTGACAGGAAGTAGGGACAACAAGGAAGCACAATATTCCTGTTTGAATTTACACATCAAATCAAATTAATTAATCTAACTTGAATCGAGGTTGTGATTTTAAATGGTCAATGGTCAAGACCTCTAGTTGTCTGTGTGGTTTGAACTCATGTCTGTAGCTCACCCCCCACATCACATTTTGAAATTATTTCTCCATTTCATCTTTGTCATTTGGTCATCCCCCCCAGCCCTTCCCCTGTGTGCACTTCTGTTCAAGGACATAAGCCAGCCTCCATTGTTTCAGTACCATAGTCCTGGTCACTTGCTCTGTCTGTAGCTGTCTATATATGAGCTAAAACACTACATTTGTTTTCAGTAGTACAGTATACTAACAAGCCACTGACTCTGCAACTCATTCTCTGCTAACGTCTTCACCTCCACACCGCAAAAAAGCAGGATTTAAAATGTTTTGAATGCAGAATTTCAGTCTAGAGTTGAATAGTTTTGACTAGTTTAGATCGATTTACTTTATCACTGTACATGGCCTGACCTGTTTCAAGTTATTTCTAAGTGGTGTACAGTAGTAGTTTGTGTTTAAACCTTCCAACGAGAAGATCCTGGGGTCAATATCATGAAATGTTTGGGGTCTTTCTTTGCATTTGCACGTTCTCTCTGTGTGTGAGAATCCAAATCTTAGTAGAACAATGGGAGTTAAAGCCCACCGTTTAACTTTCTATCCCAAAAACAGACCCAAACTTAAAGCATGCTTTCTTTTTCATTTTGGTTGTCATTATTGTACTGAAAAACCCGCATCCTTACTGTGAGCGGGCTTGCATCTCCCCGAACCCGACTCGTAACTGGGTTTGCCTGTTGTCTCCTGCTTGTTTTCACGGGAATGTTGTTCCTTTGGTTAGAATATTCCACAGTATAGCATAAAACTCATTTATCTCCATGGAGAATGTTTGGTGTGAACGTTCTGTTGAATCATGCAGGTGACACGCCACCTCCAGAAAGTTACACGGTGTTGCTTTAAATACAGGATGAATATAATTTCCAAGATATTCATAAATGTAGCTGGAATTGAGCAAAATATATGGTCCGAAATAGCTTGAAACACGTCAAAAATAATAATAAAATGTTGTTATACATAATACTGTTCAACTCAACATCGTTCTGAATACAAATCATTTCAACTCCTGCTTTTTTGCGGTGCATTTCTAACATTTTTTAAACATGGATAATATACAGGAACAGTAGTTAGTTTGTGTTGCTTCTGATGCTTCTTCTGTAGGCTGTAGGCTGGTGTGAAGTGTGGGTTTGGTTGTGTTAATCGGATTGTGTGTGGCTGCACTTGTCTCAGTGGTGAGAAGTGGAGACTATTATTTATTTGAGACGGACAGTGAAGAGGAGGAAGAGGAGGACGACAAAAAGGACGACGAGCTGCCAAAGAAGTCTGCCTTTCAGGTAAACTATGTACAAAGCTCAGGAATATGTGAGAACAGAGGTGGGTAGTACTCAGTTACATTTATTTGAGTAACTTTTTAAAGAAATTGTACTTTTTAGGGTATTTTCTAGCGACATACTTTTACCCCGACCTGACTAATATTTTCTATTGAAGTAACAATAATAGTTGTGGTTCCTCTTCCCACTGTGAGTAAATCTACAAGTGACAAAAGCTTGACGTTGACAGTATGAAATTATTTGAACATTATGTTATATTTGCAGGGCTCCTTAAGATGTGATTTAGTTTGTTTTTGGTGTCTGTGCTTTGAAAATACCACATTTTATGCATTATTTCATTATTAATGTTTTGTTCTTCCAATTATATATGTTGCCTTTCCCCAAATACTTTTTTACTTTCACTTGAGTAATTCTTGGACCACGGCTTTATACTTCTACTTGAGTAATATTATTTTTTAAGTAACGTTACCTTTACTTGAGTGCAATATTTGGCTTCTCTACCCACCTCTGTGTATTAAATATTTATCAGTACTGGAATTTATATTTTCAGCTGTATTGACTTCAAAAGCCTCTTCTGATCTCTACATTTTTTACCTCTGTTTTACCTCTTTTATTGTTAAACACATGAGTATTGCATTGTTCTATTCAAGTAACTTTGTCCCTATTTATAATCACATAGTCAGAATATTAAAAGAAGTTTAACAGATTGTTGTAAATGCATTGACGGTTGTTTTCCAAGCACTAAACTAATGCTAACACTAAACATGTTTAAAGAGGGGGTATCGTTCTGAGATCTACACATTTTAATATGTTGTTTTTTGTGAATATAAAGCAATAAAAGGTAACAGGGTGATCTAAATATGTTAACAGTCAAAGAGCCCATATTACGCTATTTTCTGATCTATGTTATAATATTGTTTCCTCATCACAGACCTGGAGTTGTGTTTTGTTTCATTCGCACATGTTTAACACGTAAATCCTGCATATTTAGGCTGAGTTCTTCAGCGTTTTTAAATTCCATACACCTTCACTAGATTCTTTGGGATAATTTCAACCCTGGAATTGACAATTTTTACTGATCAAAAGGTAAACGGAGCTGTTAACTTGCAAACTACCACTACAAGATGTCATAAGGTGGAACAGAGCATTTTAAGCTTTGGAAATGTAGACAGATTAATAGTAAAGGGTTGCTCAAATGTGTGAATGCAACAAACACCAATTCCAGATACTTTTTTCCATGACATAACATTATAACATGTTAATTTTGCGTAATATCAGACCTTTAATAGAAGTGTAATACCCCCTCTTTTAAAAACATGCTCTGTTTTTTGTTTAATAACCTTTGTGACTAACAAACTAATGAAGTAACTGTGTTTTTCTCCTGTCACTTGAAGCGTGCGATTGGGAAGTTTGTGTCTGCGGTCATAGCTTTGCCCAAGTCTATCATAAAGCTGCCTAAAACTGTACTGCAGTATGTAATGAGGATAGGAAAGGTACTACATGCATGGAGTTTGTCTGCATGCTAACCACCTAATGCATGTGCTCATATGAAGAATACTACTACTACTACTACTACTATTACTACTACTACTACTACTACTACTATTGCTACTACTAAATATAATAACAGTTGGCTTGACATGGAAATGCTTGCATAAGGGTAACTGCATGGTAGAAATGGATCTTGTATGGCGTAAAAAGATATTTTAACTTCAAAAAATTAATTTCTAGATACTTAAAATTTACATTCAGAACATTTAAGTTTGATTCATTTGGTGTCAGTGAATATATGCTGTGATTATGTGCACTGTGTAACTTTTCTGGCCTAATTAAACATATCTAGCTTTTATTGTTTTGATTGTTTTGTTGTTTTTATTGCTCAAAAATAGACCTGACGGACCTTCCACCAGAAAAGTTACATAGCGCACCTTTTAGCTTATAACCTCCAAGCAGGTTTACCCCCATTGCCTGCTGATTTGACATTTCGTGGATCTAACTTTTTGTCCCTCTTCAGTTCCTGTACCACGCCTGGATCACAGACCCCAAAGCAGCGCTGAAGGCTCGGACCAAAGAGAAAAGAAAGTTCTGGAAAAAGTACACCAAAGGGGTCCGAAACAGGAAGAAGAAAGAGCGTAAGGCCAAGCTAACACGATGTATCACGCAAACATGGAACTATAATAAGATCTGGAGGGCAAAAGCAATTTTTTCTGCGTTTATTTCCACTCTATGGGCTTGTTAGCTCCTCCCATGACAGAAACGTGCACCATGTGACCTGGTGACGAATCAGGGGGCGATGCTTAAACTGGATCTACATACTAAATCTACTTTTTTGCTTCTTAACCGTGTATATGTTGTTTGAATAACATTGACTTCTGTTCAGTTTTGGCCATTTTTGTGCAAACTAGTGTCCTGCCTTGAGTGGCTTTTGCAATATCAAGTACTACATGACATCACAAAAGACTGCACTGATTATAGCCAAGTGTTTCTGATACAAACACCTGCAGGGGCAGAGTTTGAAGTGTGGAAACCTCTTAGACGAATCACACTGTTCCTTATACAGTGCTTAACAAATTTATTATGTTTCTAATTAATTAATAATAATAATTTCATTGTTATTTGTTAAGAAAATGACCAGTTAGAATAACAAAATTGTCCTTGTTGACAAATAATAACCAAAAATGTGAATATTTTGTGTGATCACCTTTGGCGCAGATAAAAGCTGCATTATTGCTGCTTTGTTTTTATGTTGTTTTTCAAAGTCTCTTTTGTTATTGAGTTCCAAATAGTTTCTTTTTAATTTTAATTTTTAATTTTTTCAGCATTTTTGAATAGATGTACATAGTTAACACACAACAGTAAACCTGACATAGAGATTGAGCACATCAGGCAAATTGCATCCTGTATTAAAAGTTGCATTTAAATTTAAATCATGTTACAGCATATCACGTCCAATGTATGAGTCCCATTTAGTCCAAAGTTTGTCAAAGAGGCCAAATAGTTTCTTGCTGTTCCCAGAGACTTGCTTTGGATGAGACTTTGGCGTCATTTTTGGAAAACATTAAACATGAAAAATTATGGACAGCAACAATAGTTCTATTTTAGCATTAAAGATATCGTTTTGTTAAAACAAATCTTACATAAACTGGCAGATTAACCATTATAGAAACATAAAAAGATATTTTGGTAAACAGAAATACTGTTAAATTACGTATGGCAGCAGTGGCAAACACCTTATACTGGGTGATGGTCTAATAAATTTGTTAAACACTGTATCTCCAGATTCTGCCTCTCTTCCCCCATCACTCTCCCCTTTAATCCTCCAAGTACTGCCCAGGTCAGCAGTTGTTTGAAATGTGGTTGTGGGCAGAGTTTAGGCGTTTAGTCCCAGTTTAATCTCACAAAGCTAACTTTTAGACACTTTAATGATTAAAAAAAAATATATTTTTGTGAAAATAGAGAAGAGTCCTGATAAATTCGACAAGTATGAAAACTGTGGAGTTTCTGGCCCCAGCGTGTGCAATAGCTGCTTATGGGAGAGTCACTAATCAAACTCACATCAGGACAGAGAAGGGAGGGTCTTATTCAGGTCTTATCATAGTTCCATGTAAGCCTGTCACGATCATTACTCTATCAACTTATCATGCAATAATATATGAAAGCGGGAATTGTATTTATTGTGTGCAATAGTGGGAATATAAGCTTTAAGCAGTAGACTTCTATGGCTAATTACAGGTTCATTCAGCTATTTATTTGCTGCAACCATAGACTGTATGAAAAAGTGGACTAAGGGAGTGTGACGTCTCCCACAGCTCCAGTCAAATGAAGCATATGGGGCTATCTTATTTAGTCATAGGGGTGAATTTGAAGCCAGTTCCATATCAGAAATAGGAATTTATTTCATAATACGGACATTTTAAGACCAAAATGACAAGGCTCACAGCAGTTACAGAGAGAGAGGCGACAACTTTTCATGTTTACTTGCTTTTACAGTCTATGGCAACAACCAAAATCAACGGGAAGCTTTTTTACTAAACATGTTTTTATATTTTTACACTGCAGCGGGTCACGTGACTATAGACCTGGGAGAACTCCTACACAACCCACAAACCGACGATGAGAACAGAGAAACAGATGGACCAGGTGGGTGACGGTATGAATGAGTTTGGGTCAGTTGAAAGGAAAGAAAATGATTGAAATAATTAATTTGATTTACTTTTTTACACCATGTGAAGAGAGGGTTGCAGCGTGGGACTGTTTTATTTAAGATTTTTTTTAATTTATTCATTTATTGTTTTTTTTGTTATGTTAAAGCTGCATACAATTTCTGGTGGAGGGTTCAGCAAATGCATTTCTTCATGGAGATGCTTTTTCTTCATTGCTTTGTCTGGAATGTTTCACAGTATTTCACAGTATTAAACCTTTTTATTTTCATGGGGACAAAAACAGACCAAGTTACAGGTCAGATCTGTGTCAGAATGCCTGTTTTTCTAGGTATTTTTGAGCTATAAAGCCACCTGTAATTGAATAAATGTAAGGTACAGCTGTTTAATGGCATACAATGTCATACAGCGATGACATATCCACAGAAACAAGCAGGTGACGGACCCCCAACCAAAAAGTTACACCTTTAAATACTAAAAAAACAAACAAAAAACACTTACCTTTCTCCAAATCTCCCCTTTCTCCCCTCAGATAACATCATAAAGCGCGTGTTCAACATCATTAAGTTCACGTGGGTGCTGTTCCAGACCACAGTGGACAGTTTCACTCGCTGGATGAACGAAGTGTGCAGAGAATACATCGACATCTCCACTGTGCTGAGGATAGAGAGGTGTATGCTGACCCGGGAAGTCAAAAAGGTAAGTACAGATGGAGGGGTGTAGACTAAAAAGAAGGGAGAAATGTGTATAAGAATAGCACATTATAGGAGCTGTATTCTGCAAAATTGACTATTGTAAGTTTTAAGTTGTGTTAGAATGTTGTTATATCCTCAAAAACATACTTAAAAAACATAAATGAACTCAGGTATGTTTGTGATGCGGAAACAACATTATTATAATAGTGCTGTCAAATGATTTTTTTTTTTAAATCAGATTAATCATACTTTAGAATTTTGATTAATCATGATTAATCGTAGTTAATTATTCTTCAAAAAAATACCAAAATATTTTGACAAAAATGCAATTCATTACCAAAAAGTTATTTTTATTTGATTTATAATTTGAGGTGAATGTAATTTGAAGGACAACGTTAAATAATCTGGTATTTTTAAAGGATTGACACCAAAAAGAGAAAGAATAAGTCATATCTGAAGGAGCATTTCAAGAAACACCAATGCTCCAATCATGTCATATTGTCAACAAAAAAAGAAGCTAAAATTTATTTCAGTAAAAGTACTATTACGCTCAAGTAGAAGTAAAAGTACGCAGTCTGAAAACTACTTTGAAAAGGTTAGGGTTATTTCTTTAAAAGGTTACTAAAGTAAATATAACTGAGTACTACCCCTGTGCATATGAGTTTGTGATAAGTGATTGATAAGTTTGTGTTTTAGGGTAACGTCCCGACCAGAGAGAGTATCCACGTGTACTACCAGAAGGCCATGAGGCTGAACCTGTCCCGGGAGTCGAGTCTGGACCAGCTCAGTGAGGATGAGTCCACCTCCGACTCTGGGAGGGTCCGGAGGAGGAGGACCGGCTTCAGGATACAGAGCCAGGACTCCACAGCCTCCAGGGACTCCATGTCCAGGTACTGCTCAATGGGATCAGTGGGTCTGTGGTGAAGAATAGGGAGTAGTTGAAGGAATTAAAACACATTACAGAGTTTTAGAAGGATATTTATTCCACTGTAAACACCTGAGCACTATTTAGTAAAAAAAAAAAAAAACCTTTCCGATCATTATTTCAATATAAATGTAGCTTAGTTTAGCTGAGTTCGTAATAGATTGGCCAACACTGCATTTGACTTACAGTAGATGTTGTGGTTTTGATGGGTGGACTCAAACTTCCAGCCTTTAAAGCCACATCTACTGTGTTCTCTGTGTTTCAGTGTTTTCAAAAGTTACATTTATTTCAGTGCAATAACGGTATCAGTCTACAGACGCCGGGGGGGCTCATGACAAATGCAAACGTCGCAACACAACAAAAAGCCATAAAGGAAGTGACCGCGGAGACTCGGGAGGGCTCACAACAAATACAAACGCCATAACACAACAAAAAGCCACAACACCCCCAAAAAAAGCTGCGACACTTCGAAAAAAGCCACAACAGAGGACCAAGCGAGGAGGATAAAGCAGAAAGTGAATAGGAGAAGTTGAAGAAGAATGTGAAAAGTAAAGGAATGGAGAAGTGAACGAAGTTGGAAACATAATTAAAAGTAATTTATTGTTTTGTGGCCAGGATCGATGGCATTGTCTGTCCGTCCTAAATAATTTCTCGTTTGACCCTCCTCACTTGGTCCGTCGGAAAATAGTGTCCTACGGTAACTTCCGTGTAGCTTTTTTGGTGTGTTGTGGGCTTTTATTGTGTTGCGGTGTTTGCATTTGTGTTGTGGCATTTGTATTTGTTATGAACCCTCCCAGGTCAGAAGTTAGAGTCCCGCAGTCACTTCCGTTGTGGCTTTTTGTTGTGTTGTGGCGATTGTAATTGTTGCAGCGTTTGCATTTGTTGTGCGACCCCCCGTCTTCCATATCAGTCCATAGCTTCTTGAAAAAATGTCGTCAATGTTTTATTAATATTATATGTAGAAGATGGTGACAAAAAAAGCTGTGTAAGGAGTATTGAAAACTGCGAACTGTCTTCATTTCAGCATGATACTGTTGTTCACCATTGATTAAACACACCATTCGAAAACATAATGCATTTAGAGCGCCTCATTCTTCATGTTTTGTGTTCATATCATCACATGTTTGTACGCTCTCCTCCTCCTCCTCCTCTTCTCCTCCTCGTCTCCTCCATCCCTCACCCTCAGTGCGTACACAGAGGCCACCATGCTGTTCTCCCGTCAGTCCACTCTGGATGAGCTGGACGGGATGCCAGAGTGCGTCCCTAAAACCAGTGAACGCGCTCGGCCTAAGCTCAGGAAGATGAGGGTCCTGGACGAGCCCAACTCCTCTGCGGACAGCGGCAGCAGCTTTGTGTCCAGGTCTCACCTCACTCCCATCCTCATTGTACATAACACTGTTCATTCACATAACATGGCCACTAAACACAGCGTTCTGATTGTCATCCATGATTATTGCACCGGGCAAGTGAGCTGAAAATAGAAGATTAGTAACTGAATTAACCTTAAAACAGGGAGACCAGATGACCACACTTCCAGTAGGTCTAATACATCTTATTATTTACACTTTATTATTTGCTTCATGTCAGTGGTTCCCCAACACTGAATACTCCTGTAGACTTTTGACTGGCCCTTCTGTGCATCACCAGTCAAAAGTTTGGACACACTTTTCCATTTTTGTTTTCTCACTGAATGTATCAAAACTATGACTGACCAAATATGGAATTTAGATCCAGAATACACCTTTTACTCTGGTCATCGCCGGTGAATCTCTGCGAGTTCAGATGGGCATGATTGACAAGTGGATTAGCCAATCAAGCAAAAATATCAAAAAATATCACAGGGGACTGAAAAACACAGTGGATTTCTGCAGAATCAGTGAGCAAAGCACTAAATCAGTGAGCAAAGCAGTAAATATGTGATTATCTGAGGTGAGAGAAAGATTTTATTTGTAAATGACCAATGAGATCCTTCATTTCTCATGAATCACTGAAAAAAAACAAATCTGATTATACGATCATGTTTGGTTCTTCCTCCAGATGCGATGGAGGGTGTGTGGACCAGACTGATGTCCCTATGTAAAAAAATACAAAGATGATATATGAGAAAAGATAGAGACATAAAAATATCCACCCTTTGATTTGATCACTCACATTTCTTGACTCTGAAAAGGCACAACTGTGAAGTGCAAAAACTATTTCAGGAGACGTCATCATGAAGCGCAAATGTTTGCAATAATGTCAACAAAGCAAAGGGTCCAAGCTACAGCGAGGACTGGAATATAAAATATAAAAAATGTAGTTATTATTTGCTCACTTTTGATGTGATCGATGACTTCTGTATGTACGTAAAGTGCAGACATTTGTCAGAACTGAATGAGAAGGTGGGTCCAAACTTTTGACAGGTAGTGTAACCATACCACAGTTTAAGAACTACTGCTCAAAAAATAAACCCTTTTGACTGTCTTCTAACTCCTGACTCCTGGTCCATTGCTTTTGCATCCACAGTGAAGCCACCCAGTGTGTGACGCTGTTCTCCAGGCAGGGCACCGCCGACACTATCGAGGAGGTGGAGGACGAGCAGGAAAAGAGCGCAGAAAAGTCCCAGAGTGTGGAACCGGAGATGGGGGAGAGCCCGTGGGGAGAGGGGGACAGAGGGGAATCCCAGGCCGACGTACAGGACGTCCCACAGGATTCAGAGGGTCCTGGGGGCGCGGAGGTGGAGGAGAAGGGCTGGGAGACAGAAGGATGGGAGCCCTTTGTGCCAGAGACAGAGGGTGAAAAGCAGGAGGAGGAACCATGTGAGGTGAGAGAGTAACAAATAACATGTTCTTATAATGACTGGACAGTAATTATAATATCAACAAAAAGTCTTTTGATTGGCACACCGCTATAGTCAATCTAAGTGTAATTGTGAACGGAACCAATGATTTTAACATGGGAGCTATGGTGGGTTTGTAGTTCAGTGGAGATGGTTTTTCTTTGTCTGGAATGTTCCAGAGTATTGCATTAACTTAAGTTAAATGAAGCACTTAATTACACATAACTACTTAAATGAAGCACTTAAGATACTTGATACCAGTCTCAGGTCCAATCCAGGTGCTTATACCAGTATCTGGTCCGATATCAGGTGCTTGTACTCTTGTACTCTTACTTGTCAGTGTACTGCCAATACCAAGAGCCAATATCACTTATCTCCTGTCTTAAGGCTGGTTTATAGTTCTGTGGTCAAAAACGGAAATGCTGCACAGCTCCCAGATGCACATGAAAGCCTGGTGGTGTTTGCTCTGCCGTGTAAGTGCACCTTGGCTAAAAAGTGTTGAGTTTCCATTGATTGTGATTGCCTGATTGGTTCATTCATAAAGATTTTACGGATTACTGATTAAAAACAGCTCAGAACAGCGAATATTTGGCACAGAAATGTCGCATAGGAACCTAATAGGATTGTTCATTGTCACAGTAAATAAAACAGAAATTCAAATCAAACTGTTTGGAGTCCTACGATGCACTTGGATCCTGATGAGCTCTGCAGAACGTCATATGGTTCAGGTCTGTGTCAGGACGTTAGCTCCCAGCAGAACCAGGCTCTATTATAACTATAAACCAGGCTTTATTCGATGCTCGCAGCCTCTGAGCTGAGCAGTGAGGAGCTGCCCATAAAGAGGCAAATGAATTGTTCTGCACATTAAGCTCAGATTTAATCAGATGTGACTGTCATAGGAACTATGTAAAGGTCTTAAAGGTTTTTATAGCTCACAGAGGAAATCACTGCAGTGCTTGTGTTTACAGTAGAATGCTAATGTGGCTAAGTGGTGCTGGATATTCTTTGCTTGTGTGTGCATTGTGGCTTATTGCAGCAGTGTCTGTGGTAAAAGAAAGAAAACATAAGTGGTGCTGGATATTCTTTGCTTGTGTGTGCATTGTGGCTTATTGCAGCAGTGTCTGTGGTAAAAGAAAGAAAACACTCACTGTTACTCTAAAAGTGGATCCTTAGCAATTAGGGCAGAGATGAAGCAGTAAATATTAAAGCTACTTCTCTAAATAATATTGGAAGTAAACCTATCTTTGTGATTTCAGTAGAACAGCCTCTCACATAAAGAGGCCTTCAGTGAATGAATGAATAATCGGAATAAAAGTGTTATATTTAGATGTTGTTTTACTCCCAATTATGACCCAAACTCTTCTGATTCTTTCCCATCTCGAGCAGCTCCAAAGTGAAGGCCCCTGTGTCTGTGCTGAAGATGTGGAGATCGTGACTTCGGCCGATGAGAAAGGTTTTATCTCCGAGAGTGAAGACGGAGCAGGACAGAGACACTATCTGTCAGAGGTGAGGAACAAAGCTTAAAGAGTGGGTGTTTTACTTCTATGGGGTTTTAACTGCTAACACATAACATATTTAGATCACACTGTTGCCTTTTGTTTATTTAAAAACACTATATTTGCCGAAAACAATGCATTAATATGTTCAAGTTTCATTTTTGACACTATGCTCTTGCTGCTTTCTTCCCCTTCAGAGCGCTACACTACAAAAACTAAAATCTTGCCAAGTTATAATAACTTCAATTAAGAACATGGTATATTGATTTAAGTGTTTTTGTAGTTGAAACACAAAATGCACCTAGTTACACTGAAGATAAGAAAAATAACAACTCTTTGTACCTAAAATAAGACACTAAATTGTATGTTGTCGGAATTAAGAAAAAAATACGTAATCCATTGGTAGATTATTTTACTTGTCAAGTGAAATCTACTCAAATCAAGTTAAATCTTCTTAATTTTAGTCATTTGAATTTATTTAGATGTTACTTACATTTTTGCTTTTGTATATTTATACTTTTATATATTAGTGTGAGCTGAAAACAGAAATTTATGAAACATGTTAATACGTTGTTTTCTGCACTGTTTATTCTCATCATTGCTACTCACATGTGCCGCACTGATCCACAGGGGGCGCTGCTGTACACTCCGGACACAGACGCCTCTAAAACGTCAGACGCAGAAGTGCCTCCCAGCTACAGTAAAGCCGTGAGCTTCGACCGCCTGGAAGTGAGCGACGACGAGAGCGACATGGACAGGAAGAGGTTAATGATCATGACGCCCGACAGCCAATCAGACTGCAGCAGATCTGACCTGGTCCTGCCCTCCATGACCACAGAGCTGACCGCCAGCGAACTGCTGCTCAACAAGTGAGGCGCAAATCTACTCAAATCACTGTGAACTTTAAAGGTGCATTGTGTAACTTTTCTGTGGATATCTCATTGCTCTGCCTGAAATGTTCAACTGTGTGGGGGTCAGCGGCTTATCTCTTCATTACGACATGTCTCTGTTTGGACCTGCCCGTTTTCCAACACTTTTTGGGAGTGCAAAGTGTGATAGGCTATCACATTAATATTATTCATTTCGGAAAAGAGGAATGTTTGAAAAATAGTAAAGTGCTGCTACTCCAACAGTGAAAAAAGTAGTAGTAGTAGTTTATGTCAGAATAGCAGCATTTAACCCACAGTGCGACATTAAACCAGCTCTACCTTACATTTATTCAATTACAGGTGGATTTATATCCCAAATATACCTAATAAAACAGGGGATTAGACTGTGAGCAGGGTCGCCTCTCCGCAGAGCTGACCTGTAACCTGGTCTGGTTTGGTCTCCATGAAGATAGAAAGGTTTAACACCAGACTGCATGTCAAAGAAATAACATCTCCACAGAAAAAAGCCTTTAACAGATCCTCCATCAGAAAAGTTATACAGCGCACATTTAAAACTTTAAATCTATGGAAGATCATGTCCATAGAAATTTCTTGTTTTAAATAGTTTTACTCTGAAAAAAACATGTTTGTCTAAATTCCTGGAGCTGAATTTTTAAGTGTATATTCTTAATTAAGAGTGAAAAAGTCCTAATCGATCCTAAGTGCGTCAATTTAACTTAGTAACTACCAGGAAATGCTGTGGGGAAACCATTTGATCTGATTTCTTAACTATAAGCCTCACCCACAGAGGAGAAAGGCCAGTAGGAAACAGACTCCCTCTGTCCTCCACAAATCCACATTTTCTTATTTTTTCACAGCAAATTTTACACTCTGAATTTGAGGGCTTAAAAATAGATGTGCTGAATATTTACAAGGTTTAAGCACTTGATGTATACAACTAAAATTCATGTTCTTCAATGTTCTTCTGCTCAAACCCCGGTTTTGTTTCCCTCAGGATGTTTTATGACGAGGAGCTGGAAGAGTCGGATAAATTCTACACCGCGCAGCCCCTGGTCCTGCAGCTGTGCTATGCCCTGTACAACATGCTGGTGGCGCACTCCGAGATGGTGTGTTTCCTGGTAATAATCGTGAACCACATGGTCTCTGCCTCCTGTATCACTCTGGTCCTCCCCATCACCATCTTCCTCTGGGCCATGCTGTCTGTGCCTCGCCCCAGCAAACGCTACTGGATGACGGCCATTGTCTACACAGAGGTAAGTATAAAATATTGGTATAACTTACATCATGGTTCATCATGTACAAACTTTGAATCATTATAAATATGCCAAAATGCTGCGATAAAAGCTGATTAAAGACAAAAATGCACTTTTGTGGGTAATTTACAGCTATTTCACATTTGCCTGATATGTAAACTTTAACAAATACAGTGTGTCACAAACATTTGACATCATTTTAAAAGCTTTATCTTAAAAACTACTAAGTCTAGCTCAGTAATGATGTTGATGTTGGTCTACCGGATCCTTTAGCCCTGCATAAACAGCCTTCCTCTTTATATTTTTGGTACAAAGTCCAAGTTTGTTTGCCAGTTGGTGAAGTTTTTCCAAATTTTGCACTGAAGGCTGCACAGTCTTAGGTGACTGTGTGCGAGCAGATTCCAAGACGAAAAATGACTTTTCTTTGGGAGTGAACGGCTCAACCTGAAAACAGAACAAAAATAAAACATTAAATATAAAATCTTGATCTGTTTCTATACATTCTGTGAAAAGTTGAGGTTATTTCAACAAGAATTGCGAAATAATCTACATTTTTTTGAGACCCCCTGTACTTTTAAAGACAGATTTTAGCACTTTTATGACTATGGAAAACCCTCTTTTTGACAATACCACCTGCTCCTGTTGTGCACAGCAAAAAAGATACAAAAACTGACTTCAATAGACTTTATTTATGTAGATTTGAGCATGATAACTACTAGTACTCAACTGACTGATCACTTAGCTTAATAAAAAGACACATTATGAAAAAAATAGTATTTATTTCAGACATTCCTTTCTTTTCTTAAGGTGACCCAATGTAAATAATAATAATAATGATAATAATAATTTTATCCAAACATGTTTTAATGTTCATATATATAGTTTCTCTGAGTATTTTATTTTACCTATAATTTCTTGACCCCATTTTTATTCTTTTGATCATGCATAATTCTTATGTCTTTCCCTTTTGTTATTATCATATTCATTTATCACATTTAGTATCATTGGTTTAATTGGTCTCTCTTGCCCTGGCCTGTGTTTCTAACTTGAACAATGATTTAATTCACTGATCGGAGAGTCAGTGTAACCATGAAGTGTCTGTGTTTGCAGGTCACTATTGTCATCAAGTATTTCTTCCAGTTTGGGTTCTTCCCCTTTAATCAGCACAACCTGGACAAAAACAAAGCGTTCTACCCCCCGAACATCATCGGAGTCGAAAAGAAGGACGGATACGTGCACTACGACCTGGTGCAGCTGCTGGCTCTGTTCTTCCACAGATCTATACTCAAGGTACACAGTTTTTTTTGTTTCACTTTCATTATTACACTATTTTCTGATCTCTGTTATAATGTTTTCTCATCCCAAACATACCTGGAGCTGTAAAAAGCGTTTGTGTTTTTGCAGTGCCATGGCCTGTGGGACGACGACGACCCTAAACAGAAGCGCGCACCTCCACCTCCTCCTCCTCAGGTCGACGAGTCCGAAGAGGAGAAAACCAGAGCGGAGGAGAGCGAGAGGGAGTCTGATCCCGCTTCACTCCACAGCGCCGCAGACAGCAAAGAGTCCAGGAGCTCCCTCAGGTCCATAAACTTTGGGAATTCTGTGGACTCTGGACAGGGACCGGTCCAAGTGTCCTGTCCCCCTCCTCAGACCTACCAGCGACGCAAGAGCTCCACCTCCGCTGGCTCCCTCGTCTCCCACAAGTCCATGCACTCGACTGGGCGCTCCAAGCGAGGTACGCTTTGGAGCAGATGTATTTTCACGTTTCTCTTTTTTTATTTCATTTTATTTTATTTTCACTTAATTTAAAAGGACGGGGGCCTTGGAGTGGGTCTTTTTGGTATGGCTCCCTCCAGCCCGCTAACGTAAACACAAACTTTCTTCCAGTCTATTGTTGGCTCATGTTAGAGTGATTATGCGCTGGAAATATAATATGTTTGATCTCTATAAATCTCTCTATATATGTCGTGCATCCATATTTAATTTGCCATAACAGCAAATACAAGCGGTTTATTACAAGTTCAATTTCCAACAAGTTCCCCATTCAACAGCGCATCAAATTCAAGATCCTCCTGACCACCTACAGATCCTCCATAACCAAGAACCTCCACACCTCACTGTCCTCGTCCAGCCCCACTGAGCCTCCTGACTCGATCCTCCTCACTCTCAGAGTCAAATCAAAGCACCGGACCTTGGGGCACCGAGCCTTCACCATTGAACCCCGTAGACCAGGGGTACTCCATTACAAACAAACTCAAAGGTCCACTTACCAAACTTACCGAGTTTCCAGGGTCCGAAAAAGTGACGGTGGATTTTCAAACTTAGAACTTTTAACAAAAATTTTTGTAAATCCACCTGGAACATTTGAACTGTGCACAAAGTATTGTGTGTTCTGCCTGAATCAGTGTGAAAAGCTAAAGGCCGAATTAAAGCCAATTTATGGTTCTGCGTCAAAACTGTGTCGACCTCCTGCACCCATGGGTGTAAAATAAGATTTTATTATAGTTCTCTGAGCGCACCTCCCAAATTTCTAACTACGCGTCAAAACAACACAGACAATAAGAACTGTGACTGGTTTTTAGACCTGGTTTTAGTCCTGATTAAGACCAGGACTAAAACCAGGTCTAAACCAGGACTAAACCAGGTCTAAACCAGGTCTAAACCAGGTCTAAACCAGGTCTAAACCAGGACTAAACCAGGTCTAAAACCGATCTAAACCAGGACTAAACCAGGTCTATAACAGGACTAAAACCAGGTCTAAAACAGGACTAAAACCAGGACTAAACCAGGTCTAAAACCAAACCAGGACTAAAATCAGGACTCAAACCAGGTCTAAACCAGGTCTAAACCAGGACTAAACTCATCATTTACGCTCTCCCCTGCATTTAACACATACGGGTCATTAAGATGTATTCCACTCACTAGTGTTAATTTAGCATCATAACTTATTTAATCCACTGCGATAAACTTTTTTAGTGCTGACGTCTCTAATGCTGCAACTTCATGTTAACTGCACAGACGGCGGCGCTTTCTGCACTCAGGCTGCGCACTCATCCGATGTGTTAATAAGCAAATAATGCATCCATATATTCGCTGCATCTCTGTATAAGACGCAGTGTTCGCAGTGTAGTGCCTTATAGTCTGGAAATTACGGTATATTAAAAATTTGAAAGTGGCTGAATGACATATTTTAGTAACTTGAATCACAGTTTACTGCATAAATACAACTTGTACTGTGTATATATAATGTTGAATCAAATCTGAAACATTAGTTGCTTTCACTGGTAGAAAAATGTTTAATTTGCTTGACATTACATTCTACAGAAATTTATTAGAGAGACAAAATATGCTTGTAATATATAATGTTTGTAAATTATATGAAATTGCTTCCTAAAGACGTGTACAATCCCTCGCGTTCAATCTAAGTCTTTCTTAAATGTCATTGACCTGAACTGTACCGTCTGCCTACTTCCTCCTCCTCAGTCCATTAGCATCTGTCTGCGCTTCGTTAACTCTTAAACATGTTAATTGTTTCCACAGGAAGCTCCACGTCTCGCCACAGCAGCCACAGAGAGGGCAGCGAGGCCAGTGTTCAGATGAAAACTCGCAAAGAGATGGTCCTGGAGAAACTCAAGGAACAACTGTACAAGGGCAAAGGATTCATGATCAGGAGGTACGAGCCACGCTACAAAAGCTAAAGTCGTGTCAGGTTAAAATGACTTGAATTAAGAACATTTTATAATGATTTCAGTAGATTTCACACGAGTAAGTGAAATTATCGACCAATGCAACAAGTCTTTTTTGTATCTGAAATAGGAAAATACACCTAGTTGCACTGAAAGTAAGAAAAACAACTCTTCGTACTTAAAATGTGTTGTATTAAATCTTTCTAATCTTCATGGAGACCAAACCAGACCAAGTTACAGGTCAGATCTGTGGAGATGCGATCCCACTCACAGGATTTTTGAGCTATAAAACCACCTGTAATTGAATAAATGTACAGTAGAGCTGTTTAATGCAGAGAAATGAAATATCCACAGAAACAAGTAGGTGACGAATCCCCGTAAAACGTACTTATGATTCCAAATCTATTTACAAAAAGAAATAATGAACTTTCTCCAAGACAATTCTTTGGTAGATAATTTTACTTGTCATGTAAAATCTACTCAAATCAAGTTTAATCTTTGTGATTTGAGTCATTTGAACTTACTTAGATGGTACTTTTGTGGTGTAAATGTTTGACTCTTCAGGCAAATAACACTTAAACAGATGAATCATGAATAGTTGATTATACTGATTCTAAAGCCCAAAGAACTGAAATGTTCCTCAATAATACACTTTATTTACGTATTTCAGACAGACTTACTTTAACACAGTTGCTTAAATAAATGTAAAAAGGACAACATAATTTAATATTAGGTTAAATTCACTGATATGTATCGGTTTTAGGACCACATATCCAAGTGGCCTGGGTCGCATTTGAAAAAATCGTATCTGTGTCGTTCAAACCGTCATTAAAAGATCAGATACAGGTCGCATAGGGGTGAAAAAGTCAGATTTGGGTCACTTCAGGCTGCAGTCTGAACTTAGCCTTAGAGGTTATACATTATTTTCAGCAAATATATCATTTTCTCAATAAAAGGTAACATGGTGATCTAAATTTGTTATGTGTTGAGCAGTTAATACCCCATAGAAGTGCCTTGCCTCCTCTTGAAAAGTCTGTATTGTTCTGCAGGTTTCTGGAGATCTACCTGCCCATGAAGCAGTTCTTCTATAACCTGATCCACCCGGAGTACAGCGCCGTCACAGATGTCTACGTCATGATGTTTCTGGCCGACACTGTGGACTTCATCATCATCGTCTTTGGGTTCTGGGCCTTTGGGGTAAGTTCAGCTCGAAGCACAGTTGCCGAGTTAGTTATTTAAGTTACTCAGTGCTCTCGCTCCTCACACACAAACACATTTCACGTTATTCACGTGTTTCTCATGAGCTCCCATTTCATATAGCGCTGGATTTCCTCACATCCTCGTCTCACTGTCTCTGGCGTCCTCACTCTTAATCTTCCAAATGGACGGTCTTGATGAGGATTTAACTATTATCACATGAGGGGAAACACAGAGCCCCAGTGCACAGATCAGACCCACAGAGAGTGAAGGGACTGACAGCATGGAGAGAAACAGAGAGAAACAGAGAGACTAATGCCGGGCGTACACTGTGTGATACTGTCGAACGCTTCACTCAAACTGTACGACTAAATCTCAGGTTTAAAAGTTCACAGGTCACGATTCATGTTCTCACACTGTACGAACGACTTGAACAGTGCAAAACCCTCATGAGAACACTGCAAATTTCATCAAATTAACCAAGATTTATTCTCTTAGAAAAAAAAACGTATTTCAAGAAAATATTTCTTTTTTGTCTTATTTAGTTTTTATATCTATAAACTAGTTAGAATGCGCAAAACAAGTGTTAACATGGACTTTTTATGGATGTAAATCAGTCGATCTGGGACTGAAAGTGTCCAGTATCAGCTCTGAATCTTGTGTTTGTATCATGGAAAGATTAAAAGATTTAAAAGTTTAAGGAGAGAGCTGCAACTTGTTAATATGTTACCAAGCGGTAATTAATCTAAAAATAAAGAAATAAAGAATTTCAGATTCAGAAGATTCATTAACTAAAATCAAAAATAAAACAATAACAGGCTTTATATTCTAGTTTTAAGATTTTAAGATCATCTTAATTTATTCTTATAATTAGTGTTTTATGCTTTTAGATAATTTAAAACTTAGATTATTGCTTAGAATAAGTTATTTTTAACTTATTTTGATATTTATGAAGGCCTAGATATATTTTCCTATTTTAAGATTTCTTGATAAGTAAATTTCACTTCCTGCACTGGCAGATCATTCCACTTGTTTCTAGAGCATTTTAACTTAAAACAGGTGTATTTTTCTAGTTTTAAGGGGGCAGACACTATATACAGTATGTGCCCTACTCTCTATATTTTTTCTTATTTCAGAAACACTCGGCCGCAGACATCACCTCGTCCCTGTCTGAGGACCAGGTTCCGGGTCCGTTCCTGGTGATGGTCCTGATCCAGTTTGGGACCATGGTGGTGGACCGGGCCCTGTACCTGAGGAAGTCTGTCATGGGAAAAGTCATATTCCAGGTCATCCTTGTGTTTGGGATTCACTTCTGGATGTTCTTCATCCTGCCCGGAGTCACCGATAAGTAAGAGCTCACAGAACTTTCAATGGAGACTTTTCTAAAATATGTTGTGCAAAGGGAATTACTATTTTGCTTCTCTCTAATTCAATGCCCCATCCCTATTTTAAAATTTTATGATGATTATTTATGTTTTGATTTGTTTGTATTGTGTTTTAATGTATTTCTTATTCTGTAAAGCACTTTGAATTGCCTTGTTTACGAATTGTGCTGTACAAATAAACTTGCCTTGCCTTCAGAGGCTGAGATATTAAGGTTTTCATAAACAAAATCAAAATTCTTCAAGATCCCTCAGGCGATAAGGACCATTTTTTGCAGGTATTTTAGTAACTGGCAGATAATTTTACTTGTCAAGTTGAATCTACTCAAATAAAGTAAAATGTTCTTAATTTAAGTCATTTTAACTCACCTAGACATTGTTTTTTTCCAGTGCAAACCGTTTTTGTTAGATTTCTAAACGGTAAATGTTTGATACTGTTCTAGTTTGTTTACACCCATACAATAATAACAGCTTCTCTTTTCTGTCTTCTTCAGGCGCTTCAGTGAAAACCGCGTGGCTCAGATGTGGTACTTTGTTAAGTGTATTTACTTCGGGCTCTCAGCTTACCAGATCCGATGCGGCTACCCCACCCGTGTCCTCGGCAACTTCCTCACCAAGAGCTACAACTATGTCAACCTCTTCCTGTTCCAGGGGTGAGCCGCGCTGACGCTATCACTGCTCCAGCTGAACAAACAGAGCCGAGGCTAAAGGAGCAGGGAGGAAGAGGAAGGAGGAGGAGGAGAGGAAGAGGAGGAGGAGAGCAGGATGAGCAGAGAGGAGGAAAGGGAGGAAGAGGAATATTACTTGATGAACTCGACTAACTTTCATGTAAAGTTTATACGAGGAGCAAGGCCGCCGTCAGTCTACGTTCTTGATACTTCCCCTGAATATTTTTGTTTGGGCTATGAGGTCATCAACTAAAATAAATAGTTCCAGTACAATTTCGGAGCCTATTACATTCACGTGGTTTTGTATTTAAACACTGTAACTCGTTTTTACTCTTGAAAATGTGAAAAACAGATCTAGTTTATTTATTTTACGCTGTTTACCCTTGTCCAGAGCTCCTCTCACTTTCCCGACACATTCCTAGGCTCAGTGAGTTCATAAGGGCTTTTCAGAAACCAGAGCGGCTTTTGGGTCATCATGGTAATACCAACAACAACTAGCATGCTAATAGTGTACGTCCTGGTTCACGGGCAATAAACAGCATCAGTGGTCACCATCTTTCATAACACTGTCTATAAACATGAAGTATTCCTTTAGTGAACTGTATATTGTGTATATGTTGTGTGTAGTTTACTTAAAGGGGAACTCGGGCACGTCTGAAGCTAAAGTCCATTGGTAGAGGTGGTCGAATATGTTACAAAACAACTTTATAAGCAGCCTTAGCCTTACCTTTGTTGATTTCCCACTGCACATGCGAAAGCCCAAAAGACTCGATCGCCGATGACGTTTCTAATCTCATTTATTTACGAGTTAATTATAATTTTTTTTAAAGCGCTGTGGTTAAGTAGTTAAATCATCACCACAATATTGCAGAGCATGTAATAACATGGATAGGCATCGAGTCGTGCATTCTCGCTTTTGCAGTCCATCCTTCTGTTCTGACCCCAAGACTCTCGCTCTGAAATCACGTGTGAGTTCGTTGTTGTAGGAAGAGATACTCCAGTGGCGAGCGGTTCGAGTCGCCAGAAGCAACAAGTGAGGATCAACTACTGACGGTGAAGAAGAAGAGAAACTGGGGAATGTATATTTTAGCATTTTTCAATGAATATAATATGGGATTAGAAACGATATCTGCGATTTAGTCTTTTGGGCTTTCACATGCGCAGTGGGAAATCAACAAAAGTAAGTGTAAGGCTGCTTATAAAGTTGTTTTATAATGTTTCCAGACACTAATGAGTGAGCCAGGCAGATCGTTTTGTTTGTTAGACTCGTGGCTGTTGTAAGATGGGTTAAAGTGGTGCTAAGCTTCGTCAGTGTGAAGCAAATTGGTGTTTTACGTGGAAGTTAAGAACTTGCCCCCATCACTACGTTAGTTTGTTGTCTTGACAGACTCACTGCCACAGCGAGATCTCTGCTGAGGCAACATTAACACAGTTTTTTGGCTTCTGACAGTATTTGACCACCTCTAGCAACGGACTTTAGCTTCAAACGTGCCGGAGTTCCCCTTTAACTGTATATTGGGTGTATGTTTTGTGTAATTTATTTACCTGTATACTGTGTGTATGTGTGTGTAGTTTCCGCATGGTCCCGTTCCTGACTGAGCTGCGAGCTGTGATGGACTGGGTTTGGACAGACACGTCGCTGTCTCTGTCCAGCTGGATCTGTGTGGAGGACATCTACGCTCACATCTTCATCCTCAAGTGCTGGAGGGAGTCTGAAAAGGTGTTGATTTAGAATGAGACCCGAGCGCCACAAGCTGACTAAAGGCCTGTTCGTAAAGTTGTGCCGAGAGCTCACCTTATACCACACTCGCAAAGCAAACACCACTGAATGCTCACAAATAAGGAGTGCGCAAGTCATATTTTGTACTGATAAAGTGCATAAAACAAGTACTTTACAGGTGGATGATGAGTGCGTTTGTAAATTCATGCTTGTGGCAAACATTTAAAAATATAATGGAAAAATTTAACATTATTATTGCAGCAAAAAGGGGTGGAGCCATTGTTAACCGCCATTATTTAGTTAAATAACGTCACCTAAATAAAGAGCGGCCGATCCTCCGAACACATCACTGAAGATCATGCGCTACAGAACCACAAAAACAAGCTAAAAAGAAACACATAAACTCTCAGCAGAACTCAAAATTTTGATTAAAGCTGTTAATGTTGTTTTTTATGTTGGTTTTACATTACTGAACGACCCATTTCATGCTGCAGTTATGGCGAAGAGTCTCTCTACTCCCCATATTCCTTTGTTTGAGAAATAAATAAACACAAAGTCAAGACCTGTAGGAACCCTGAATATAAATGTGTATCAGCTGACATGCTCTTTGGGTAAATGAGCATTCAGACACACTCAGCTGATCTGTGTTTGTTGCCGTCGTGATGCAGAGATACCCGCAGCCTCGAGGGCAGAAGAAGAAGAAGGTGGTGAAGTACGGGATGGGCGGGATGATCGTCGTCCTGCTCATCTGTATCGTGTGGTTTCCTCTGCTCTTCATGTCCCTCGTCAAGTCTGTGGCCGGCGTCGTCAACCCGCCACAAGACGTGTCCTTCGAGATCACACTGGCGGGATTTCAGGTACTCAGAATAAATATTACTTATAAAATAATATAAATCCAAGTTCTAGTTTTGTAATAATTGTCGGGCTTTACAATTAATCACACGTGTATCTGTTTTTTCAGCCCATTTTCACCATGAGCGCTCAGCAGAAACAGCTCCAGAGCGTGACTAAAGACGAATTCGGGCAGTTTTTGACAAAATACCTGGGAAACGATGTACGTATAAAGCGAGACATTTCTGTAATATTATTGTTAAATTAATTATAACACTTAAAATGTATTTATTTCAAAACGTTTACCCTTTTGAGTATGTCTGGCCATGGGTTTCAAAGCTACTCACTTTTTACTGTTATTAAAATGGTACATAAAACTCATTTAAATAAAGACTACTCAATTATTTTTATATGTAGAATACTGTAGTTGTAGTGTTTATTATCAAAACTGGCATTAGCGTCAGCATTGAGACTCAAACATCTCTCTTTTTAAATACAGAAATATCCTTATTTGTGTACTTTTTACATGTTGTCAGCTCCCTGTTCACTGCCTTATCTTTAAATGTTTATTCATTTTATCACGAGCCAGCAAAAAACACAGGGATACAGAGCTTATTAACAACAATTAACAAAAAATTAAACAGAACATGTCTTTTGAATGGGCAAAAGTCCTCAAAATGTCTCCTAGAAAGAGCAAAGTGAAAATAAACATCTTATCAACAGAAGTGAAACTAAAACACTGCAAATTTCTCTGATGTGGCCAAGATTTTAAAACTTATATCAGATTATTCATCTTGTTTAAAGATTTATTATCTACTTTCTTGTTCTGAGACTGCTTCATTCTAGTTTAGAGGTTATTTATTTTAAGATAATTTGTCAAGTAAAAGTATCTTGCTGCATGGACAGATAATTTCACTACTTTTAAGTCATTTTCTGATAGATTTAAATGTTTATTTCTTAAAGTTTAGCCAAGCTTTTTCACAGTGAACTAGTATAGAAACTAGATACTTATTTGAGCTGGTAGCGATATTTAAAAGTCACATTCACAGGACAGAAATGAACCTTTCCTGAACACGTATAAGAGCACATAGACTAGTAAGGGGACTACACAGATATAAGACCACATTTATAAAAGTATGTATAATTTTCTATTTTCATCATAGTATTGGATTTGGTAATGGGTATCGAGTCTGCTTCTTACTATATAATTTACATTTGAAATTTCAGTATAGCGACATCACTAATGAATGTATTTTCTTTGCATGTTTGTTTGTGTCCTGTAGGAGGCGATGCAGTGGTTGGAGAGCTACATGTTCGAGGACCTGATTATTGCGAAGCTCAAAGGCAACTCAAACTCTCTGTGGACCATCAGCCCCCCGAGTCGCTCCAGCCTCATCGAGATGTTAGAATCTGACGAAGACTTCCCCATCACTGTGTCCTGGTCTGTGCAGAGGTAGGATATTCAAAGATTTTGAAAATAAAAACTGGGACATCCCCGTTTTTTGGTGATTGGTAATAATAAATTTGTGAAACGAGTGCGTAATTAAGGAAAATTGATACGTAGAGACCATTCATGACTAGTCAGTACAGTCATATTTTCTTGTGTTTTTGTCATTTTTAAGCATCTTTTCTGTATTTTCCCTCATCAAATGACAATTTTTGCTGCTCTTTACTGTTGGCAGGGATCAGATTGGTCAAAAATAGGGACACCTGGGACATTTCTTGTATAAAACTGGGACAAATCCCTGGTTTGGGATAAATCTCCTGGGACAGGGGACACAGGTCTCAAAACTATAAGTGTCTCGGGTAAATAGGGACATGTGGTCACCCTATGCAGATGTACAGAGCAGAAGGTCAGCTCCTCCATTATATTAGTCTGTTGTATTGTATTACTATAACTACTATAAACCCCTACATAACAAACTATCACTGGGTACTTTGACATGATCTGTAGAAACAGCTAGAAGAATCAGATAACCCAATAGTTAGATAATATTTTATGTTTGTTTTCATGCACAATAGAAATCTGATCATTAAAAAAGATACAAGGTACAATGGACTTTAAACTAATTCTTTAAATCTTTTTTCTTGGGCAATTATCCTTTTTGTAGTGAAACTTATGGCTAAACCAAAGCTGATCTCATGTATTGTATTGTAACCCCACTCACAGTCAGAGTGCCTGTTTTTCTAGGTATTTTTGAGCTGTAAAACCACATGTAATTGAGTAAATGTAAAGAAGAGCTGCTTCTTGTCACACTGTGGAACATTACTGGCAGACAAATTACCATTAAAAAAAGCAGGAGATGAACCCCCCATTCAATACATTTTTAGAGTAAATGTTTTTTCGGAAGACAATAGAGGTAAAACGCTTTCCTGGGTCATAAATTCACATAAATACTGAAATATACAAGTGAGGGTTACGGTCAAATCTTAGCAAAATGTAGAAGGTCTAAACCTGAGACATTACTATTAATACTACATTTGAGGATTTATTGTGTTTCTTTTTGGTACATCTTTATGCCTAATGTATTATTTAATGTGCAGCTTCACCTTTGACTTGTTTGTACCATGAAATCTGAGCGTATTAACAGTTGTTTACGTATTTTTTTCTGTGTGAATGACAGAAACCTGAGTCTGGGAGCGAAGTCTGAGATTGCTTCGGGGAAACTGGTGAAGCCTCTGGAGCTTCAGACCAAGAAGGAGCTCATCGAGTTACTGAGCGGCTCCACCAACAAGAAAGTGTAAGAACCAGACACAAGTTTACCTGACTGCAGACGAGGAACTTTCTGTGATTCTCTCATTTTCATTTAATTAAGTGAGATTATGATTTCTGTAAATATAAGTGATAGTTTTACACAAATCAAGAGGTAATTTGGGAAAGAAAAGTTGAAAAACATGTTGAAAATTACTGGAAGTAGAGAGTGAAGTGTAGAGTGAATAAATAATGAACTGTAAAGCATCTTTGAGTGTCCAAAAAAACGCTACATAAAACTGATCCAATGTTATTATTATTACACTAGGGAGAATTCTACCCAAAGGTTCACCACATTTTGCTTGGAAGAAACTATTTTTTCTGATACTTTAAACATGATTTCAACAAAATAAACATGTTTTCTTATATTTGTCTTTGTCAGATAATACTTTCTGTGTACATTAGAGGAGTTTCGCTACAAACGTCACGATTTCTAACAATTTTTTAAACCAAAAAAATGGACAAATTGGGAAAACAAATGTGAATGTTTTTGCACAGATCTTAAATATGATGACCTGAACTGCGTTTTAGTAAAATGAGTAGTTCAACCTGTCATAGGCCTTTAAATTATACACTAAATCTGGTATTTTCAAAGGATAGACACAAAAAATCTTAAAATGAAATCATATCTGAAGGAGCAGAGCAAGAAACGCAAATCTTCAAATGAGTTAACACTTCAGTAATGCACAATCATTTTAAACATTTCCAATAAACAATGTTAATCCTGGTTTTGTGTTTGTGTTTCAGGGTGCTGCCGGAGCTGTTTCCCCGTTACATCAGAGCTCCCAGTGACTCTGACTCTAAAGCAGTGGAGCTTCTCCATGGTTCGGGTAAATGTTTTTATCAAAATATAACTACTTTTCATTTAGCATGCCATAAATAAAAGCAAATATTGCAAATAGTGTGTAGTATATCCCAAGAGAAAACTGGGGACACGTTATTATTATTATTATTATTATTATTATTGATGAAACTCTAAGGCTGCTTGGTGGTTTTTATTAAATCTGTACTTGTTTCAGGCTGTTTAATTAAGTTACAGTTAATGTGTAAGTTCTAGTTCAACTTCTCATGCCCCAAGACCACGTTATAACCTTCCCACGTGAAAAAACATGCCTCTGTGGGCAGAAGTTATTCCAGCTCTGATCTATCTGTCCCATTATCCTTCAGCATTGATGCACGTTGGGATGGGTGCACATTTTGATACAGGTTTTGGTATCGACGGTCACGGTTTGTGTCTTTAGTTTTCAGTTTTTTGTGTGTGTGTCTTGTATTTGTCACTATATGATGCCTTAAAATGTCACAAAATTAATTAAAAAAGGTCCTGGGCCCTGTCCAAACCCTTCTTACTGTTCGCTGTAAGATTCTGTCCAGTGCTTCACCCACGCGACAATTCTCCATAAACATACAAAAGCAGGATACAAATCAATACACTACAACTTCCCAACAACTTCCCAAACCTGATGCGATGTGTAGTTAGATTTGTAGACTCGCTGATTGTGTTGTGATCGCGCTGTGAAACTTATAATACATGTTGTTATTGTGTTATTTTCAGTAAATATAGCATTTTCCAAACAAATAGCTAACACGGTGATCTGCATTTTGGCTAATCTTATAAGTCTTGTTGTCCTACACAGACAAAAAGATGTTCAACCTGTCCGTGACGTTGATGCGCACTCAGAATGACTCGGGGCAGATCCAGGAGTGGTGGATCGTGAGCCAGACTGAACCAGGGCCCCTGGACAGAAAAGTTAAAAAGAAGTCAGACATTGGGCTGGACGTCTACGTGTTCAGCGACCAAGTCAGTCCCCCAAGTCTGGGCTTCCTGGCTGGATACGGGTGAGTCTGGATGTGTTACTGCTACGCGTTAGCTGTAGATCAGGACGTCTGCTGTCCTATGTTAGACCTGCTTTAGTATAGACCGTATTGTCTAGTATTGCCTAATCCAGATTGACATCATCTATTTTTTACACAGAGATATTAGTCCAGTCCCCACGCCCTCCATCACATCTCCAATCACAAATCCATGAAGCAAATCGACTAATACAAATTTTGGTCCAGACATGGCTACTACAGAGTCACTTTACCACATGGTTTATAATTGAACAAGGCCTCAAGTCTATAAAATAAATAAAATGTGCATGAATAATCAATAATCATAATCAGTGGTGGTTTAAGTACTCAGTTTTGTTAAGTAAAAGTACAGATACAGGGGCAAAAAGTAAAAAATTATATTTTACAGCAAAAAGTAAAAATATTTCACATAGATTATGAGAATTGTTAGTGTTAAACATAGTGATACTGATAAAGAACTGTGCATTTTTTTCTTAACAGTAACCATTTCTTACTTATTTCCGCCAGTAAATAAAAAATAAGCCTCACGGGAAGTCATAATTATGAGTTTTAAAGTCATAATTACGAGTTTTAAATGAATAATTACGAGTTTAAAATGAATAATTACGAGTTTTAAAGTCATAATTACGAATTTTAAACTAATAATTATGAGTTTAAAAGTCATAGTTACGAGTTTTAAAGTCTTAGGACCCAACCTGAGCATGCACAGGCACAGGAGCTGCTGCTTCTTGTTTGGTGAAATTTCATGTACATATTTTTGTTTGCTCAAAGCCAGGAATTGAACTTAGGATAGAACTTTGATAGGATATTACCATAAAAGTGATAAAACAGCCACTTAAATCATATAAAAAGTACTTTTGACTTTTCAGTCCAGTTAAAAAACAAGTAGTGGAGTAGAAAATACAGACACCTGCTCTAAAATGTAGTGAAGTAAAAGTAAAAAGTATCTGTAAAATTCACTTAAGTAGTAAAAATACGTATAAATTGTACCTAAGTAGAGTACCTTTACTTTTATACTTTACTTTCCACCATTGTAAATAATTAACTCTACTTTCATTCCGATTCCCCCACTGCAGTATCATGGGCCTGTACGCCTCCGTCGTCCTCGTCATCGGGAAGTTTGTGCGTGAGTTTTTCAGCGGGATTTCCCACACCATCATGTTCGAGGAGCTCCCGAACGTGGACCGCATCCTCAAACTCTGCACGGACATCTTTTTAGTCCGAGAAACCGGAGAACTAGACCTGGAAGAGGACATGTACGCAAAACTCATATTCCTCTACCGATCGCCAGAAACCATGATCAAGTGGACTCGCGAGAAGACGCAGTGAAAACGGTTTGACTTTTTATTCAACAAAAAAACAAAACTAGGGCTTTTTGGGTTGATGTTTTGAGCCACGTTAGCGCAACTTTATAGGCTACGTAACAAGTCGACCAACAGAATCTACTATGAAGCAATCACGTGAAAGGACTGTAATGGAAAAGTCATTTAGGTTGCTTGGATTTCAATGAATAATTTGGTCAATTCAAGATGACGGCCAAGGAATATCGTTGCTGACATGTCAATCAAGGACTAACCCAAGCCTTGTGAAGACCGTGTGGCCATTTTGGAAGCCATCTACTATGAAGTAATGACGTCGTAATGTAAAAGCACTAAGGTTGCTCGGATTTCATTGGATAATTCGGTCAATTCAAGATGGCTACCGAGGAATATCGTCGCTAACAGGTCAATCAAGGACTAACCTAAGCCTTGGGAAGACAATTACTGAAAAGGAAGCACAAAATCAGTTCAAGATGCTTTCCTTTTCGAAGTTGTTGCTAAAAAGTAAATCATGGACTAAACGTTTTGCCTAACCATAGCACAAAGTTGCTTGGATCTCATTGTGGTCAATTCAAGATGGCCCCTGGGTTTCAGTTTCCTGTTATAGGCGCCATTTTGAGGACTTTTGACCATTCAGAAGACAGAATATTTTGTTTTTATTTGTTACCTGCTAAGGGAACGGTCCTAAAGTCAATCAAGGACTAAAAACCTACATTTTGCAGAGACAACCGGATCATTTTTGGACACCGTTTTGTCGTCTTGTATGTTTTAAAGCAATTACTGAACTTGTCGTAGGTGCTTGGATTTCATCGGAAAACTTGTCAATTCAAAACGGCGGCTCCCTTTACGCACTTGTTTTGTTACCTTGAGTCAAAGGTAGTTCCAAGGTACAGTTTTAAACCAAAAACTTTTTTGCGAGAATTGCTCCGACGGACTTAAAACAAAAAAAACAACAAAAAAACAAGGGCTTCCCACCAATTGTTTCTCACTGAGCACAATCTCATACTTACAAACTCCGTCCAACTGGAAACGCAAAGGATTATGGGTCTGTGCAATAAAGACACTGCAGAAATGGGATCTTCAACGTTTTTTAACTCAACACAAACCACTCAATAGGAGACGATGGACATGAACTGGCCTTATCTTTATATGAGAAACAAACTCGCATAACTTTCTCAGGAAGACGGGAGCGCAGATATCACTGTTTGGAAATAAAAAAAGTACGTATTTAAAGTAGGATTTGATCGTAAAAGTCTGAGTATTATTGTGGCATGATTTGTAGACATTAAGTTATAAGAAGACGTGGACTGTAAACTGAAACAATGTGTTATGGATTATATCATTGGCTAAATGGAGGAAAGCGGCATTTGTAACAGCAGTTTAATGGTACTTCGGTAAGATTTTAATAGGGATGCGCCGATACAGCTTTTTTCAGAACCGATACCGATCTCGATACTTCAAATAACCACAAAAGCCAAAGCCAAAATCAGCCTGTAAATAGTTTTATTACATCCAGGATATCGGCTTAATCGAGATCACGGAAACAATACCCCAGTGTAGTAAATTTGTCAGTTTTGGATACTAGTGTTGTTGGTGCATCTGCAATTTTTGTCTCAGTTGTGATTTTTTTTTTGCGTAATAGGCTCTATTCACGCTTACGTCCCAAAACCGGACGACGTTTGGAAACATGCGGATGACGACTTCCTTTGGGCTTGGATAAAATCTGGGAAAACTGTGAAAATGGCCCAGGTTTTCTTGGTTTTCTTCATTTAGATGTCATTGTATTCCTTCTTTTTTCCTTTTATAAACTCCCTATTCATTTTTTGTGTATTATAATTTGTCAAACTTCATAAAAAAGACATCATTGCAGCGTTCCGTTATGTTCGGCAGATCCACCGTTACGACCAGCTCTCTGTGAGCGACATCGAAGACGCGTTTAGAGTCAAAGCTTTGGCAGGTGGTGAAGACTCCGCTGCTGAATCCACGGTTTTATCACATGCCCAATGTCTACACGTAACTACACCGGAAGTCGTCATCCGCATGTTTCCAAACGTCTTCCAATAAGTGTGAATGGAGCTTATTGTGAATTTTTTGAGCTGATACTTAAAGGGCCTGTACCTGATTTCAAACCATGAGTCCTGAACATGTTTTAGTTTGAGTTTTTCGCCCCACTCGCTCTTTTCTGCGGCTGTGACAGAGAAAAATGTGTCTGGGATAGTGTCAGGCAGGAGGCTTCCCATGATTCCTAGTACCGCATTTTTCGGACTATAAGACGCAACCATTTTTTCATGGTTTGGCTGGTCCTGCGAGGTATGAGTGGATGTCCGGCTACTGAAGTTTGAGACACTTCTGCTCGTCATTTACGCCCCCGCCTGCATTTAACGCACACGGGTCATTAAAATGTGCCCCCCTCACTTATGTTCGTTTAGCATCACAACTTATTTCGTAACTGTTCATTGTATTCTGCAGATTACAAGCTGCAAGTAGTGAAATATGCAGTCGGAGACGGTACTCGGGCAGAAGAAAGAAAGGGAGGGACTGGCGAAAAGTGGAGGATACTTTAACTGCAATGAGGAAAACAAAAAACTGATCATGGGCTAAAAGCTGGAGTTAGCTGCTCAGAAGTGACACTGAGGATGAAGGATTTAGTGGATTTAGTGATTTAGAGCAAGATCGATAGTTTGGTAAACTTATGTTATGTCAGATTAGGTCTCTGATTTTTTAAAAAAAATTACTTATATATGTTTTTTTCTTCTTCACTGTGCATTTTTTGGCTGGTGTGACTTATACTCCAAAAAATACAATTAATCAATCAATCAAACTTTATTTATAGAGCGATTTTCATTTTTAAAAATCCAACAACGCGACTGACTGAATGAAAGATGCAGTTCCTGAAGTGAAATTCTCATTAATTTTTCTCATAAAGTTTACAAAAAAAAGTTTGACAGCTTGTAAAATCTATTTCTGAAACGTTATCAAAACATGTTTTAAATGTGTTTTTTGGATATAAAACAATTAGCTGTTCAGCTGGTCAAAAGTCTATGGGAAAAATGAATGGAAAATTTACTTCCGGAGCTGGAACTTCGAAGTGGGCAGGACTTTTGAACTCAGTTTGCGTTTTTACCTGAGAAAATACTGTGTAAAATGAATAGATTATATTTTACAGTCTTTGTTTTTACATATTTAGCAGCTTTAACCACACAATCCATGATGTAAGGAGGATTTATCTTGACAAGAATACATTAAAATCAGGTACAGGTCCTTTAAACGTCCTTTATTTTCTATATTTTTGAACAACAGATTCGCACCATTGGAATATTAGAAGAATCACATTCATATAGACTAATAATCTCTCTTATTTTCCATCTGTCTTGATTTTTGTTGAGCAGAACAAACTAAACTACCTCTGAAAGGAAACGGATCAACTAATTAGAAAGAAAATCTAACCTGTACCAAGTCTGTTTTTCTCTATTTGTTTTTAAGAACTGAAAGGATGAGAATCAGCTATGGAGAAACTTATTACCATAAACCCATAATATGAAATAAAACTTGAAAGCATGAAAATACAGTGTTATGTATTTATAACGTTGCCATTTATACAATTTGAGATATATATTTTCCATAATGTTGTATTTTATGGCCATGAGTTTCCCCATAGCTGTTTCACCACCAACATTTGGGGATTTTCTAAAGGTCGTTTTACTTTTTTGACCAGAAGTGGGTGGGCAATGTTTGCTTTTTATATATAGGTCATAGACTGTACAGATAAATGGACATGGCCGACCTGCTTTTCCAGCTGTCCAGTCAAATGAAGCTCACAGAGGCCAGCGGTTACAGGGCTGAATTTGGAGACAAGTTTCATATTAGGACGAGGAATTTATTTACGGACAAAAAGCTAAATAAAAAGCCCAGGATCGTGTAGAGCGAGTTAATACGAATATTTTAAGACCAAAATGACGAGGCTCAATGCAGTTACATAGAGAGGGGGGACAATTTTTCAACGTAAAGTCAATAGGCTCAACGTCACAAACCAGGAAGACGTTTGGAAACATGCAATGACAACTTCCAGCTCTGTTCACGGTACTAAGTCTGACAAAATCTAGGGAAAATTAGTAAATGTCCCAGTTTTCTTCATCTACACGTCACTGTAGCGTTCTGTTATGTTCGGCGAATCAACAATTCCAACCGTATCTCAGTTTTCATCATTTTCCCACTGACGAATCTGAGCGCACTGGGTACATGCGATTAGAGGTGGGTTTGATCACAGTCGGCTGGTAAATACACCTGAAGTCGTCATTGTAAGTTTCCAAACGTCTTCCTGGTTTGTTCCCGTTTCTTTCATATGTGTTTGTCTGTCCTGATCTATGTGAAGCGTCTTTGAGTGTCATGAAAAGCACTATAGAAGTGTTATGTATTATTATTAGGGCTGTTGTCAACGTTAACACAGCGCATACGATTACGATCACACAAAAAAAATCGCACTAATGTTTTTTTAACGCAGATTAATCACACAATTTATTTTGAACACACACGCTCCTCTATCGAAAGCGCGATGACCTGAAAGGCGGTGCAGGTTATTAGGTCAGTGATCAGGTCTGTTCATACTTTAGATAAAACTAATGTAGTTTGCAGATATCACAGCGATGAACTCTCTTTCCACAGAAGCACAAGTTTAAAATACTTAAAGCAAAACGTGATTCAGCAGCAGCAACGGCGCTACTTGTACCAACAACAAGCCGAGCAGCAATAAACTGCATTTTTGTCTAAATATTTTGGTCTTTTTTTGAAGAATAATTAACTGCAATTAATCGTTATTAATCAAAATTCAAATTCAAAAGTGTGATTAACCTGATTAAAAAAATCGTTTGACAGCACTAATTATATTATTATTATTTGTGGCGCAAGCATGATTAGAGTTTATTGGAGTCGATGGAGCCAGAAACGTCCCTATGTCCATATATAATATATATATATATATATATATATATATATATATATATATATATATATATATACAGTCTCTGAAGTGAGCATGGGCGCGCTTACAGCTCCATCAACTCTGGCTCAAATTCACTTTCTCATTTGTAGCTTTGATACTCACTCGACTCCAAAATCACCCCTATAACCGCGGGCCTTGATGAGCTTCATTTGACTGGAGCTGAACGCTGTGGGCGACTCCAAACTCGCTTAGTTCACTTTATACAGTCTGTGATACTGGTGTGCGATTAAACTGTTGTCATAAATGTGTTATACTTTTGAAAACATGCTTTAAAATCAGTGAAAGATAATCAAATACTGACTGAATACTATGAGCGTTCCACTTCACCATCACACAGAATATAAGGGCTCTAGTACGGAAGCCTTTTGGTCCAAACTGCATAGAAAGACACTGTAGCATGAGCGATAACGATAGATATTTGCCATGATTATTTCACTACATGTACATAGACTCTGAGGAGAAGAATGGTCCAAGGGGAACGAAATGTGAAATTATTAAATACAAAATGTCAGAATTGGTCAAAGGTTTGTTCCTGAATCGTACGGCGTTTGCATTTATCTGATGTTTCACTGTGGACGGAGGATCAGGCGGAAACTGTTATTTATTAAAAGATCTGATTGTTTTAAAAGTGCATTTTGTGATGTCGTTTTTAACCTCTGAATCGGGCTGTTAAAGGGAAAATATTACGCTATTTACTGATTTATAATGTTGTTTCCTCGTCACAAACAGACCTGGAGTTGTGTTTTGTTTCATTCACACGTTTAACACACAAATCCTGCATATTTAGGCCCGAGTTTTTCGCTCAAACAGAAAATACACTGCTCCAAATTGTGACGTTGTGTCGTTTTTAAACTCCACACACCTTCAGTAGAGTCATTTGGATGATTTCAACCAATAATAATGTCAATTTGTACTGAATAAAAGGTAAACGGGGCTGTTAAATTGAAATCACAAGGTGGAACGAAGCATTTTGATCTTTGGAGATGTAGACAGACTAATAACAAACGTGTGTCAATGAAACAAAACACAACTCCAGATATTTTTGAGGAGGTAACAGTGTTTTAACATGGCTCAAAGCTCACAGGAGTCATTTTTTGTTTAATATAGGACCTTTAAATAGTGTGCGCTCATAGTACCATTATTTTACCATTTTAAAATATCTAGAGTTGGTTTTAAAAATGAGGACATTGCTTTTGACACCAGATCCACACACTTTAAAACCACAAGTGCACTGCAAAAAAGGCCTATCAAAAAATAAGAAAAGGTAAAAATGCCCTATTTTAAGTGAAATTATCTGCCAGTGCAGTAAGAAATTTTCACTTACCAAGTTTTCTTAAAACAAAATGAAATACGAATCTTGTTCTAAGCAGAAAACACAAGTTTCAAGTATTTATGGCAAGATTTTTCACCTTATTGGTTTGAGAAGGAAGTTAAAGAGGCTTAAACTGGCTTGAGTTAATATAAAAAGTGCTTAGAATAAGTTGTAATATCTAGTTAAGATAAATCAGGACGGAATATCTTGAAACAAGTAAAAAAAATCATCTTATTAAGTAAAAAAATCTTAAAATTGGTCTTTTAAGATGAATCTGCTTAATTCAAGTCAGTTTAACTATGCTAGAAACTCCTTTTTTACTACCAGTTTAGATTATCAATATTGCAAGTCACTTAGTAGAGCGCTCGTTCTCTGAAAAAGCATTTGACGGACCAGAAAAGTTACACAATGCGCCTTTAAATAGCATTGCCCTGTAGAACGCTGTGATGTCGTCTGTCTGCCTCTGTAAACCTGCGCATTAAACATCTAAGAGCAGAGCGCATTAGCCTCCTCAGCACCTCGTCCGTCAGGAGCCATTTTGGATCCGCAGTCGCTCTCTCTGATATGGAAAAAGTGTCGGCTAACCCGTTTAAGAAAGTGTACGCAGACCATAAACTGCCGCGCAACGGAAATGCTTATTGACACAGAGTTTGGACGAGTGGACCTGGAGGAGGTGCAAAGCAGCAAAGGAAAGGACTTCTTTTAAATCTCATTGTCAAGTTACCGACACTGCAGAAAATATGTCTACGTTAAAGGTGCATGGTGTAACTTTTCTGGCGGAGGGTCCATCGCCTGCTTGGATCAATGTATATGTCGTTCCTCTGCCTGGAATGTTCCACAGTATGACTTTAAACAGTTCAACATTACATTTATTAATTTACAGATGGTTTTGTAGCTCAAAAATACTTAGAAAAACAGGCTTTCTGACTGAGCAGGGTCGCCTCTCCACAGATCTGACCTGTAACTTTGCCTGGTTTGGTCTCCATGAAGATAAGAAAGGTTTAATGCCGCACTTTTTAATGCCGCTAAACTGCTACAGTATAAAATATAAAAGATGCACCAATATTTCTTAAAAATGTTGGGTAGTGAGGAGCATTGTGTGACGTTAGTGGTGATTTTGGCAACATTTGGCGACTTTTGGCGTTTGTTTAATTTTCGATGGCTCCACAGGTGGAAAAAAGTGATTTTTTTCAATTTTATTTATTTATTTATTTGATAGGAACAAGTATGAATAAACATGCATCACACTACAACATTTATAGCCAAAGCTAATTTGCAATGTCCGTCCCTAGAAAGGCTTTTAAAAACACAATAACATCAATACAAAAGTTAGTGCTTACATATCTGAGTCCTCTTTAAAACCCGCTTAAGTTCATTCTTCAAAGCTCCACAGTCCAAGTTCAGCTGGGATGGGATGGTCCACGGTTTGGGATCACATCGCTCTAATGCCACCTAACAAGGTAACTTATTTTCTTATTTACAGCATGCTATTTATGTTGCTTTTTACATATTATTTAAAATCATCATTATTATTGTTGTTAGGTACGGGGTTTGCTCTACACAAGTATTGTCTTACACTAACAATACTTCATCGATGCTGAGACCCCTGCGAGCCAAGCACAATATTGACCAGAGCCTGACAGTAAGTTATATATTTATTTAATTATATCCCCATAATTTATGTGACTGTTTTTTAATATAAAGGCTACATATTAACTAAGTATAGCCTTCTCATATGAACACACTTCTTTTACATTGTCCAAAAAGAAGATGTTAGATGAGGCCATTGTTGATCGTTTTTGCCGATCGTTTTCTATGGTTGAAGGAGAGGGATTCACCAGCCTGATGAAAATATTGGATCCTCTGCATTAGGGAATATGAAAGGAAGTCAATCATGACCAGACGAGTAAAAAATATTATTATAGCAACGCCCCCTGACACACCAGGGGGCAGCCATCTTGGATTAAAGTTTGCAAAGCTGAAACTCAGATTTGGTCCACATTATCTCCAGGGGCGAAACGTCAAAAAATATCCACATCCCAAATCCGGCTGACGTCTCTGAGCAGTGAAGCGACAAATAATGAACACAAGTTTTGGAAATTTACAAATTGCTCCTATTTGCTCAAACAAACTCTGATTTCAATGAAATTTGACACAGTCCTTAAACTCTCTAAAGCCACTGAATGTAAAAAAAAAAATAATTTGGTGCATTAGCGCCCCCTACACATTGAAATAAAACCTGACCCCCCAAACATTCAAAAACGTTCAAAAACTCACCAAACTTTTCCATACGTTCAGAAATGATGAGACATTTGAGAAAATATAGGTTTCATGTGTGAGGATTAAAAAAATTGAGCTAATACACCACCTCGAATATTAGGCTCCGCCCACTTCTATGGGAGCTGTCCCAGCTCAACTTTGTCGTAGAGCCACGAAATTCAGTACACGCATTTGTCATGTGAAGACAAACAAAAAATATTATCATGGCCACGCCCCCTGACAAAGCAGAAGGCGGCCATCTTGGATTGAAATCTTCAAAATGCAGAGTTCACATATTCGCTCATGTTGCGTTTGAACGCACTCCTCTGAAGGCGCTTCACCCACACGGCTGAAAATCACCGTACATCATCTAGAGAAGTGCGGTTGCAAACTTTTGCTCCATTTTTTTGAAAACTGTCACGGTTTAAGTGTGCGAAGTCGCAAAGTTCAATCAAAATTTAGACAATATTCAATGTGAAGATTTACTCCCATTGGCACAGAGTTAGTCCGATCGTGCTGAAATTTGAGTCACTGATGCTGATCTCAGCCTGAATATAAAACACTATAAAGCATATGGAAAATTACACTATAGCGCCCCCTAGACATGAAAAGTCAACATTAGAGGATTTGTTCCAAATTTGGGAATTAAATTCTGTGCATGACTACGAGCAAAAAAACATATTACGGACATGATGAATTTTTCACTGTTGGCCAGCAGGGGCAATAGACTCCACAAAAATCATTTAAAGGTGCACTATGTAATTTTTCTGATGGAGGATGTATTGGCCTGGGAAATTTGAATCACTAATGCGTGATCTTGGCCTGAATATAATACACTGTAAAGCATATGAACAATGTGGTTGGGGTTTACGATTATTAGGGTTAGTGTGGGGCATGTCATTTGCTGGGAGCGACATTTGCACGGTGTGATGATTGCACGGCGCGATTTCATGGGCACGGTGTTTGCGGGGTGCAGCGTAGTCGCACGCGAGGGCCAATCATTGCCACTTGCGGCTATATTTATTATTAGAACCATTTAAAATTTAAAAAAACCTACATACATAAATACATTAACAATAAAATAAATAAGTTACTGAGCCAAAGAAGATGTAGACTAAAGCCTTCAACTGTGGAAAAACTTCTATTTCTTAATAAAAAACATGTGATATATAGATAGGAATAAACGATTTCCTGAACCTCTCAGTTCTACATCGCAGGGAGAGGAGCCTGTCACTGCGGCTGCTTCGCTGAGCAGCAACAATCTGGTGGAGAGGATGCCTGCTGTTGTTGAGGATGGACTGGATCATGCTGCTCATCCTCCTCTCCACAATGGCCCCCACTGAGTCCACTCTCACCCCCATGACAGAAACACACTTACGGATTATCTTGTCAAGCCTGCTTCTGTCTTTTACATTCAGACCACTGCCCCGGCACACAACCCCAAAGAAAAGAGCACCTGCTACAACTGACTGATAAAAGACATGCAGCATCTCACTGCAGACATATAAATTGTTGTATTTCTTTTTTAAATGTTCCAAATAGAATATATACTATTTATGACTTCTAATAAAACAGAAAATAGTGTGCGCTGGTTAGCAAGGGTTAAATTTGTCCACTAGAGGTCAGTGTTTCTCCAAAGCCTCAGACACGTCGAACCATTTGGAGGCGTCGATGCTTCACGAGGCTCTATTCGCCCGTCACTACTTATTAGCCAAAAATGTAGTAGCATTACTTCAAAATAGTATTACTCAAGTAAAAGTACAAAGTAAGAGGTCGTAAGTTGCAGCAATTACTCAAGTAAGAGTAAAAAAGTATTTTGGAAAAGTACTACTCGTAAGTAAGTGAGAGTAACTTAAAGAGTAACTGTAACATCTAATTTATAATTTGAAGTTAAAGTCAATGAAGAATAAAACATAAAATTATGCACCAAAAAAGTACTGTTGCTTCAAACTAAATATTACTAAAGTAGAAGTTAAAGTATTCTGTTAGAAAAGTACCCTGAAAAGTACAATTTCTTTCAAGTAAATGTAGTTATTGTGAAAAATGTGTGAAGATAATGTATTGTATCTACAAAATGACTTGAACAAATTAAACAATATTAATTACATTTTTATTTGACCATAAATTGAGTATGTTTTAACCTTCCAGTAGATTGTTTACAATATTTTCCTTCTCATTTTTAAGTACAATATACAAACATATTTCAGAATTCACATAATTGAAATAATCTTACAGAAACGACTCGCCGTGGAATACGCAAAAATAAAAATGTAATCACAGATATTTCTCTTCATATGAAAGTAAAATGTCACGAAAACCTGGTATGTTTGTTTTTTGATGAGGAAACAACATTATAACAGATCAGAAATAATACGGGTCCTTCAACCAATGTGGATTTTCTTTTTTTTGCAATATTGCACTGAAAAACGAGTTCCCTTCTTAATGCATTTCAAGATCTGAGAAATCTACTACAATTTGGTTTGTAATTTCAACATTTTTATCTGTATAGAGAAGAAAGCTCGTCATTCTTCACCACAGATCGTTTTAATTCCGTCCAAACACATGCACGTACAAGGCCGTATATTGCTGCGGTAACATTTCCGACTGGCTTTGAAGTAGCCGTGAATACTGAATAAATTAACTCTGTACAAACGCCTATACACGAATCAACACTTAAGATATGTATCGTCTGATCTCTTCTTATATATATTTATATTTTCTATAGCGACTAAGACTCAAAGTCACAAACAACAGAATTTACAGCGTCACATCGACAGTTCGAGAGCACAGAAACGTACAGGATCAGGGGTTTATTTTGCATGCGGTTCTATTAGACACTTTTATATTTTAATACAGAAATGCTGGAGGATCAGACAGAAGCATTTGCCAAAGCTCGATCTTGGATATTGTTTGAAGGTCCCTGTACCATTCGCTTTTTTTAATATTTATTTATTTAAATCAAGAATGAAAAACAATAAAATAGGAAAATAGTTTGTTTCATTATTCTGTTTTAGTGTAAAACTAAACAAAAAAACAGATTTCGACCTCAATTTCTGATATTTAATTCAAAGTTTGTTTTTTTGCTTGTTATTTCAGTCTCGGTGCCTATTTCAATTTTGATATTTTATTCTCTCTGGTTTATTTGTCCTGGAAGTTCTGCTGTTTGAAGGACTTCCCTGAAAAATCGAAGTAATTTTGTGGATAAACATCATCACCTCTTAGAAAGTGATTGTTGATGACGAGAAACAGGGAGTTTTTATTCAATATTAGATCCATGGTTGACACTGAATTCACACACAAAGTAACGGAATTTCTGGGGCAAATAAACCAGAGAGAATAAAATATCAAAATTGAAATAGGCACCGAGACTGAAATAACAACCATAAAAACAAACTTTGAATTAAATATTGGAAATAGAGGTCGAAATCTGTTTTTTTTTTGTTTTGTTTGACACTAAAACAGAATAATGAATCAAACTGTTTTCCTATTTTATTGTTTTTCTTTCTTGATTTAAATTAAAAAACGAAAAAACAAAATGAAGACTGTTTTTCGATGTGTTTAATTAATATGCGAAATCAGGTCTAGAGCAGGGATGTCCCGATCCAATCCAGTTTCACGTGTTTTTGCGGCATCGACGCGCTTTACGGCAGCCGTAAATCAAAACGGCGCCATGTCGCCGTGTGGGACTTTTCACTGCAACAAAACGAGAGTCAAACAGCGACGTCCAATCGCTGCAAACAAACAGTTTCTCGCGGAGGAACCAGCAGAGCCACTTTAACACGACCGATTTGATTCATCACTTAGAAAAGAATCAGAATCAGAGTTTGAGATTTGCAAGTGCGGAGGCGAGGCGAGGTCAGGCTTCCGTCTAATGAACTTTTTGGAGCTAAGGTACGAACTTTTTTTCATGACACGAGATTACAGAGACGGCGCTGCTGGAGCTATTAAAAAGAAAAAGAAAAAAAAGGGGAATTGGATCAGTATAGGAAAGAGCACCCAGATCGGAAGCCAAAAAATCTTGATCGGGACATCTCTAGTCTAAATAAAACAGAATAATGAAATAAACTGTTATTGTTTTTCGTTCTTAGTTGAAATTCAAAAGAACGAACGGTACACGGACCCATGGAGTTTGCGTCTGACCCGTTCCCGTCCAGATTCGAGCCTGGATCTTGGTCAAAACGTGCGCTCCCCGACGTGCGGCCTGGGAATCGAACCCAAGACCTTCTGGACCTTGTCGTAAACTGTGGTTCGTGTTAAGAACGTGAAGGTGGTGTTGCGCTGTGTAACTTTTTCAGTCGTGTTAAATCCATCACGCTTCTTTCCGTGGAGATTAATGAGGAGTTTTAATGCCAGCGATACTGTGGAACATTCCGAGCAAAGCAGTAACATCTCCATGGAGACAAGCAGGCGGCGCGCAATTCACCGGAAAAGTTACGCAGCGCAACTTTAACTGGACCAGCTAACAGGCGAAGTATCGTATAGACCGTTTACAAAATACTGGATTCCCCCTTAAAACTTTCATACAGACACATGGATGTTTTTACCGTAAAGAAACGATTTCATTACATAAAACAAAAATAATAAAAACGGTCACACTTTATAATTACTACATCTTAATTAGCCTCAATAAACGAAATAAACAAGCCCTTAATTCTAAATATTTTATTAAAGACGGGGTATTTTACTTCTATGAAGTATTAACTGCTCACATGTAACGTTAGACCTGGTTTAGACCTGGCTCAGTCTTGGTTTAGACCTGGCTCAGTCCTTAGACCTGGCTCAATCCTGGTTTAGACCTGGCTCAGTCCTGGTTTAGGCCTGGGTCAGTCCTGGTTTAGACATGGATTAAACCTGGATTAAACCTGGTTTAGACCTGGCTCAGTCCTGGTTTAGACCTGGCTCAGTCCTGGTTTAGACCTGGATTAGACCTGGTTTAGACCTGGATTAGACCTGTTTCATTCTTGGTTTAGACCTGGCTCAGTCCTGGATTAGACCTGGATTAGACCTAAAAAAAGCAACCAAAAAGTGACAAAGTGCACCTTAAAGTCTTAGTTCGTGTTATATTCAGGGTAATTAAAGTGTAGTTATTATAAAGTGGAACCAAAAATCCTCCTGTCAATATGTTTTTATGAATAAATAAAAAAAAGAGGCAAAAAGTTGGAAGTTTTGTCACGTTGGTTGAACACACGGGAAGTAGTGGGACAGTCACGAGACAAGTGCGATCCCTCATTCGTCCAGACGTGGTTCGGCGTCGAGGAAGTTTCAGCTGCGCTCATCTGGACGCTTGTTTAGTGTTTCAAATTAAAACTGAATTCTGGATGAAAACAGCGTCCGGATGTCCACAGCTGACGCCTCCTCTGCGCAGCGGGGCAGCTCTAAAGTTAGCACAGTCCTCCCTCGTAGTCGTCCTCCTCCTCGGCCGGGGCAGGTGCTCCGCTGGCGCCCCCTTGTGGAGCCGCCGGCGCCTTCTTCTTCTTCCCTCCTCCTCCGGGGACGCGCAGGGAAATGGCCAGTTTTGCATACTGCGGACGACAAAGGACATTTTTAGGTTGTTTTCACGCGATTCACTGTTTTAGTCAGGCCCGTGAGAAGAAATTTGAGGGGCCTGGGGTAAGAAGCCTCATGTGGGCCCCCTTTAATATAAATAAATAAAAAAGGGGCCCCTAAAACCCTGGGGCCTGGGCCAACAAACCCGTTTGTTTGCCCTGGTTTTAGCCATAGGTTTCTAAATAAATATACACTACAAGTCCAAAGTTTCGACTCACCGTCTCTCATAAAAATTTTTCCCCTTTGTTTACATTTACTACATCTTTTTATAATTTATATACATATGTAAGATTATTAATATATAATTATTATTATTAATTATTAATATATAATTATTAAGATATATGAAATTACTTTTTATTCATGTATTTATTTTATTATTGTTGTTGTTGTTATTATTATTTTATTTTTTATGGATTTAGGGTTCACCCTCGTTAAATTTAGTTTTTTTCTCTTTATATTTACCACAGTACTTTTTACAATTTAGATGCATACAGAAGATTATTGGTATATGATTATTAAGATATATGGAATTATGTAGTACAGAGAAAAAGTGAAATAGCTCAACTAAATATTTTTTATGGATATTTTTTATGGATTTGGACTCACCCTTTGTCTTTAAATAGTTTTTTGTTTTTTTTACATGTACAACCATACTTTTTACAATTTAGATACACACAGAAAATTATTACTATATAAAGCAAGATATAAGGAATTATTTAGTAAAGTCACTCAACTAATAAAAAAAAAAATTATGGATGTTTTTTTGGATTTGGACTCACCCTCTCTCATTAAATTGTTTATTTATTTATTTATTTATTTATTTTTATGTTTGCTACCGTACTTTTGAGTTTAGACACATACAGAAGATTATTAATATATTATGATTAAGATATATGGAATTATGTAGTAAAGAGAAAAGGTGAAATGATTCAACTAAAGTGAAATATCTCTAACTAAATATTGAATTTTTCATACTCAGACTCAGACTCAGTTATTTTTGTTGACAGAGCTGCAAACCTTTGGCCTTCTCTCAATGAGCTTCTTGATGAATTCAGGTGAAATGGTTTCCAGGTCAGGGTCAAGAAATGCCAAAAGTGCCAAACAGTGATCCAAGTGTGGGCATTAAAAAAATATATCAAATCTACAACAAGTTTAGAGTTATTTTGAGATGATTTTTTTGTTTACTACATTCCACACGTGTAGTTTAGACGCTTTCAGTGAGAATCTACAGTGTAAATAATCTTGGAAATAAAGATGAAACATAAATTAAAAAGTGTGTCCTGACTTTTGACTGGTAGTGCATATAACGGATCGCAAAAGAGGAATTAGAGCTCTGGAGATGTGAACGAACTAATAATGCATCGTTACTCAAATGCGTGAACGAAACAAAACACAACTCCGGGTGCGTTTGTGATGAGGAAACGACTTTATAAGCGTAAAACGGGTCTTTTCTCTCCCGGACTAAACTCGTACTCAGTGTGTGTATAAGTACAGCAGCAGTTGTGTCTCTGCACTCACGTCGTTGTCCATGTACTTGAGCAGGGGCGAGTTGCACACGCGGTAAACTTGGTCCTCGTCCTGCTCGTCGTATCCCTGCAGCAACGTCTCCATGGCAACGCAGTCCTCACTCCCACTGTATCCGGGCAGACTGAGGGGACGAGGCGGACAAACGAGTAAAAAATACAGAATCAGAAACAGTAATAGGATAAAATATTGTATGAAAACTCAATTTCGATGCTAAAGAATTCGCTCAATACTCGATGCCACAATTAGATTAAAAAAATGCTGCTTTTTTAGTAATATAATGTCATTTTCATAGTGATGCTTTGCAGTGGCATCACATTGAGAGTTACCATGGTGACACAATAGCACACATTAGCAAACACGGTCATAAAAGTTGTAAAATCGTCTGAAAACGGAAGAAAAAATACGTATTAAGTATTTTAACAGCACATTTTCAGAAGCCTGTGATCAATTTGAGCGTTTATAATCCTGTTTAGGAGTTCATAATCCTGTTTATTTTCCATAAAAAGGTGAGAGCGACTAACTGAAAAACTGTTGGCTAACGCTAGCTAGTTTGTGACTAAAATTTTACGTGTGAGAGACTTGTTTGACCGCACAGATCAGATCACCTGTTGTTGGTCCAGCTAAGTCAGTTCTTTATGGTTAGATTGTAATAAAATAAAGCAGAAACTTCAGACAGAGCAGTGCCTACAGTTAGCGTCACACCCCCAGGGAATGTTAATGGCGTCAGCTGCAAAGTATCAATACAAAACAATAGTACTTTGTTTGTGTTAGCATGAGATCTTAAATTTGTTCTGAAAAAGCTCGTCCTAAAACTGTTCAGGAAAGCTCAAATTTTGTCCTGTTAATGTGATATTTTGCAGTATCGATACCTGCTCAAACGAGTATCTAGTTTCGATATCGGTGTTAGTATCTGATTTCCGATACCGTTGCGCGTAGCCTTACCTGTAGCTCTCTCTGACACACTTGTCGGCGGCCACATAATCTCCTCTGTGAAGGTGAATCAGCACCTGAGCTGTGGTTTTCTGCAACAACATGGAGCAGTTATTAGAAAGAAGCAAATTAATTCATGTTTTTAAAATGTTATGTATGTTATAAACTTTATGAAGTAGCATAAAAAGTAAACATGTTCAAATCAAATGTAGTTGCACTGCTGAATTACATAAATTATATCTATTTTTTTTACATGATACAAAAGTTTTTCACATTTTCCGATCAGAAAGCTCAGTTTAAATTTGAGTTACCAGATTTTATGACTAAAATCAGGTTGCAGCTGCCAGTTCAGTTATGATTTCAGTGCTGTTTTTATAAATCAGTAAGAGCACAGTGTTGATGCCATTTTCACGTTGTAATTTAGACTCAGATTCAGTCCTAATATAATTTGATTTACATTTAGTGATCGCATGTTATAGCATATTTTGGATTACGTTACGTTTGCATTACAATATTTCATCATAATTTATATTTAGTGTTAATTTTCATTTCATTTAGAATATTTTAGTTTAGTTTCAGAATTTCCAGAGATGTATAGCCAGTAAGAGCTCACGCTAATATTACACACGGAGCTCGTGCATTTATAGAACGTAAATTACCGTTTGCAAGTTGCTTGTTTAAGAATTTCAGTAAAGACGAGGCGAACTCGCTGTTTTCTAATGTCGTTAAAACCCTAAACGTGAGTAGACTCGTTCTTTCCGTCTAAGAGTGTTTTTTTTCGCACTTTTTTGATATTTTGGTTTGTTTGGGCTCACAAATTCCTGCATAAAGCTTTATTTTAACACTTTAGTGCGATGATGGCATTCACAAAATACAATTACACAGCTCCATTATTGGTTAGTAGTAAAAATAAGGTTGTGAATATCTAAAAATCATTTCTATTGAGTATCTTTCCTTATCATAGTTTCATTATTCAGAGCAGTACAAAGTGTAGACAGGGTTTGTATTAGTTGTCGTCTCAAATCATATATTTTTGGGGAAAATGGTCAAAACGGGCCCTACATATCAGCCCAAAAATATCGGCAGATCTTATCGGCCTTCAGTCGCTCTGGACTCTAAACAACGAGTATCAGTATCGGCCAAGAAAAAACTCCATATCGGTCGATCTCAAGCTGTTAGAATTACACTATAACATTACGTATCTGCTGTAACTCACCTTGAAGCACATGGGGAAGTTCTCGATCTCTTTGTACATGTTTTTCTCTTTTTGAACTGCAGCCGCCGCTTCATCCAGTCTGAAAACACAGCAAGAAGAAGTTCAACAAAGGATTTAGTAATGATTGATTAAAGGGGACACATTATGTAAATTAGACTTTTCTGACCTTTTAACCATAATATCAGTGTTTCCCCTTATCATTGGTTTACTCAGTTCATGCAGGTTTGAGTAATCCTGCATTTTTGATCAAAACTGTGGTATAAAATTAAATAAATCTAAAATCATGATCTATGTACAGAGCTTAACAAATGTATTAGACCTCCACCCAGTATAAGGTGTTTGCCACTGCTGCCATATTTAATTTAACAGTATTTCTGTTTACCAAAATATCTTTTTATGTTTCTATAACGGTTAATCCTCCAGTATATGCAAGATCTTTTTACCAAAACAATATCTTTAATGCTAAAATATAACTATTGTTGCTATCCATCAATTTTCAAGTTTAATGTTTTCCAAAGTTTCATCCAAAGCAAATCTCTGGGAACAGCTAGAAACTATTTGGAGCTCAATAACAAAAGAGACTTTGCAAAACGACATAAAAACAAAGCAGCAAGAACGCAGCTGTTATCTGTGCCAAAGGTTATTATTTGTCAACAAGCACTATTTTGTTATTCCAATTGGTAGTTTTCTTAATGAATAACCATGAAATTGTTCATTTGAAACAAGTTTTTGATATACTATGTACTGTTTACTGTTTTGTATCCTGCTTTAGTATATTTATAACATGGTAGACAGCTCCAAAAAAATCTATTTTGCATAATACCACTCTTTAATACTAAATAATCCTCCAAAAGCATAATTATAAGTCCTCCTGAAAGCCTCAGTAAAGACATTTGCTCTGTATGAAGATGTTACCTCCTGAGCCGCACTAACAGTCTGGAGGCCTTCCCCAGCAGCTCCACAGCCTGTCTGAGCCGGTCCTCGTTCTGCAGTGAAAACAGATGTGAAAACACGTGTTAAACAGAAGCATCTCGTTTGGTTTTGTCTGGAAACTCACCTCAAACACTCCCGCTGCTTTCTGATACAAGTCCACCGCCTTCTCCAGGTTTAAGGGCTCTATAAGTCTGGGACAAATACATGCAGTAGTTTAGAAAAGAACTGTGGATGTATGGGTAGGGCTGTGCCATTTAATCACTTTTTAATGGTCCTATATTTCGCAAAACTGACTCTTGTGAGCTTAAAGCCATGTCATAATGCTGGAACCACCTAAAAACATGCCTGCAGTTGTGTTTTGTTTCATTCACACATGTTTAAGTAATCCTGGTTTATTAGACTGTCGACATCTCCAAAGCTCAAAATGTGAGTGTTTTCAGTTTGCAGGATTGCAGAATTAGTAAAATAATAGCTTGGGTCCTCATAATCTTGAGATCCACGGTCAATTTTCTTTTATCTTCAGTAAAAGCATGTGAATTACAGCAATTCAGAGTTCAGATTTACAATACCTAGAATTAGAACTCATATATATTTATGTCTAGTGTTGCCTGAAGGTAAGAGACACGTGTTTGAGTGATATTTAAACCGGTTACCTTCTGGTTCACAGACTTAGCGTGTGTTCACGCATGTCCGCACACAAAACCTTACCAAAACTGCTACTAAAATGGTACTAAATCAGGACTAGAATAGGACCAACCTGGGCATATTCAAGGACCAAACCAGTGTAATTGCAAACTGTGGTCTTTTTAAAAAATGATTACAATAAATATGAGTCCAAGTATACAATACAATCTTATACAAATGTTATAAAACGCCATTTGTAGAGCAGAGAAGGGTCCACTGACCCACAGGTAAAAAGAGGCAACAATGGGCGAAAAACAGTCATTTTGCTACTGTAGTGACAAACAAAAGTTATGGGTACATTTTGTCCAATCATGATAATCATCATTATACCACCAGACTTTGCAAAAAAAATTTTACGAAATTAAAGTAAAAAACAAGAAATTAATGTTTTTTTGTTTTTTATTTATAGCCCCAGTACGTAACTTTTTTGACAATAAATATACTATAATAAAAGCATGTGTTTTCATTATGGATGTTTTTATTGCACTGAAACATGTATAAAATGTGTTCTTACTCTAAGCGGGTTTGCATGTCCACAAACCTGACTCCTATTTAGCCTGAAGGAGGGGCTCATCCTGCTTGTTTCTATAGAAATGCAGTTCCTTTGGCTATAATATTCCACAGTATGGCATAAAACAATCGAACTCCATGGAAAATGCTCTAAAATATGGTTTAACTTTCGATTTTCATGAAATCAGGCAGCTGACTTTCCACCACCAGAAAGTTACACACTATCACGTTAAGTACACGATGTGTGTATAGTACTTTGAATATATTTCCATGACATGGGTGCCTTGAAGGTTGGAGAGCTTTCTGTAAACTGTGACTGACCAATTCCAAATGTCCACAGACGCTTATGATAATCCTGAGCTACCCTCAGAGCTGAGATAGTGTAACCGTAACCGTATTGTGCGTATTGTGCATGTGTGTTGCCTTACTTCCCGGCCCGGTCCAGAGCCATGGCTGCGGTGTCTGGAGTCCCGTTCTCCATGTACATCATACAGGCTTTTTCTATGTACTGAATGGCCTCGGGCATCTTCTTTTGTTCCTGGAGCAGACAATACAACCTCGTGTTACCTCATGGCCTGGATATGAGCATGTCAGACACATTTTTAAACTATTTATGTAACCAAACTCACCTTCATCATCATTCCTGCCGCCTCAATCGCCCTAAACGGAGGAAAAAAACATGTCAAATAGTGAGTTAGTTAGATTACCAGGGACTATTTAAGATAATGAGTATGTATTTTTACATTTGATTATTTCAACATAAATTTAAGCAGGTGGTCAATAAAACATACTATATTTTCAACATAATGGACAGCAGAAGTTTCCAGTTTCCAGCTATTTTGCTGAGTCACACATTCCCCATTTAAAGGTGCACTTGTAACCAGTCCAAACTACAAATCAGATTAGTGGAGAGGGGACCCCGCTCAAAGTAACCTACTGTATGTATGCTGCCTACACTCAGCTCCTTCTCTGCTCAACTTAAATCATGGCTATTGGACAATCAGATCTGTCCACACAACTGAACTTGAACAACGTCTTTTGCACATAAGCCGGAACTGCAATATTTGTATATTTGCATATTTGTATATAGGTCTGTAAATAGATGTTAGTGCTGTGCATGTGTAAGTAATGAGAGTTTTATATCTGACCTGCACATTTTAATACTAACGTTGTATGAGTGTGTTTTATAGTGAGTGACGTATGTGAGTGGGGGTGTTGTAGGTTTTTGTCGTATTTTATGAAGTGGGTGGGTGATGTGGCCTTGGTCCAGCAGGGGACTAAGGATGGAAATTAGCGTTGGCTACAATCCTGCATCCTGCATATAAGTACATGTTTGTTTCTTACATTGTCTTTTAATATGCATTGTCCCTTTAATAAATAAATACAAATACAAACAATGCATGTATGTGCACTGCTGGATAATGGCTGAGACCAGACTTATGTGCAGGGCATTCATAAATCAATATATTGATAAGTTGAGAGGACCACTATAAATTAGTGTAATTAAATGGGAATGTGATCCATATGTCCAACTAAAACATATGATGGTTTTCCATCTAATCCACAACTGCCTCCTGGTTTACAGTTCGGCATTGATTTACTATAGATGTGCCACACAGCTCCCTGATGCACCTGACAGCCAATCAGAAAGCTCTGCGACACACCTCCAGCCTCAGAAAGCTCGTAGCGTTTGCTGTGTCATGAGTGTGCACCTCAGCTAAAATGTTACTACACAGTGAATTTCCACCGAATGCAAGGACTGTTGCTCCACAAAGACTGTATGGATTGAAACTGAAAACAGTTCGGAACAGCTACAGTTTGTCACAGAATTATCTGCATATTAGTCTACACTGCAAATTTCTCTGATCTGACCAAGATTCTAAAACTTATATCAGCTTATTCATCTTGTTTTCAGACTTATTGTCTACTTAGTAGTTCTGAGGCTGCTTAATTCTAGCCTAGAGGTAGTTTATTTTAAGATAACTTGTCAAGTGAAATTATCTTGCTGCATGGACAGATCATTTCACTACTTTTAAGTCATTTTCTGATAGATTTAAGTGTTTATATCTTACATTTTGGCCAAGTTTTTGCAGTGTATAGTAATTGTTTATTGTAGTAGTAACCAAACAAATTAAATGGTTTGGATTCCCACAATGCATGTGGGTCCTGGTGAGTGCCACAGAAGCTCGTATGGTTCAGGTCTGCGTCAGGATATCAGCTCTGAGCTGCACAGGGTGTTTCCGCTCTACTATAAACCAGCTGTTAATTGTACTATGTAAGCATAAAGGCTGTATTAGTATTTACCACAAAATATTCAATTATTTGTTCAAGGTTCTACAGAGATCATTGTGAAAGATACAAGCAATCCTTATCAGAATTATTACATTAGATATATTTTTTCAATAAAATGCAAAAATTTGTCTTTAATAATTCTTCTAAGCAGTTGTTTTTTTCAGTAGTTACTTTATGGTGTATATAATAATAATGTAATTTGATTGACCAAAAGGCTAGACTTGGAACTGGTTCATTAATCCACTGACAAACCAAATTAGTACTCTGCAGACACTAGGCAAGGTGGGTGATGTGTTTTGCCTTAGACCACAACAAATCCAGCAGAGACACAGTCTACCCACTGTAGCCCCTCGGTTTCTCTTAGTGGAAAATCTAGACTAGTCATATAAACAGTTGTAATACGAAAACACTCACTTGGCTGCGTGAAAGAGCCTGTTGGGAGAGTCAAGGAAATGACAATGCCAGAAACTGCACATTAAATTAAATATACATTAATACAGTTAAAGATACGTCTTATTTTCTGTGTGGTACTCCGCTTCCTTCAGGTAAGCATCCTTCGCCTGCTCGTACTGCTTGGCATTCTTGAAGCACACAGCTAAAACCAAATCATTACATAAAGTCAATTAAGTTACACAATTTTGCGTATTAAAAGTGAAACTCATATGCATTTGATTACCTGCTTTGGAGTATTCAGACGCTGCACTGTCAAAATCTGGCTTCCATTTAGTCAGACTGGTTTTTAGGCTGCAAAAAATAACATGATTCATTGAGAAACGCCTTCCGCACCTATATTACTGCTTTGTCACATGATAATAACGCAATCAATCAGCATTTAGCTTTTAGCACGATCATAAAATGTACAATGAATGCAAAAATAATGATTTTGTTAAAATGAAAGCGGCCTTATAGCTAGCACGCATTGATAGTAAAACATTGTCGCACTTTAGGTGGAAAACATTGAATAAACTCACCATTTTTCGGCTTTAGCTATATGCTCGTGGGCTTCGTTAATCTTCTGCGCAGCCATCGCGTTATGATTTCAATACGATCGGCGCAGAAATATCGACAAAAAGGGGTATATTTGATTTAGATTCTGTCGATGTTTGGATTAAAACACGAGACTCCTCCTTTGGACTACAACGTCACGGCTGTCGCAGACTACGGCAGCCTGAGAGGGACAGAAAATAAATAGAAATAAAAAGAAAAGAAAAAGAACATAAATGCTACTACTACTAATAATAATAATTAAAAAAAGTAATAATACAATAATAAAAGAAAATAAAAAGAAAATGAAAAGAAAGAAAAAGAAAGATATGCGCAGGGTGAATTGTGCGTTAGATTCATGTACCGACCTTTCTTATGTAATTAGTTTATATTTTTTATTTCTTTTATTTATTTATTTTTCTTATGTAACAATATTACATTTTTAATTTATTGTATGACTCCTTGTGTTGAAATTAAAAGAAAATTTGACATACGGTATTTATGGAGTCACGTAACATTGCGTGCAGCAGTGGTGGTCAGTTTGAGGATATAAAGCGTAGAACTGTAATAACGTATTTAAAAAAAATTGATTTTATTTAGTTTTTTTTTCATTTACATTTTTTATGTTTTATTTATTTAAGTTTTTATTATAGATCCATGATATAAAGGGGATAGCGATGTGTATGAGAGATTTTAACTCTGATACATCGTTTCACAACCTTGTACGCAGTTTACTTACGAACAAACGCCATTTATGACGGGAATATATTCTAATAAAACACTATATTTAAAATGAAGGCAAAATGTGACGGAGTTGAAGATTTAAATCAATCTCAAAGCGTTTTTTGCGATAAGTGAGCGGAAACGGAAGTGTTTCATTGTACGGACGGTGACGTCATGGTGTAATGGCTGAACAACAACCTTCTGCGTGTGACAAACTTTACAAACTTCTGCCGAAGAACAGGAAAAGTTTGATTTTTTAAACACCCAGGACAGTATTGTTTTGTGTTTGACTGTAGCCTTGTCCCAGATGTACGCTTTGTGATGGATCACAGATATGACATAGCGCGGAGGGCCGCCGGGGGTGGCGGAGGCTCGGGGAACTCTTCTCCCGGTTTGGGGGCACAGTCCCGCCGCAGGAAGATGCCTCCGAGACCCGCTGACTTTAAACTGCAGATTATCATCATCGGAGCGCGGGGAGTGGGTAAAACTAGTCTCATGGAAAGGTTCACGGATGATACTTTCTGTGAAGCCTGCAAGTCGACCGTAGGTGAGACCTCAAACCGCTATTTTGTTTTGTTAACTTTGGTGAGGGTTTGTAAAGGGTGACCAGATTTTCACAATTCTGGGACACACCCGGATTGGGCTGGTTGGTATAAATGGTATAATAATGGTATAAACTGTGAAAAGAGCTTGTAACATTGGGCATTCTCTTGTCAGTCATAATTTGAAGGACTTTTAACGCTGCATGTTTTTATTTTTTATTTTTTGCTTTATGGTCATTAGCAAACACGGTTTTCTGTATTCTGGTTAAACAAATGACAATTTATGCTCCTCTTTACTGTTGGCAGGGATCAGATTAGTCAAAAATTGTGAAAGTCCTGGTTTAGACCTGATATAGTCCTGCTTTAATCTTAGTTTAGTCCTGGTTTAGACCTGGTTTAGATCGAACTGGTCGAAAAAAGGGACACCAGGGACATTTCTTGTATAAAACTGGGAAAAATCACTGGTTTTTGTATAAATCTTCTGGAACAGGGGACACAGGGCTCAAAATTGGGACTGACCCCTGTAAATAAGGGGGTCTGGCTTTCAGATGGCACCACAAACTAAAATGTTACACTGACCTATTTACTACTGATGAAGCAACACAGATACCCCACAACTGCTGTTTTGTTTTTTTCATGCTTGTGTTTATTATTTTTTCCCCACAGCAGCAGACTTCAAAATGAAGAACCTGACCTTCAATAAGTCAATAACATTTCATACAGACTACAGGCAATTAGAAGTAATATAGTGAAAATTCAGTTTATTGTTTTAATAAAGGTAGTAACACGTGAGGCAGTATAGATACATTTTCTTTGTGGTAATTTTTAAGCATCCTTTTCTGTATTTTACATAAATAAATGACAATTTATGCCTCTCTTTACTGTTGGCAGATATCAAATTTGTCATAACTAGGGACACCTGGGACATTTCTTTTATAAAACTGGGACAAATCAATGGTTTTGTATAAATCTGCTGGGACAGGAGACACAGGGCTCAAAACTGAGACCTTCTCTGGTAAATAGGGACGTCTGGTCACCCTAAATACAGGACGTTAATGTGTGTAGTCTGCATTAACGTCCTGTGCATTTACCTTTTAGATATTTCATGGAAAAGTATAATGTTATGTCGTCATCACATTCTTGAATCTGAAAGCCACAAAATTTCCAGAGATAAAGCACACTCACACCAATCTGAATACTAAAAAAATCTAATTTAATGTAAAAAGACCTTACAGAGACAGTAGAGCTGCACGATTTTAGGAAATAAATCAAATTACAATATTTTCTGATAAGTATTAATAACAGTATTCTGTTCAGAGTGCTCAGCTCAAACACATCCAGGCGATTATTTGTGAAAAGACTGAAATATGCACTGATACACTAAATCGATCTCATTTCAGAACATGTTTGTAGAAATCTAAACACAAAATAGTTATCTTCTTTCAGTAAACAACATAAGAATATCCACAATATTATCAAAACAAAACAATATTATCAATTACCTAAATAATTGTTTTTGTGATTTGCTTTCTGACCTCAACTATGCCACCTGTTGATTATTAACTTGAAACTTCTCTGACCTCCAGCTCGGTAATATTTAATGTACACAGGACCATGGTGCTGTGTTGTTTGTGTGTAAACAGCCCAGAGCGCGCAGAGTCACTGTGTTGGCTCCTAAAATAGTCTGGCAGCTGCTGAACTGTCATTCCTGTGTCACCGCTCTCTGCTACTACTGTCAGAGGTGTATGATATAGGCAGTGTGGTATGGAAATAAATATTTAGTCTTGTTATCGTCACATTTTTAGCAATACATGGGCATAACAACACTTAACAGGTTATTATCAAGCTCTTCAGTGTTTTATGAGCACCATTTGCTTAGAGTACCATTAGGACTGAGCAGTGTCTAGTCCGGGATTGGGATGGGACAAAATCTGGTGCCACAAGATCTCACGAGACAAAATTGCCATAAGATCGTGCACACATGCTGAAAATGATCTTGTGAGATTATTTTTCCATGTTTTTATGTTGGGATTGGATAAAAAAAAAATAGTTAAGTACTGGTGAGTAAAATTTTTGGAGAAGCTGTAGTCCCAAAAAGCAGAGCTACAATAAAATAATAAATAAAGTAAATGCGAATACTGTGAGGCCAAAATTGGGAACTGAATTGTACAATTTCTTATAAACAATGTCAAAATCTCGCCTTGTCTTGTTCATGTAGCTTCAATCTCGTGTCTTATGTCTTATCTTGTCTTGTGGAAATTGTATCTTGTCCCACCCAGTCCAGGACTCTTGACTAAAATGGGACAAATATTAGTTAAAAATAAGGCAAAACCAAGGACTAAACCAGGTCTAAACCAGCATGATATGAAGTCTAAAACAGGACTTTACCTTCTCTAATTGATATTGGAAACGGGTCTGATGTGTTTAGTGTAGTGTTGCCACAATAATTTCTTCGTATTTTCTTTTACTATGTGGTCTTATATCTGTGTAATCCCTCAGTGGTCCAGGTTAGTTCCCTGGTGATCCATACTAGTTTATGTGGCCTTATATTTGTTCTGATACAGCTCAAGATAATTCTAAATCTATTCAGGAAAGGTTCATTTCTGTCCTGTGAATGTGAATCAAATGAGTATCTAGTTTCTATAGTAGTTTTAGTATCAATTATTGTCTGATTTTCAACAACCCTAGTGCTCTCCTACTCTCTTACGTTGACCTAATTTCTGATGAAGCAACAGATTTCTCACAACTGCTGAATAAACAGTTCAGGTTTGTTTTTCATTGGCTGTATTCATTCTTTTTTCCCCACAGGAGTAGACTTCAAAATCAAGACGGTGGAGCTGAGAGGGAAGAAGATCAGGCTACAGATATGGTGAGTCAACGAAACGAGTCCTTTTAATGTAGCGCACTTCCTCTGTCCCTCGAAACCAAACAAACACCAGACTGTGGACTTAAAGACGCTCTTCCTGATTTTTTACTGCTATAAGAGAAATGAAAAATACAACTGGTTAAAGAGGGGGTATTAAGTGCTAACACATAACATATTTAGATCACCACTGTCACATTTACATGAGAGCTTTAATAATAAAAATAGTTTAATTCTGAATAAAAAATAATTCAGCTTTAAAAAGACCATGTAAACACTTATTTGGAATTAAACTTATTTCCGAAGTAAGTAGGTGATTTATTCAGATTTTAAAGCCCAATTAATTTATTCCTCGATCATGTAAACATTTATTCTTCTTAAAAATAATTCTGGTGCTCGTCGGGTCGCCCTTCTGACGCGACGATCCAGCTCCTTGCTTCGGACTTTCATCCACGTCTCTTTGGATTTGTGAGCGGGATGTGGGAGTGGGCTGAGGTGTGGCAGCCTCAGACTCAGTTTGTCTTCTTCCTCCTTCTCCGACACTCTTCCCTTCTCCTCCTCAGCTCACAGACGTAAAGCGCGAGGAGAGAATTCTCCAGCTGCTCCTTCATTATCATCGGAACGAATGCAGAAAAATTTTGGATCGTGTTTGTGTCCGTGGCGTAACGACAAACCGAGATGACAGAAAAGCCGGTAGCAGCTGAAGTGTGTGTTTTCCTCCGGTCGACGTAAATATGTTCATGTCCCTGTCGAATAAGAACCCTTCCCGACCCCCAGATGTTGAGCAGAGTATTTAATGTGTTTTCATGTAAACTTAAATTTGGAATTATTATTTCCATGTAAACTCGAAGGAGAATATTTTAATTCCGAACTGTTAAATTCAGAACAATTCAGAATTAAAAAACATCATGTAAACGTGGCCAGTGCTACCTTTTATTGTTTTGAAAATGGCATATTCGCCAAAAACAACTTATTAATGTGTTTTATGAGTTTCACTTTCATTTTCGGCACTCTGAGTCCTGCTGGTCATGTACTGGTCTCTGTGCTATTATACTTGTTCTGACACAGCTCAAGATCATTTTAAACTATTCAGAAAAGGCTCATTTCTGTCCTGTGAATGTGACTTCTTTTTCTACATCGATGCCTACTCAAATGAGCATCTTGTTTCAATACCAGTTTTAGTATCGGTTGGCATCTGAGCTTTTAAATAAATAGAAATGTTTCATTCTCAGACCCATGAGGCGCAGATGCTTCGCTTGTGTGACTTGGAGGAACACCAAAAGTTCTGTACGCTTTTTGTACACTATAATATGATTAGAGATCCTGTCTTGTGACTCGAATAAGCCACTAACTACATTACAAAAACATCTAGGCTTGTACTTTTACACTGACTGTAAAAATTAGATCTTGAACTAGAAGAACCAGATGCCCTAATAGAGCTTACATTCTATTAAAGCTGCACTATGTAACATTTCTGGTGGTGGGTGCGAGTCAGTTTAAAGAGGGAGTATTGCAAAATCTATGATGCATTTACAAAATATGCGGAACATTTTATGAAGATTCCTATTTTAACATTGTTCCGTCATCAAAAACGCACCTGAGGAGGTTTTAAATGTCATTCATGCATGTTTGAGTAATTTAGCGATCTCTGCTGGGCCCTATTTGAACCCTCCTTACACAAGAGTACATCATTCATGCTCCCACGCGACAATTTTCCATAAATCTACAAAAGCATGATATAAAACAATACAATATAACTTCACAAACCTGGTGTGATGTGTGGTTAGTTGTGATGGTGCTCTGAAGGGGGAGCGACTTAGCCCAGAGTGTGCAAAAACAAAACTGAAACGTATTAAATTTGCCAACACGCTGTTTTAGGCAAATCATAATATAGATAACACTGTGATCTAAATACTATTATGTTATTTGTTAGCGTTCAATACCCCATAGAAGTTTAATAACCTCTTTTTAAAGTTCTACTGTGGGATATTCTAGTTTGTGGCATTTTGATTTCATTGTGCAGGATACTGTCGCATTATTTCATGTCCATTTTATCCACCCAACTCAACAGTTCCGCCCACTTTGAGGCCTACTGAGCTTCCAGAAGAAAAATCCCCTTCAGTTTTCCCATAAAATCCTAAGTGTTGCCACTTCAGTAAGTTGCTTTGTGGTAACTTAATATAAAAGACGCATTTAATCTGTAAAATTTGTCTAGCTGTGTAAATAAACCAGTTTATTAAGTTTCAGAAAAGATTTTAAATGGTCACAAGTTACCACACAGCCCATTAGCTCCAAGCAAGCTTTAAAAGTTTTAATATTATTTGTTATTTTACATTTTATGGGAAAAAATGAATAGAAAATTTCACATTCGGAGCTCAATGGGCAGTCACTGTTGAACTCCATATTGCTTCTGCTTCTGGTACTACATGAATATCATTACTTCTACTACTAATACTTTTGTAGTACTACTAAAGCTCCGTGTTTCCATGTCTCATCACATCTTTACCTCACTGTGCGTCTGTCTGCTGCGTCTCATAAGCCCAAAAGACTGTGACTCACTGGAAAACGACTAAACTAACTCAAGGTACAGTAACCTAACCTCATCACTAACGTATTTGTTTTATTCAAAGTATTGAGTTTTTGTCTGCCTTCATGTTGCCTGTTTTACTGTGTAAAGGCTGCGACACACTACAGGAGAATTTGCCCGATTTTGGCTGCGATTTCTTCTCCACGAGTTTGAGGAGGCGTGACCCGACTTTTCTTTTTGTCTCTGTGTGCGATTTTGAAGCCGCTGCTCCTCATGTGCGGTGTCAGTGTCAGATCATAACCAACAAACATCAGCAATGTTACGGTAACAGGTGATAAAACAAAGCGTCAGGGGCAGAGGAGCGATTGACACAGAGATGCAACAAACAAACTCGGGATATAGTGAAAATAAAGACTTTATTACTCACCACTCATAAAGTGGCACATTTAAAGTGCAGCATCTGATCCACATTATCCATAGAAATTGTCCTTCACAAATAATGACATTCAGTCCACAAAACCGCAATATTAATCCAGTTTGAAGCATTCTTTGAAAGTAAAAAGGCAAAAGTTGTTCCTCGCATGTGTTTGTTTACATCTGCAGAGCGTAAAGCTGCAGATTAGTGTTAGTGACTCTACTTCCTGTAGACTTTATCGTCTCTTTTATGCTTTAAAAATCGTGTATCTGAAGTATTGCACCACATTTCACAAATAATAATCACACAGTTCTGACTTGTATCTAAACTAGAAGTGCAGAGCTCTGATCTTTTGACCACTTAAGAGTCTCAAAGCGAGTAGTTTTTCTGTAGACAGGAAACAGACGCGATCGTGCTCACAGCTTTGCAGCCTGTTTTACGCAGACAGATCCCGCTGCAGTCTGTGAGATCAGATTTTTTGTCTCATAAGTTTCTCCTCGTGTCTGTGGTGTGCGCATTTTGTCGCACGTTTAAAAATTGTTTAAGACCAAAAAATTCTCTAGTTTGTAGCGGCCTTTACTATGTTGTTATTATGGCTGTCTATACTGATGGATTATTTCTCTAGGCTTGTGTGCATTATGTTTGTCATGACTTTGTAGTAGTTGTAGTAGATTTAATCATAATAGAAAAATCTAATTTGTGGATTTAGATGCTTTGTGTACCACATAACGCTCTTTTGTCTCACCACATTCTTGCTGAAATGAAGCTTTAATCACATCACTCCATTCAGTTTCCCCCAGTGCATCATGTGTTACAAGTATTTTGTATATGACAACATTTCTTACAAATCTAGATTTGTTAAAGGTACACTCTGGGTCCACCACTTGCTTGCCTGGAATGTTCCACTGATTTGCTTAAGATATATTTTGGGTCAATGACATGACACTGTCCAATGGCAGTTTCCTCAGTTAAAACATATTTCTGTCGTACCTCTGACCTCCATGGAACCAAATAAATTTTTCAGAAATCATGAGTTATTCTGCATTGTTTTTTGTACTTAAAGTGTTAAAATGTCATGTGGTGCGACCGTGCATCATGTGGTGTGACTGATAACAGCAGGAATTCTATGGCTGGAATTTTAATAACAGACAAAGTGACTTGGGTGAATGGTTCTTTAGGCATTTTTCTTCATTTTCTGCATTTCACAGGGCAGTAGTTTGTTCATTAAACACAAGCAGGTGACTGTCATATTGGACAGTAAATGAAAATATCAATATGCATTAAAAATCCAAAGAAATGCAACAGTTTGTTTCTATACACTTCATATTACTCAGAACTTAGATTAATATCCCAACCATGTTTTAGAAAATAAAACAACTTTAATGTCACACCACACGACATTTTACACAAAAAATGCTTAATATAAATGTTAAACACAGATTTATGCATGTGACACTGTAAATATTTGAAAAAGTTCAATAGAAACTAATATTTTTTATATTTTAAAATTTGCCTGTTGAAAATCCTTATGTCATTGACCCATTTATACACAAAGCCACCAGGCGGGTTACAGGTTACTTCTGTGTGGACTCTCGAGTGGGGAGCCCACTCACATTAAGAATTTGTGTTTTTATGTACGTTTTAGCTTTTGAAACTGAATAAAGACAGAAATGTTTAAAGCCCTACTGTGGAACATTCCAGAAAAAGCAGTAACCTCTCCAAACACCCTGATGATCATTGTGCACCATCAGAACTTGACATAGGGAATCTTTGTTTCCTCTCCAGGGACACGGCGGGACAGGAGCGCTTCAACTCCATCACGTCGGCGTATTACAGAGGAGCAAAGGGAATCGTCATCGTCTACGACATCACCAAACAGGAGACGTTCGACGACCTCGCCAAGTGGATGAAGATGATCGACAAGGTACAACATGAGCTACATACCGTGAACTACAGGAAAGGCCTGGTTTGATCCCCTCCCTGATCTCTGTGTACCGTTGTTGTGCGCGTGAGCAAGACACTTTTTCTGTTTTGGAGGCAGTTGGGTTCAGACGTAAAGACGCGTAGACGTAAACCACTTACTGGGACTGAACATTGGGGATAAACATTGATAAACATTGTTGGTGGAGCAATAAAATCCACTGAGTCAAGTTGGTGGTGCAATACCAACTCCCACAGATGAATGTTGTCATTGTATCCTTGGGCAAGACACTTAACCCTCTGCACCCCCAGTGTCTGCGTACACCAGTGTATGAATGTGCCTGTAATGGGTGAGTGATTCGTAGATGTAAAATGCTTTTTTGGTTGAAAGGAGCCATATAAATGTGACTATTTACCATTTATTTACAATATTACCATTTATTTAGATTTAGATTTTTATTTGCACATAAAGTTAAAACAATTTCGCAATACTGAAAAATATAAACATTTCAGTGCAGGAGAGTGTGAGACGACCATGTCTTATAAGGACACCTTCCCTAAAAACATTTTCATTACAGTCATGAACAGAAGATCACATTTATGAACACTTTAAACAATACACATTCAGAAGAGCAACATTTGTTTCAATTGTCTTTTAAAAGAAAAAAGAGTGGAAATAGACTTTAGCATGGGGGATTCCAGTATTTACAGTATTAACTATGAAAAGCAATCAGACCAGTGCAGAGATGTTTGTTTTTTGGTTGAATCTGGGACATTGATGCTCAAGACTGTTGTTGAAGTAGACCATGTGTTTATATCGGATGGGGCGAGCAGCGTGAAATCAGTTTGATTTAAAGTGGGACATACGTGTCGATCGTGTGAGTTTACCTGTGCTTAATGTCTCCCTCGTCTGTGTCGGGGACAGTACGCCTCAGAGGACGCAGAGCTGCTGTTAGTCGGGAACAAACTGGACTGTGAATCGGACCGGGTCATCTCCAAACAGCAGGGAGAGAGGGTAACTCTGACACCTGCTACATACACCGCATGTTTCTCAAATACTTTTCATTCAAATACACTCAATATACATGTAAAAAACACTTTTGGTCTTGTGTTCCAGTTTGCGTCGAGAATAAGTGGAATGCGTTTTTGTGAATCCAGTGCCAAGGACAACTTTAATGTAGACGAGATCTTCCTAAAGCTCGTGGATGACATTATTAGCAAAGTGAGTATTTCATTGTTTCATCTGATTCAGAGATTAGAAGTGAAAGTGAAACAGTTTTGCTTCTTAACATATTTTCTCTTCTTCTTTTTACATGCTTTCCTTAAGGCTTTTGTTGATGTAAGAATCATAATATGGGTCAAATCTTACACTAGAAATTTGATAGTGAAGGATGTTATTTCTCATGTGGTCAGGAAACATTGAGAATTGCATAATGTAAATAAAGGGTCTCCAACCTTTAGCTCGGGAGCCACCAATATCTCTACACCTCCTTCCAATAGCTCTCCAAAGTATTTCTGAATCATAATTAACTACAATTTCATGAGTAGAATAACTATTAAAATTGTAAATGTACAATTTTCATGCCTAACTTTCCTTTCTGCAGTAATAAATAGATAATGGTGCATGATTTATCGGCCACTAACTGTTCCTATCTAAGGCCGTGGCTCTTATAATTACTCAATTTCTTACAACTGCTAAAATGAGTAGCTCTCCGGCATTTTAGTTTTGTAAAGGAGCTCACTGGAGGAAAAACTGTTGGAGACCCCTGGTGTAAATATTAGGGGTGTGTGCATTGCCTTGAGTGGATGATATATTGCAATTTATCAATAATTACTTCTAATAATATTGTCAGCTGCACCTTCACGAGAACCAAATTTTATGAAGTATAGTTTATTACCTTTTTAAAATCATCAGAGCAGTGAAAAAAATCGTAATTAAAAAAATTGATTCAGATGCATTTTGAATCAGTTCGAGAACTGTTCAATGAAGTGTCACGATATATCACTGAATCGATTTTTTCTTACACCCCTAGTAAATATTGCTATTTATTATTTGAGTTTTTAATTTGATATTTCATGATTGTACTGTAATTGTTGGCGCTGTATGTAGACTGCACTCTTACAGTTTTTAAAAGGTCTTACAGTCACAACTGAACCTGTGTTGCCAGAGCTTTAACCTGCAGTTAAAAGACAAGTAGAAGAAGTTTTTCTCGTTGCCGGTGCAAGAACAGTAACAGCATAATTCATGTTTGGCTCCAGGTGCTGGGGTTTCAGTGTGGAATTACTTATCAGTAAAATCTACTTGTTTAAACATGTCTACTTCATATCTGGGGACAAGGTCTTTATAGACGGTTTTTAGGGTTTAAGGAATTTAAAATCAGTGGTGGAGCGCAACAAAGTAAAAGTAGTAAAATACTGTATTGCGTAACTGTACTTAAATACATTTCACCAGACAGTGGGCACTTTTGACTTTCTACTACACAACATTTGTTAACAGGACTGAAAAGTAAAAGTATTTTTTTATTACTGAGTGAAACCTGCTGAAAAGATGCAGAGTTTATTTTGATCAAGTTTTTAATTTGAGGAAACAAAATATACAACAAAAACAGCTAGAAAACAAACAAGATCATAATTTGAGCAAATAAAATATACAACAAAAAACAGCTACAAAAAAGGCAAGTTTATAATTTGAGCAAACAAAATATTTAATGAAAAACTGCTAGAAAAAAAAAGTTTATAATTGGAGGAAACAAAATATACAACGGAAAACTGCTAGAAAAAAAGGCAAGTTTATAATTTGAGCAAACAAAATATGCAAAAAAAAAAACAAGTTCATAATCTGAGGAAACAAAATATTCAACGAAAAACAGCTAGAAACCAAAAAGTTTTACTCTTTTCAGTACATTTTTAAACAGGTACTTTAATAATTTTACTGAAATGCATCACATGAAAAAGTACTTCTTCCACCACTCTTTAAAATCAAAACCTTAAACCCAGGTCCTTGAAATGGTCAAACTAGGGCTAAAGCAGAGAATAATCGTGAAACCGTCTTTGTGAATTTGCAGATGCCTTTGGAGATGAATAAAGAGCTCTCCAACAGCGTCCTGTCGCTGCAGCCTGAACCTGACGTGCCCCCGGAGCTGCCCCCTCCTCGGATGCGCTGCTGCTGAGTTTCCCTTCTCTCCTCCGTCTTCCCCCTCTGCCGCTCTCCATCTCCTACTCCCACAAAACTTCACATCCACTTTGCGGTTTGTCCAGCAGGGGGCGACACACTGCAACATATCGACACACTCAACAGGCAGTATTATAATTATATATTATAGATCTCCTCACGTAATTACAGCGCTCTTCATTAACTCTGGCACCGCTTTAGATGAAAGGAGTAAAATAATGATCCGTTGTTTCTAAATGCACATACTGCTCAAAATATAATAGACTTATATACTATAGACTTTTTTTTTTAAACAGTAGTCCAAAAATACAAAAATAGACACTAAGAAAAGTGTGTGAAATCAAAATAGAGTTGTTTAAAGTATCGACAATCGGATATTCATTGATACTGAATATAGAAATTAATTTGAGCAGGTGTCAGTACTAAAAATAGTCACATTAACAGGACAAAAATGTACATTTCCTGAATGTCTTGAGCTGCATCAGAACAAATATAAGAGCACATAAACTAGTATATGCTTAGAACCAGCCTGGACCACTGAGGGATTACACAGAAATAAGACCACATGGGAATATAAACAAAAGTGCTACAATTTAATGTTGAAAATGACATTCTGTTGTCTAAATCAGGGGTGTCTAAACTTTCTTCATCAAGCGCCACATATTAAAACACAGACCAGTGTGAGGGCCAATCGAGGGTCATAGACTGATGGTCAAAACAGTGAGTAATTCAGATATGTGCATTTATAACAGGTTTAAATGACCCTCCAGACCTTTGTCCAGGCTTAGACCCTCAAAAGGACACAATAAATTTGCTTGATCAAGGTAGATTTCAAAAACATGCAGTAAAAAGTACGACTTGCAGTATGGGCCAATTCACCTGGAAGCCTGAGGGCAAAAACATTTGGTGTGAGGGCCACATTTGGCCCCTGGGCTGGTCTAAATAAACAGTGTATATTATTATCACTGTGGTACTGGAATCGGTATTAAGTATCGAGTCTATTTCTTAGTATCGAAATCCAGTTTGAATTTAAGTTTAAATCGAAATCATAGTCTTGGTCTTAAATTGTTATATGATTTTTTTTTTTTTTTGGTATATCACCCGCCCGTAGCCTAACTCAACTTTAGTACTGGTTTAAATATGAATAAATCACTTTAAATTGTCTCAGTGGCGCCAGTATTAATGAAGGGCTCTGTACTCTCATGTAGATGCCAGACTAACACTAGCTGAACCATGTCTCCCCATTCTACCTCAGTCCATACAGGTGCCTTTGAGGTAGACTGCCCTCTGCTGGGTGTTGCACATTTTAACGAGAAGATATTTTGACGGAAAATATAAAGATTCTTTCTCTATATATACTACATAACTACTTGTCTCTTGGTCACACTTAAAGCCTGTCTAAAGCTTTGGTAATGGTTTTGTGGTCAGTTATTCTCAAACTGTGCTGGTGCTGATGTTTAGTCATGGTTAAAGAGTTAAAATTTCGCTATTTTCTGATCTGTTAGAATGTTTCCTCATCACAAACATACTCGGAGTTGTGTTTTGTTGGTGTTTTTAAACTAAAATACACTAACAGTAGAATAATTTGGATCATTTCAGCCCTGGAATTGTCCATCTCTACTGAACAACAGTTAAAGAGTAACGCTTAACTTGAAAACTACCACTAATTATAAGTTGGAAAAGAGCATTTTGAGCTTTGGAGATGTGGACAGACGGAAGCACAACTCCAGGTGTGTTTGTGATGATTTACCTACATCGAACATGGTGTAAAGCTCAAAAGTCAATTTTGCGTAAATCAGGACCTTTAAATATTAATTATGTTGTTCCTATCTCTTATCCCTATGCAAAATTGACTCATGAATAGATTTTAAATATTTATTAGGTTCGCAAAAGACTTTCAAAACAGGAAAAAGTGCAACTGAAGTGAAAATGATACCCAACACTTAGCCTAGTACAAATCTAAGCATTAGCTCTATATTTGACATCCTATTTAAAAGTGCACTGCGTAACTTTTCTGTCTCCATGGAAATGTTATTGCTTTGGTTACAATGCTCCAATATATGGCATTAAACCGTGTGTAGACAGGTGCCACCAGGCCAAGTTGGAGATTATTTCGGAGATGATTTGGAATTAAATGGATGAATCGTAGCATTTAATTCAATATGAGTGATTTTACCGCTTTACTATGTGTCTGATCACCTCTCCACAGCTCTGACGTGTAACTTGGCCTAGTGATACCTGGTCTACGTGTAGTTTAAAGGTCCACTGTGTACCTTTTCTGCTCATCTCCATAATTATATTATTGCTTTGCCTGGAATGATCCACGGTACGTTTTTATTCTTCAAAACTGCCGCAAAAACGTGCATTATTCCTGTGAGTGGGCCCACTTTTCCACAGATCTGACCTGTAAACTTGGCCTGGTGATGTGCCCTGCTTGTCTCCATGGAGATAGTTAAATTAAATGGCAAAAGGAGAGATTCAGTATATCAATTGGACAAAGGTAATAAGTTAAATTAAATGCCATACTGTTCAACGTTCCAGGTAAAAAAAACAAAACAATCTGTGGTCAAGCAGGTGTTGGACCCTCTACCAGAAAAGTTACACAGTGCACCTTTAATGTCATATAATGCAGCGTAGGAAAAGCAATAACATTTAACCTGGATTTGTTTGGGATCATTTTATGGTTATATGTCTTAGTAATTTGCACTTAAAACATATAATAATTGATTTGCTAACATTTTGAGGTTAGAAGTTACATATTTAGATGTTCTACAAAATCATGAACTACTACCACAGTTTGAGAAACACTGGTTATTTCTGACAAGAGACTAAGAGTTGACAAATAAAAGCACATATTGTTTTATTAAAAAGATGTAAATATGACTAGACCCCGGTGTTGTGATGACTGACAACTTTAGACATTTATATTATCATTGCCTTTCAGTATTACGCATATGGAAAAACTCATTCATTTAAAGGGCCCATGTTACGCTGTTTTCTGATCTATGTTATAATGTTTTCTTGTCAAAAACTTACCTGGAGTTGTGTTTATTCACATAAACCCTGCAGATTTAGGCGAAGTTTGACTAGACAGACTAAAACTAAGACTAAAACTCACGCAAACATGTGTGAATGAAATAAAGCACAACTCCAGGTCTGTTTTGACAGTAACAACATTATAACATGGATGAGTCTATTTTGCGTAATGTAGGACCTTTAACATCTGTAAAACAATTTTTGCACTTTTATTTTAAGTTACAGACGTCCCAACTTAACTGGGAGACAGAAAATTTGACAAAATATTGACGGAAATGTTTTTTTTTTTTGTTTTTGTTTGTTAGACGTGTTCGGTGTTGCGTTGTTTGAGACAGAATTTGCAGAGGGTTATGGGTAATGTAGTCTTTCCAATGGTTGTGCAGTATTCTTTATATGTGATATTAACATTTGGAGACGCTAGCAAACACACAACGCTAGCAAACCGCACATTTTAGAAAGTAGTAGGAGTGTAGAGAAATCAATCGCTTTTGGAAAGTTTGAAAAGTACCATATGTATTTTAGCTAATGTAGGAATTATTTGTTGTTTTATGTTCTGATTTATGAAAACTCCAGGAAAACTGACTTCTTTTTTGTTGTAGCTGGACAATTAACTGCACAAATTTAGCAATACTCGGCTATGCATGTTACCAGCAGCTTCCTGGTTCGATTTTCTGTATGCAATTTAACCTACTGTATCGTGTTATATGTAGCAGTGTGGGGATAGGGAAGTGGAAAGGGATTCAAATGGTTCTGACTGAGACCGACTTCCGAGGACTTTTGATGTTTTGTGCCTTAAAATTGTAGTTTAAAAATGGGTCACTGCTAAGTTAAAGGTGCACTAAGTAACTTTTCTGGTGGGTTGTCTGTTACCTGTTTGGACATCAATGAATCTCACTTTATTTGTCCCCGAGAGGTAGTTTGAAAACACATAAATCACAAGTACAATAATAATAGAAAGCTCAAACAAACAGGCTTTTCTGAACCAGTTTGATGGCAGTTTGAGGGGAGTAGCAGCCCTCAGGACAAAAGTGCGTCCTTTTCTAAGCCTCTCTCTCGCTGCTCTGTTGTTTTGGTCAGTGAAGAGATTAGACCTTCCCTTAAAATTTCCTCTGGAGCGTTTTCTGCCATATCTTCCATTTATTCATTTATTCAATTTATCTTTTGTTTTTTGTTTTTTTGTTTTTAATCAGAAACCCCCTGAAAAACATACATAGAGCTGATCTGTAACTTGGCCTGGTGGTTTATCATCCATGTATATGTTTAATGCCATAGTTTGTGACATTTCAGACAACGCAATAACATCTCTATACTGACAAGCAGATGGCAAATCCTTCACTGGAAAAGTTCCTTAGTGCAGCCTTAAAAACACATTTTGTAAGAATATTGATTTGCAAAAAAAACATGCACTTGACCCCATCCTTCATCCTTTAAGTGTCACTGTGGTTAAACTTGTCATTTTTGTGGGTAAACCTGGGGTATCACCTTGACGCACGCTTCTCAATCCATCTTTTTAGCGATACACATCTGTAATTGAATAAATACAAGATCCCCCGCACCGGAAAAGTTACCTAGTCCATCTTTAATTTCCATCCCATCCCAAAAATCATCATAATCGCTACAACTTAACCTATAAAACTTATTGTTCAACTGTGTCTTGTTTTGTTGGGTTTAAAGTGGAGCTAAACAATAATCTGAGCAGTAGCCGGAGCTCGCAACTACTTGAAATCGCATTTTTGACTAGAAAGCTGCAACTCGACCTAAATTACCTACCGCAAAACGACTAGAAACCATAGATAACGCTATTCAAACCCCATTTACGCAATTTAATAGCGAAAAAACTTGGATTTCGTGTTTTGTTCCACTTTAAATCGCAATATGCAATTTACTTTTCCTGTGTACTAACCCTGTGGCCTATAACTTTGCCTTGCTCGTTGTTTTAAATCTACTTTTAAATGCTTTTATTTTGAAATGATGATAAACTGTTACTTGTATTATTAGGCCTGGTCCATTGGTTTGGCTTGTGGAAAACGAAGACACTTGTGGTATTTATAACTTTGTGGCATTCTTTGACTAATGAGATGCTATTAAAAAGACATTTATATTTATTACGTCTGCGTGTTGTGTGTTTTCCTTCATCTGTTTCCATTAGGAGACATTGCAGAGATAGTCTGATATTGTTATGCACTGGTTCTGCGCATTTTAGCTCATTAAATGTTTGTGTAATTTGTCATTGATTATTAAATTTGACTTAAAATTCAATCCAGGTTTTGTGTTATGTAAACCCTGCATATTTTGAGCTCACAGGAATCAGTTCTGTGTAATATAAGACTTTTAGTAGCATTTGTGCTCCTATTTTGTAAACTTTCTAAACAGTTTTTCTGTATATATTTAGTCTGAAGCCCTGCAAATGTATCTTTTGAATGTTTTGAGTTTGTTTGTGACCCTTGTGTTATGACCATGAATCCTGACTACTTTTGAAACGAGGCAATTTCATCTAAAACACAAACTTCTCGTGTTATTTTCATGCAATTACAGCTCTGTCCGTGTCATAAAACCCTTTTTTCAGCTCATGGTATGTTTATATAGACCTGTTATCAACTATTTTGCATATATATGTGTGTGATTAGAGAATTAGTGAGACACTCTGTTTTTTTGTTTGCTTTTTTATGTTTGTAGGATGTCGAGACTTTGGGTTTGTTCACAAACTTGTCGGCTGGTGGGACACTCCTTACTTTTCCTGTTTAAGTAGAATTTTAACGGTTTGTTTGCTTCTTTGCACTGCATATCTGTATGCAAAAGAGTGTAGATGTGCACTTAATGCTTTTTTCCTAGTTCCATAAATAGGGCTTTAATTGGGGGAGCAGGCCGCTGTGTAAGAATGTTTTATTATATGTATATCCAGAAATGTGCTCCAGTCGGATCCACCATGTCCAGGTGAGTAAAGAGCCATTCTAACATAATATTTGTATTAATTACTCAAGACTGTTCACTTTTCACAGAAAAGTGCGTCTCAGATGGAGCTCTCCATGGTATCGGCCACAAAGTGCAGTAAACCACCACCAGAGGGAGCCCTGATCCTAACGTTAGAACACAAGGTAATCTGAGAAATGAGAGAAACAATAATGATATAAAGATAATTTGTTTTGGACTCCATAGTCATCATCATCTCTGCTAAGACGTCTCCAACTACAATGGCGTATCCAGTCAGATTATTCACGAATCTCTAAATTATTATCTGAAAATACAGTTTAAATCTGTATGGTAAAGTAGAATATAAAGTTAGTCTAAACGTGTGTTTTAGGATCCAAAAACATTCCTGGAGTGTGACTTATCAGATCCTCTGGTCCACATGAGAGGAAGAGGTGAACGAGGCCTGGTGCAATAAGAACCCAACACAAGTGAGAATGTGTTCAGTCTGTGTAATATGCTGCTACTCTGACGTTCAGTCTAATCAAAACTGAAGCACCATCGTCTTTATATACAAAGATACAAAGAAAAAACACTCCTGATGAAGCTCTTGAGAGGAACGAGAACGCCCAGCCGTGGTGAGAGAAAAGAACCTGTAACAAGATTTTTACTCTATAATGTTCTATTGTGACTGCAGGCGCTGAGGAGCACACTGGACCTGTGGATTTAATGGGGGAATAAAAAGAAACAAATGTTCTTCGCAGGACTCGAAACAAAGTGCTCATCAGAAGACCGCACGCCTGGAGAAAATGGACAGGAACGACATCTGGCCTCGCGGTAACAACCCAAGGAGATTATTGTGGAGTTAAAATGGGCAAAACAACCACCAAACCCTCTGTCGGCACTGAAGTAGTAGAGAGGGCGACCTGTCCTGAGGCGTTCACACTGCCTTAGCTCTGGGGAAGGCCCAACAAGAGCCCCAACATCCCCAGTCCACTGATGGTGAACTGCTACAACTGTGTCATCAAGAAATGTTCTGACATCTGGATTTTCCGTGTGATTCTCCTGCTGCACTAAGGCCGACCTACAGGCTCTTCAGTATGTGGTGAAAACAGCGACACCGCCCTGCACATCACCCTGTCCACCTGCCGCCCTCAGGTAGAAAGTTCACATCCATAGAGGCCAGAACAACCCGAATGACCAACAGCACGTCTGCCCCGGCTGTCAGGCTGCTGAACAGTGCCCCTCTGCTTTTCTCACATGGACAACAACCACATCCACCAATAAATAACACTAAACTGGACTTTGCATTGTTGCATTATTACAGATGTGCTGCCCTGAATGTCCTTATTGTGCTGATGTTTACACTGGAGTTATTTAAGGGCTTATTACACTGTAGTATTGCACTTTACATCAAAACTATGCCGTGTTCGATGCTCTAATCGTAACTTTGTTGTTTTCTATGACAATGACAACAAAATCTCTCTGAAATAAATAAAGATAATAATGTAAATCTATCTTTATCATCTAGTATATTAATAGTATACTTATAATAACTAATTAACACTACATTACCACTAAGGCTGCAACTAACGACTACTTTGGTAGCTGATTCATCTTGAGATTATTCTTTTGATTAATCATTTAGCTGTTCAGAAAGTAAAGGCCCTCTGAGCATGAGATTTTTACAACATTTTCCCCAGATAATGCTGTTATTCTGATGGACTATCTTTACAGACTGATTGAACATGACTTCGGGAGAGCAGCTGAACGATGCCCGTGTGTGTTTAATATTGTGGTGCTTCTCTGCAGGGCTGACACTTAATACTAAATCTGTTGTTGTTGTTTTATTCCGAAGCTGCACGGGTTTGATCACAGCGTAGGGGGCGTGTCCGGACCTGGTGAACCAAACGTACCAAAGTGTTTCCTCTAATGCTGCGTCGCCTCTTTGTGATTCAGCCAATTTCTCCACTGTTCCTTTAATCAACAGGCTAATTACGAACTCCCGGGATTTCGATGATTAGTCGCTGGGTCTTATTGACTAGTCGTGGTGAATGATCGGGACATGCGCAGCGGAGCGTGCCATCCCCGCTCCCTCAGAAAACACGGGGGTTCTGCTGCTGCCCGTGAGGCTTCTGCGCATGCGCCTGGTACCGAATCACGGGCGTCGAGGCTCGGAGTGTCTGCGGTGACTGCAGATCTTCCGTATCAGGTCTGAGGAGCGAGGGGCCCGGGAGAAGGACCAGTGACAAGCGGCAACAGCTGCAGAGCGCGGCGCCCATCTGTGGAGCGGGGGATGGAGCGGAGCTGATCCGGATCTTCACTGACACTGCCCCGGTGCCACCTGCCTCCGTCTGCTCCGTGTCTGCGGCGCTCAGCCTGAACGCGCCCAGGATGGAGTAGGGCAGCCTCCGCAGGATGCGCTCAAGCCCCAAGCATCAGCGACCGAAGAGGAAGGTAAAGCGGAAGAAACGTGTGTTCAGTGTGTGTCCAAGAGCGGCGAGGCGGACCCACAGCCCGGATCCGTTCCCCGCTGCCGGTGTCAGAGCCGGAGCTTGTGCCGGTGTGTGATGGAGAGCTCGGGTGGCTCGGAGAGAGCGCACGGGCCGCAGCTCGAGAAGAAGCGGCTCAACAGAGCACCGTCCCCGGCCAGACCCTTCATCAAAGACGTTCACTCGCGCTCCACCAAATCCTCACTCGTGCCCAAGTCTCCAAAACTGTCCAAACAGTCTCCCGCGGTGCCACTTGCGCATCCGAGCCGTAACTCCCGACGCACGGCTACTGCGGCCAAAGACAAGCCTCCTGCCGCAAAGACTGCCCCCAGAACCCCGGCCAAGAAGAGCCCCAAGGCCTGCCCCAAACCAGAGCCCACCAGCCCGGTCCTCCTCGCGGTCCAGAAGGTCAAGCACGCGCATGGATCCCCTATCCGCGTGCCCACCGGGGCTGATAACGTCCGCGTGGCCGCAGCAGCGGGCAGCAGCTCGGACCTGTCGGACTGCTCTGCCCCGGAGTCTGGCACCGGCTCCAGTGACCGAGACAATCCACAGGCGCGCGCACCCGCCGTGGGCTCCGGAGCCCCTTCCGCTCCACGCGCTGAGCCTCCCGGTGCCAGGAGCATGTCCCAGTCCGACAAAGACCCCCCGGCCCCCAAAGAGGCCCCCGAGGAGGAGCTGCTGCGGGAGATAGAGGACCTGCGCTCCGAGAACGACTACCTCAAGGTACAACAGCCTGTCACATCAACAGTGTCGTAGTGTAGGAACAGGTCTGAGTCAGGGAAAGTACTTCACTGTGGGGTACAAGTGCTGCAGCAGTGTACTACATGTAGCCTAACACTGCCATACTACTGCTACTACTAATACTACTGTTGCTACTACTAATACTGCTACTGCTACTACTGCTGCTACTGCTACTGCTACTATTAATACTGCTACTACTACTGCCAGTACTACTACTATTACTATTACTCCTCCTTTAGAGAGTTTGTGCCTAATGTCCTCTCACAGGGACAGTTGTAACCTTGAGCCCTTCACAGCTCCATCGCAGGGTGACTGTGCATATTATGGGTGAGGTTGTCCTGCTGTCATACGCTCCAGCTCTGCTCTCTGCCCTCTGCTCCGACCTCCCGTTGAGTGAATCTGAGTGATGCTACTTTCATTTACTCAGCGCGTCCTTGGTCCCATTACACCCCTGTAAAGCCCCTCTCCCCCCTCACACTGAGTTAAGGGCCACATATGTCGGCTGTTTCCTGCGGGACAGTGATGGAGGGAAGCATTATGAAAACACACTGTCATCCACCTGCAGGCCCTACACAATACCACTTAAAGGTGCAGTCACTTTCTGGAGGTGGGTTTCACCAGGGAAATAAAATGTTAAAATGATACTTCAAAACATACTCCATAGAGAGGGATGTTTTATACCATATTGAGGAAGATTATAGGCAAAAGTGACCTTTAATAGTGATGGGCAGATTGATAACATAACATTGTGATAGTGGCCAAAGCATTGATTTTCATGCAAAAAATGTTAATGCTTACAACTTATTTTCATTTTGAATCCAATGTTAAACTATTTTTGTGTATATTTTTGTTTCTCTGCACCATGTAGATATTTTTAGTTGCAGCTGGAGTAGAGTGAAAATGATGATAGCCTTTACATGCCAAGGTTAAATTCTTTTTAGTAAATAGAGGCGTTTCAATACAATTTTCAATAAATACTGCACCTCAGACTGGTATTGCAATAATATTACGTGGTGTCGGATCACTGGTGTTATTGTAATCCACGTTTTACATGGTACAACTACAGAACTGTTATGTTACAGAGTACTCGAAGCTCAATACGGATTCCAATACCACAATGATAATAAAATACACTCTTTATTAAGAGTGTATTAAGTAGAATGGGATTTTCGAAGTTAAATGATAATACTTTCTTTTATATTCCCATGTAGTCTTATATCTGTGTAATCCCTCAGTGGTCCTTGTGTGTATACTAGTCTATGTGCTCTTATATGTGTTCTGATACAGCTCAAGATCATCCTAAAGCTTCAGAAAAGATTTTTCTTTTTAGTATCCATCAGTCGTCTGTAGCATTTATCTCTCTGGGATCGGATTCAGCTTTGGCCTGACCCCATTGTAGAGGATAGTCCTGGGGCGTCCCATCTATTCCTCCCCCTCATTCTCGCTCTCCTCCGGCCCAGACACCAGGTCACCGGCTGGGACTCTCCCTCACTCCTCTAATGTGGTGCCCCCTGTCTGGGAGCCTGGAGCTCAGGGCACCCCATTAAGCCGTCATTGATTTGATCTTGTTGCATAATAAGATAAGTGGTGACTGTGCTGGAAAAGAGAAGAGTCATTTTTGTGCTTGATTTAATATTTATTGATTTATTTTCAACAGTAAAGGTGCACAGTGTAACTTTGTGGGTCCACCATCTGCTTATTTCAGTGGATATGTCATTACAGGTGGTTTTATAGCTCAAAACTACCTAGAAAAACAGGCGCTCTGACTGTGAGCGGGGACTCCTCTCCACAGATCTGACCTGTAACTTACTTGTAACTAGTTTTAATATCAAATGGGGTCTAACTTTCAATACTTTTGTAGGCAGAGTTGCATATTTGTACACAGAAATAAATCAATAACAAATGTCTGCTAGAGGACGGCTTGTCTCTGTGGAGATGTTCAGTCAAACTTTATTTATAGAGCACTTTTCATACAAAAATGCAACACAAAGCGCTTTATAGTAACAAGTGAGTCTAACTGTGCCATAAGTATCTTAACTTACGACTAACTGAAACAGGACCCTCTATACTAACTATATTATATTACATATACATGGCATTACATACTAACTATGTTATATAACTTTGCTTGGAATGTTCCACAGTATGTTATTAAAATGATCTATTATTCATTTAATGACAGATTTTATATTCAGTTTTTATTCTGAAATATACATTGATAAACATACATTCTTATAGGGTTGTCAAAGTATCGAAACTCGGATACTAACCAATACTAAAACTATCAAAACTAAATACTCATTTGAGCAGGTATTGATATTATAAAAGTCACTTTCACAGAACAGAAATGAACTTTTCCTGAAGCTTTAGAAAGATCTTGAGCCGTATCAGAACCAGTATAAGAGCACATAGACTAATAAACGCCCACGGATCAATATGAAATCTACCTGGGCCACTGAGGGATTACACAGATATAAGACCACATGGGAATATAAAAGAAATGACTATGATTTAATGTTGAAAATCACAAGTTATTGTCTAAAGAAGTGTGTTTTTTTATTATCAGAATCGAGTATCAAGTCTAGTAGTATCAAAATGGAGTTTGAATTTCTAGCATCGTAACATGACTATTTCAATTTTAATAGCTTAATTAATTTTAAGAGCTTAATCAAAACTAGCTAAAATACCCTTTAAAGGTGCACTGTGTAACTTTTTGGTTTGGTGGTCCGTCACCTGCTTGTTTCTATGGATACCATGTCATTGCTTTGCCTGGAATGTTCCACAGTACGACATTAACCAGCTCTACCTTACATTTATTCAGTTACAGGTGGTTTTATAGGTCAAAAATACCTAGAAAAACCGGTATTCCGACTGTGAGCGGGGTCGCCTCTCCACAGACCTGACCTGTAACTTGGTCTGGTTTGGTCTCCATGGAGATAGAAAGGTTTATTACCGCACTGTGAAACATTCTGGACTCAGCAATAACATCTCCACCTGTAAATCCCCACGTTATTCATTCATATTTCAATTCAGTTGCGCCGCCGTTTTTCTCACACAATTTCCCGTCGGAACAAAAGGGTAAGAAACAGTGACCCTTCGTGCTGATGTAAACCTATAGGAGGATGTATTCTACCTTTCCCATAATCCTCTGCTCCGGTGATTACATGGACTCTTCCCTGCTGACGTAACATTAAACTAAGCATCTTATCTCTTGGATCACATTCATATTTACTCCTAAAACAGACGAGTACTCAGGGCTGTCTGTTTATCTAACGCACGTTTCACTGACCTTAAAATTACGATAACGTTTGAGGTGTTGTGAGGAACTAGTTTTCACACCCAAAATCCCAACCAGTGGGATATAATGAAGTAAAAGTAGTAAAGTACTGAACATTTAAGGTATCTGTACTTCACTTAAGCACTATTTCACATGTGTATATACTTTTTACTTTTACTTAACTACCTTTGAGAGCAGGAATCTGGACTTTTCTTACTTTCTACTCCACTACTGGACTGAAAAGTACAATAAGTTTTATTATTAGTCATTTTTTATTAGTCTGTCTACATCTCCAAAGCTCAAAATGCTCTGTATGACCTTTCTGTTTGAGAGAAAAACACAACTCCAGGTCTGTTTTTAATGAGGAAACAACAAAATAGTGTAATACGGGCACTTTGAGCTGTGTTTTGTTTACATTATTGCGTTTATTTCTAGTCTCATATATATTTTTTAACAGTATTTAGCTACGTTTTCAATAAGAGATGAGGATTTCCGTACCACGTGGACAGTTTTACAGTCGCCTACCGTGAAGAGCTGAGTAAAATCTGCATGTTTGTACAGTGCTTTTCCCTTGGGAGGGCAGGGCGGGGGGGAAGGGGTCTGCTGCCGGCACCTGGAGTAAAACAAAGATCGAGGGAGGGGTAGCGTGGTAATTAATGAAAAGTTAATCTGAGCTCGTTAGGGGGAGTACAGCGCTGTTGTCATGCGCAGAGGCAGAGGAAGAGCGCTCACATTTCAATCAATACGCAGGCAAGACCGAGGCACAAAGCATTCTGGGAGACATGCAAACCCTAGCCACCTGTCAGCGGCTCAGGGGTTTCAAATGTAAAAGAAATCTGTAAATATAATCCCTAAACTTAATGTTGGAGGAGATTTTGAAGTTATTCTTATTTAATTTCTCAATCCAGAACCATAATTATTTTTTAGTAGTGGACAAATCAGCTGCTTTTTTTAATCAGTTAACTATTCATATGATTATTTCTATTGTACCTTGTGGATTTTGCCTGCTGTACGTTTATTAGATTTCTTTTCTACCAGTAGATACAGATGTGAAACCTGTTCCTCCTCCCCTCACTTGCCCATATACATACAAAATATACCATATTTTCTCCAAAATAGGCTGAAATAGGCCTGACAGCATTGCCATGTCTGCTCTGTAATTGGTCCACCCACCCAATTAGCCAAGGTGGATTATCGAGAATCTATGAATTCACAAGTAGCGAGAATCCAGCCTGTGTATGGACAGAAACTACTGTAGTGATATGTGAGAATACAGCTGGAGCTCTAAGTTAGTATATTTCTTTTTTTTGTGATCAAATTTTTATTCGTGTTATTTGTAATTATACAGGTTGCAGTAAACTTAACATTTTTCTTCTAGTATAGTATAGTTAGTATATTTCATTTAGCAACATTTCTTTCTCTCTTATTTTGTTGTATAATAATGCCACTGTGTGTTTAACTCTAGACAAAAAATGTTGTGTCTTTAGGCAACATAACACACATTGCCTAAGACTGTGGAGTATGAGTGAGGGATGATGGGAGTTAGAGAGGCTGATGGGCACACGGACATAAGCGGGGCTGCCAATAATAATAATAATAATAATAATAATAATAATAATAATAATAATAATAATAATAATAATAATAATAATAATAATAATAATAATAATACATTTTATTTATTAGGAGCTTTTCTGGACACTCAAGGTCACGTTACAACAACATAAACAAATTCAATATGATTAAAAACACACAGTTAAAAGCCACAGTTAAAGTGGAACAGTATTTAATTGACTGATTGTGTTTAGTATTGTATTTAGTGTTGTATTTTATTAGTATTTAGTATTTACACTGCAAAAAAGGATTTTCTAGCATAGTTAAATTTACTTGAATTAAGCAGATTCATCTTAAAAGATCAATTTTAAGATTTTTTTACTTAATAAGATGAGATTTTTTTTTACTTGTTTCAAGATATTCCATATGATATATCTTAGATATTACAACTTATTCTAAGCACTTTTTATATTAAATCAAGCCAGGTTAAGCCTCTTTAACTTCCTTCTCAAACCAATAAGGTGAAAAATCTTACCATAAATACTTGAAACTAGTGTTTTCTGCTTAGAACAAGATTTGTATTTTGTCTTGTTTTAAGAAAACTTGGTAAGTGAAATTTCTTACTGCACTGGCAGATAATTTCACTTAAAATAGGGCATTTTTACCCCAAAATTGGTATTTTTTTCTTATTTTTGATAGGCCTTTTTTCCAGTGTAGTAATGTATTAGACAGTATTTAATTGATTGATTGTATTTAACTGAGTTACAATTAGTTATCAGCTATTCTCCCTGGAGACCTGTGTTGCATGTTTTGGGTTGATCTGCACCATCGGCCCCTCCAACCCCCATCATCCCTCACTCAGACTCCACAGTCATACAAGGTAACGTGTGTTAAGTGTTTTGCCTAAAGACACAACATTTGAGGCATCTGTGGCTGCAGTAGTAGTTTAGCACGGCCAAGTGTGGAGTGATTCATGACTAAAATATGACTAAAATATAGTATTGTGAGAGGGTTCAACAGGCCTGTAATGCCCAAGTGTAAGTCCTCACATCATCGGTCTTCTGTTGTGTTCTCCAGGATGAAGTGGACGAGCTTCGTGCTGAGATGGAGGAGATCAGAGATAACTACCTGGAGGAGGAGGTGTACCAGGTGCAGGAGCTGCGCCGAGAGCTGGACCGATCCAACAAGAGCTGCCGTATCCTCCAGTACAGACTCCGCAAAGCCGAGCAGAAGAGTCTGAGGGTGGCACAGACCGGGCATGTGGACGGAGAACTGCTCAGGAGTCTGGAGCAGGACCTCAAGGTAACAGCAGCATGAATAGACCATCAGTCACTACATTTACATGCTCTCAGTCTTACATGCAGATAAAAAACACATAGGTGCAAATGCAAATACCAGCCTCACTTCGTTGGATAAAATGCTCAATTACAAATATAGACAGCACACAATAGCCTCATTTTGATTCATTTTCTGGTTGTTTTTGTATGTTTTTGTGGTGCAGGTGGCTAAAGACGTGTCCGTGCGCCTCCATAATGAGCTGGAGACGGTGGAGGAGAAGAGGAGCCGAGCGGAGGATGAGAACGAAGCCCTGAGACAGAAGATCATCGAGGTGGAGATCTCCAAACAGGCTCTGACCAACGAGCTGGACCGGACCAAAGAGGTGAGGGGCGATATCAGTGCACATTTGTGTGAGGAAATACAGCAGCAAGATGGCAGAGAAGGTTTATGTGTGTGTAATACAGTAGAAAGATGGTGGTGGCCAGGGTCTGTCATTGTACGTGTTTGTGTGTAAATACAGTAGCAAGATGGTAGTGAGGGTCTATCAATGTACATGTGTGTGTGTGTAATACAGTAGAAAGATGGCGGCGGCAAGGGTCTGTCATTGTACGTATTTGTGTGTAAATACAGTAGCAAGATGGTAGTGAGGGTCTATCAAAGTACATACTGTATATTTAGTCATCCCTCACTATATCGTGGTTCACTTTCGTGGTCTCGCTGCTTCATGGATTTTTTTTGGTGCAATTTCACATGCTTTTTTTTTTCAGTGTGAACGAGCATTGTATTCTGCGCTCTGATTGACTAAAGGAGAACCTGCGCATTATGTTCTGTGTAATCGAAGGTGTCTGTTTATAAGAATAAAAAACAGCGACAACTACCCATCACTATGTTTTTCACCCCTGCTTCTCAGGTTAGATCACAGAGGGGTTTTACAGCCTTAATACATACATAATAATTGTAAAAAATATAACTGACTATGTGGATTTTGCCAGTTGCAGGTTATTTTTAGAACGTAACCCCCGTGATAAAGGACTGTATGTGTGTAAATACAGTAGCAAGATGGCGGAGAGGGTTCGTCAATGTACATGTGCGTGGAAATACAGTTCCAAGATGGCGACAAGAGTCTATCAATGTACGTGTCTGCGTGTGTGCATGTGTGTGTGGAAATGCAGTAGCAAGATGGCGATAATAGTCAATCAATGTAAGTGTGTGGGGAAATACAGTAACAAGATGGCGGCGAGAGGCTATTGATATACGTCTTAGATAGACTACAGCAAGATGGCGGCTTGACAGTTTAAAGGAAGTTTTAGCTTTAGGATCTGATTGTAAGTAAGAATCATTTAGTTCAGTGTCCTTAACTGACATTTTTGGCTGTTCCCGGGATGAGATCTAGATCTGTTGTGCACTTTGGCAAGACACTTCACTCAGCTAGTCTGGTATGAATGTGGCGTGTGAGTGTTGGTGGTGGGCAGTCATATTGTGATTCCCTGTTTCTCTGTTTAATGCAGCTCTATGGTCAAAAACAGACACATACTGTATATCCACCGCTCTCTCCTCCTGTTGGTGAGCCTCTGCTGTGCTCTGAGTGAGTGACAGGTGGATATAACCGATCACAGTGAAGAGTGAACTTTCAGACAGCAGATAGTTTATTTAACTCTTAAAGACTGTAGAAAAGATATAAGAAACATGAATGTTGATAAAATTGAAATTAGGGCCAGGTATCATTAAGAATCTGCCAATACAATACGTTCCTCGATACACAGTCCACGATACAATACATATCTCAATACAGTGAGCTTTCGATTCAATATGATTTGATACGATATATTTCAAATCGATTCGATACGGTTTGATAAAAAAATAAAGGCTAAATTTTCTTTCTTTTCTTTCTTTATTTCATTAATTAAAACAAAACAAAAGCATCCATCTATCCATTTTCTTCTACTTATTCGGGGTCGGGTCGCGGGTAAGCAGGAATTCCCAGACTTCCTTCACCCCAGACACTTCCTCCAGCTCCTCTGGAGGGACCCCGAGGCGTTTACAAACCAGCCGAGAGACATAGTCCCTCCAGTGTGTCCTGGGCCTTCCCCGGGGCCTCCTTCCCTGAACACCTGAGGGAGGCGTCCAGGAGGCATCAGAACAGATGCCCAAAACAAAACAAAAGCAAATGCAACATCCTTGCAGCTATACAACTTTAACATAAATATAAATGAAAGGGAACAGAAAGAAGCAAAAGCGAATAACATCTGCCCCTTATCAACTCAAAATTATATTACAACTCCAGTGGGTTGTGCTGCAAACGTTCAACAATAAAACAAACATACTTTTCTTTTTACACAGAAGTATTATATCTTTTCAATAATGCTACTTTCACACTTTTCTTAAAAACTTGAATAGACTTGGAAGTTTTATTTTCACAAACAAGACTAAATCATGACTGTGATACTAAAAGATATACCAAAATATATTCTTGACAATATATCGATACAGCAGCCCAAGATATCAATACTGTATCATCACATTAAACAATACAACATTTCAATATTTCTATATTTTTGCACCCCCTTGATCGAAATTGTGATCTGGCTCCAAGACAATCATGATATGTTTTATCACATCGCTCACCTCTAGTTACAAAAGTAGAAAACCACTTTAAAAGGCCTGTCAATATTTCTTATAAAGTGTAAGGTATTACGAGTTACTATTTTTCATTGTCAGAGAAAATAATGTGGGATTTAGGAAGTGTCAAGGTTGTGGAAATCATGCAGCACAAATTCCTGCTCCTTGCTTTTTTTATCATTGCACCATCTGTGTCCTCCGGGGTTTGTCCTTGAGCTGAATTGTAAGACTTTGTTGTGCTCTGTGGCAAATTGGAAAGTTTTATTTATTTATTTTTTATTTATTTATTTGTTTAACTTTATTTGTACTTGAAAGTCCCGCTGAGAGTCAGACCCTTGTACTGCGGAGTTGTACAAATATTTTTAGTGTTTTAGGTTAAAAACGAATTAATTGTGTTAGTATAATTCAAACACACAAGTTTAACACACAAATCCTCAGACTCTTTAAACTGAAAACACTGTGCTCCACCCTGTGATGTCATTAAGTAGTAATACAGGAAATATGTGTTTTTAAACTCCTCACACCTTCACTAGAATCATTTGGATCATTTCAGCCACTGGATTTGCCAAACTTTAGCCTCATTGAAACGGCTTCACTCCTCTGTGCACCGGCAGATCTACTGACAATCTCAAAAAAATATACAGAAATAAAAATATTCTAGTGTATTAAAGAGTAAAACTACCACTTGATACTGGCAGATAGAGACATGTACGTCCAACAGAAATTGCGACTGCGTCCTGGGTCCAAAAACAAACGGGTGCAAAAGAAGAAAGAGATCCGCACTACAGTTCTTTAAAGCTTCCAAATGTTTTTATTTCAATGTGACGTTTTGGGTCAAGCGCTTCTTCAGACATGAAAGGTTCAGTTTCAAACCTGTTTGATACATAGACACAAGTCACCTGACCCACCATGTGATCAGTCCAAATAAAAGAAAAGATTTTATTACAGTTGTTGAATGGCTTTAGCTTTAGTACCAAACAGGTGTTCACTCTGTTTTAAAGTGGTGTTGCTTTACCACAGCCAAAGGCAGAGTGCTGAACAAATGTATTAGCCCGTCTGTCATGAAAACAAGAAAACATAAATACCTTCATAGTTTATCAAAAAATTTCATTGTTATTCATTAAGAAAATGACCAACTGGAATAACAAACTAGTCCTTGTTTACAAATAATAACCAAAAATGTGAATATTTTGTGTGAGCACCTTTGGCACAGATAACAGCTCAATTTTCGGTGGTTTTTATGTCGTTTTGCAAAATCTCTTTTGTTATTGAGCTCCAAATAGTTTCTATCTGTTCCCAGAGACTTACTTTGGATGAGACTTTGGAAGCATTAAACTCGAAAATGTATGGATAGCAACAATAGTTATATTTTAGAATAATTTTGATAAAAAGATCTTGCATATACTGGTGGATTAACCATTATAGAAACATAAAAAGATATTTTGGTCAACAGAAATACTGCAGCTAATACTGGGTGATGGTCTAATAAAATTGTTAAGCTCTATATATACATTATTTACAATTTATATACATATAAAAACACAGAAGATCGTAATATTTGCATTAGCACTGCAGACATGGAGGTATCACTGTAGGCACACATACAGCCACAGACGATCTTAGGTCAAAATCTTAATCTTAAAATCTTAAAACTACCACTTGATGACAACACAAGGTGGAACAGAGCATTTTGAGCTTTGGTAATGCAGATAATCCAGTTGTGTAATATACTGCAGCATCTTTACGTGTCTGTAGCCCATCTGCACTCATTCCTCCTGGGCTGTAAACATGCTGTAGTTATTTCAGCTTTGCCTTTCACTTATTCTCGTGCAGAATTCTGTCTTCTCTGCTCTGTGGGATGAAACGGCATCAGATAAAAACTCCTTCACAAACGGAGTCTTTAAAGAGGCGTTAAATAAAGAGGCTCTAATCTGTGCAGCGCTGCAGAACAGGAGTGTTATGAAGATGCGAACAGTTTCGAGAAGCTCTGAGAGTCCGTGAGATTATAACAAGACTGGAAATGGCTCTTCTGGGGCAAATGTAAGAAAATATTTGGATTTAACTAAAACTAAAGTAGGACGAAACTTCATCAAGAACAGACTGAACTAAACCAGGGCTAAAACAGGACTAAACCAGGATTAAACAGGGACTAAACTAGATCTAAACCAGGGCTAAACCAGATCTAAAACAGGACATAAACAGATCTACACCAGGTATAAACCAGGACTAAACTATATCTAAACTAGAACTAAAAAAGGACTAAACCAGGATTAAAACAGATCTAAACTAGGACTAAACCAGATCTAATCCAGGACTAAAATAGGACTACACCAGATCTAAACTAGGACTAAAACAGGAATAAACTAGGACTAAAACAGGAATAAACCAGGACTAAAACAGGACTAAACCAGGATTAAACCAGATATAAACCAGGACTAAACTAGATCTAAACCAGAACTAAACCAGATCTAAACCAGAACTGAAACAGGACTAAACTGGATCTAAACTAGGACTAAAACAGGACTAAACCAGATCTAATCCAGGACTAAAATAGGACTACACCAGATCTAAACTAGGACTAAAACAGGACTAAACCAGGATTAAACCAGGACTAAACTAGATCTAAACCAGGACTAAACCAGATCTAAACCAGATCTAAACCAGAACTAAACCAGGACAGAAGCCATTCTAAACCATGATCAGGGCTAAACCAAAACTAAAATTGACTCTAAACCCAGATTTATTTTAGACTGGACTAGCGCTGGAGTAAAACCAAATCTAAACCAGTTGTAAACAATGACTAAATCAGGACTAAACAAAGACTTCAACCATGGACTGAACCCAAACATGACTAAAACCAGACTAAAGACTAAACCAGAGCTCCAGAGCTAAATCTGGACTAAATCAGGATTTAATCTGGATTAAGTCCCTCTTTTTGTCATATAAGTGTATTGTCTATCTATAGCTGTCGTGTTTTGATAGCACACGAGTGAAAGCTGCTGGCCCGGTCTATTCTCAGCTCTAATCTAAACCTGCTTAGACTAATGCACGTGGACAGCTGGAGCTACCTGCTGTCTGGAGACAAATTGGGCTGATTCCCAGAACATCGGTCAGACCTCCTCTGCCGTCTCTGCACTTCTGCAATGTCAAAAGTGAAACTGCTCCATATGGACTTGGAATTATATTATTATATTGATTTGAATGTTTTTTTTTTTTACCAAACCAGGTCTAACTCAAGAATACAGGAAGACTAAAGCTAAAAGACTAAAGTACTGATGTTGGATTTAAGCAAGACTGAACAAGGATTTAACCAGAAATCAGGACTAAACCTTGTATCTTTTACCATGTGTATGACTAAACAAGGGTTAAACCAGCACCAGATCACAACCTACTTAAGGAAAGTCTGAACCTGGACTTAATCTGGATTTAAGTAATTGTGGGTGATACAAGTGACATTGAAACAAGCAGGAGAAGGACGACCTCCAGGCCAAATAAGAGTCAGGTTTGTGTAATCCCACTCACAGAAAGGATGCAAGTTTTCCAGTACAATTAAAAACAAACAAACAATAAAATAAAATAAAATAACATGCTTTCTGTTTTAAAAATGTGCATACTGTGGCTTTAAAGCAGACCTATTCTGCAAAATCAGCTTTTCAGAGCATTTAACCATTGTTTTAGTTTGTTTCCCTTCTCATTGACTCATTGTGCATGTTTGAGTCATCTTTAATCAAAGTTTTCACTGCCACTAATATACGCCCACTGCTCTGTACTTACTTCAGTTTCCAGTTTTATTTTCCTAATCGGTGATATGTGTCGGATTTGGCAACGTTGTGTAGTAATTTTGGTACAAAGGAAAAAAAAATCCACTGTCTGATCTGCAGCTGTCCATCGGAGGTGCTGAAAGCTGAACGTCGCTTTGTTCTGATGACGTTTAGGGCGACGTTTCTTTTGTTAAGTCATTTTATATGAATATTACGATTTAAAATGTCCAAATTATACCATAATGATCCACGGATGTCAGAGATTATACTATACAGCAGGGTTTTTAATGTGTTTTTTCCCCCTCGTGTTCCTGAGGGTCCATCGTATCCCATTTCAAACCCTCTAAAGGTAAACCTGTCCTTAGTTGTGTGTAAAATCCATAAAGCAGAGCCTGACCTGCCTCTAAGCTACACTGTGTCTCTCAGGTCATTAATCGCGCTTGTCTCTCTGAGCTAAAGTCCACCAGAGCACAGACAGGAAAATCCATACATGACCCAAACTGTGAAGGCTTCGACAGGTATAATGAAAACATGAAACTACACGGAGTCAGTTACAGTTAGCACTTTGATCATTCCTGAAGGTAGGAAGAGAAACGTTAAAGTTTGGCTCCATCCGAAACTTTCGTCCTTGTCCTTCCTGAGAGCTACGTCATGAGGTCAACTATAAGGACGAGGTGGAGGAGCAGTGAGGGGGCAGTTTTTGGTAGATCCGGATCCTCCTAACCGGGGCGGCAACAACAGCAGAGTATTTGGAAACTTTCGGTTTGATCTGCGCCGTGAATTGTAGGATATCTCATGGCTCCTTACAGCTGGTTAGGACGCACAATGTCTCCTTTCCTTACTCCTTCCTAACGTCACTGATCAATTCGGATGGTCCTCGTCGTGGCGGACGGTGACGCACATCGAGGTCAATGATAAGGCAAGGAGCTTCATAAGTGCATTTAACCCATTTTGGATGCACTGTGAGACAAAACATTTGCCCATAACCACATTTCAGACAGAGCTGCTAAACTGGGCAGTACCTGGAGGACTAAAGGGGAGAGTGAGGGCGGAGGGGGGCCGGTGTCTGGAGGTGTTGGGCTTGTAAGTCGCTGCATCATTGTATTTCCGGGTCCAAGCAGAAGCTGCGCCGAATTTGGCCTGACTGATCTACATGTAAAAATGCTGCAGTGTGGTGTACGCGCTGTTTGAACAAATAAGAAACCAATACAAATGGAGAGGAGAAACTGTCATTCTGTCGTTTTCCAGTTGATGCCTATCTACTGTAGCTATTCTTCTTCTCCCATTGCTATTTATGTCCACAACAGAGAGAAATATCTAAACCCTAACACTGTATTAACTTAGAAATGAATTGCTAACTTATAATTTCTGGCTAGGCTACCACACAGAGACGCAAAATACACACTCCCGACACAGTTTTGACTTGTATCTAAACTAAAAGTGCAGAGCTCTGATCTTTGAACACTTCGGAGTCTCAGAGCGAGTGGTTTTACTGTAGACAGGAAACAGCTAAATAACAAAAACGGCTCTAAATATCTGTCCATACCCGTCTGAACTACAGACAGATCCAAACATCTTTAATAGACGTCAAACTGTGGCTGAAATCAGGACAGAGCTGTACACATGAGAATGAATGAATTGAAATGAAATGTAAATGATTTGCTGTACATTTATTGTTAATGTTTTAATATTGTATTTTCTCTAAAAGCCTCCTGTGGACCGGTGTTGAAAATTAGCACTTGTGCTATAACACTTGAAACAATGCATCTGGATCGTCCAATGCAATTTGTTATGTCCACATCAAATAAATAAATAAATGAAAATAACACATCGGGTTCTTGGTGGGTTTCCATGCTCTAGTTGGAACCTCACTAAAAAAGGAGGTGATGGTTTTCTCATTTTGAACCATAGAGCGTATTGAACTGTCTCGTTGGACCCGGAAGTCGTGTGTGACATCAGACTTACAAGCCGAATAAGGAACAGTGTGATTGGTCTAACAAACCCTGCCCCTGCAGCCAGGTGCTTGTATCAGATACACCTACCTGTAACCAGAGCAGTCTTGTGTGATGTTACCAACTACTTGAAATTTTTTGACTAGAAAGCTGCAAATGGAGTAAACCAGATTTAATCTCAACCAAATCAAGCCTAAACCAGTTCTAAACCAAGACTATAACAGGAAAATCAGGGCCAAACCAGGAATAAACAATAACTGAACTAAAACTGAGCAGGAAATTGGGACTAAATCATGTGATATTCTGGAAAAAAGTAGGGCTAAATCAGAACTAACATAAGGAGGAGGTATCCACACTCCAAACTCCTGCAGCCAGGTGTTTGTACTCAGAAACACCCATCTGCAATCAGGGAAGTTCTTCTTTATGTCACCAACTACTGTAGAGGCCACTGGAGCTGCAGCAGGACTTAACCTGAACCGAACCAAGCCTAAACCAGTTCTAAACCAAGACTATGACAGGAAAATGAGGACCAAACCAGGACTAAACGAAAACTGAATTAAAACTGAGCAGAAAAGTGGGACTAAATCATGTGATTTTCTGGACTAAAGTAGCACTATACCAGAGATAACATAAGGACGGGTGGTGTCTGGAGGTATAAGGAACAGTGTGATTGGACCAACAGATATCCACACTTCAAACTCTGCCTGTGCAACCTGGTATTTGTACTCAAAAACATTATTTGAACTAATCAGGGCAGTCATTTTTTCATTTTCATTTTATAGGTTTATTAGGACAGTGTACAATTACATTAAGCACAGTGGCAGAGATGTTTGTAGCTAATTTCCATCTGTAGTCCTGGGAAGGGGAGACAACACAAACACAAAACAACTATACAATATACAAATATACAATAAAATAAATATTTACAAGTTAAAAGTGCAGTGTATAATGTAGTGTAATGTAATTGTGTTGGTTTGGCTTGTGTGATGTCCCCAACTACTTGAAATTGCAAATGGGTGCAGCTCACTCATTTTTACATTTTGGATGCGAAAGTTGCAAATTGACCAAGTTTGCACTCCAGTTGCCAAAAATGACTAGTAGATAATGCTATGAAAACACTTTAAACAGTTTAGTCACAAAAAAGTGGATTTTTATGATCATTTTGGAATCAGAAATGTTCATATCACGACAACACTGCTTAGATATTTGATTCACTTTCGTCCTAATCCGTGTTTTCTTCATTAGAAAAACCATTCTGCTCCTTCTGCTCTACAGAGACAAGAGCCATCTGAGTAAAGAGACGCTTTTCTTTCAAAAGGACGAGTGGCGGCAAGTGTCTGTGTGTGTTTGCAGTCACTCTGGTTTTACTGCACGTCAATGTGGAGAAGGGAAGGAAGAGAAGAATGTAGAAAGAAAGGAAGGGAAAGAGGACTGAGAGAGATTGAAAAGAGCAGGAGAAGGACGTTCTCTGGGCCAAATAAGAATCAGGTTTGTGGAAATGTAATCTCACTCACAGAAAGAAGGTTTTCAATGCAATTAAAAACAAACAAAAACATGCTTTCTTTTTTTACCTCTGTGACATTGGCCCCCCATCAAAGTCAAACCTACACGAACACTATGTCAATCGTTTGTTCTTCGTTTGTGCTGTTTTGTGCTGCAAAAAGTTTCATCTGTGCTGCTTTAGTTTTTGAGAAATTAACAATTCTTTTATAGGTCAAATTGGGGTCAGCCAGTCCCTCAGGAAGCTTAAAATTGCTCTAAAACAAAATGGTGTCAATCATTTCTGCTTTGTTTGTGCTGTTTTGTGCTACAAAAAGTGTTGTTTGTGCAATTCTGGTTCTAAAATTATTGATTATTATTTCTGAGGTAATTATAGGACGTCATTTCCCCTCAGCTGACGGCAGCAAACTCCGCAAAACTAAAACACAGGCTGTGGATAAGTCTGTATTATTATATAAAATATTAATCAAAGGCAAATTACTAAAGACTGTTACAAACTTTTCTGCAGCCTGAGATCATTTATCTTCACTAGTTTTGCGGAGTTTTGCTAAAGTCACTGCCGTCAGCTGAGCGGAAAAGACGTCCTATAATTACAGCAGAAATAACAATGAATCATTTTAGAAATAAACTCACACAAATGAAAACTGTCACAGCACAAAACAGCACAAACGAAATACAAACGTTTTCTATACTTTTCTGCCTGTTTTGAGGCTGTTTCACATTTTGAGGGGCTGGATGACGTCATCGGCTGAAAATAAAACTGCAAATATCTTAAGACCCAGAATTGCACAAACAAAACGTTTTGCAACACAAAACTGCACAATCGAAGCACAAATGATTGACACAATTTTGGGCGTTTTAGTGCATTTTGAAGCTTCCTGGGTGCTGACTGACCCCAATTTGACCTATAAAAGAATCGATAATTTCTCAAAAACTAAAGTAGCACAAACAAAACTTTTTGCAGCACAAACGAAGCACAAACGATTGACATAGTTTTTGTGTAGGTTTGAGTTTGATGGGGGCCAACGTAGGTTCACGTAGGTTATTTTGTGAGGCTGTAAAGTACAACTATTCTGCAAAATCGAGCTTTTTTAACCATGTTATAGCTGTTCCCCCTTCGCATTGACCCTCTGAAGTCGTATTTGGAGTGATTTGTGCATGTTTGACTCATCCTCAATCACTTATTTTCAAGACGCCATATTGCAGATCAATTCCTGTTTTCACCGTCACCGATATACAGCAAGCCCACTGCATATAAATGACAGGAGGAGGGAGAGAAAGATAGAGAGAAGAAGAAGAGGGGTAGTGAAGATGAGGGGAAGAGAGGGAAACTGTAAAGAAAGAGAGAGAGGAGGAGAGAAAAGGATGAAGAAGCATAAAGAAGGATGGAGATCGAAAGAGGGGGGAAGGAAAGAAGCAGAGACACAAAGGAGGAGGGAGAGAGGAGATATAGTTAGAAGAAAAAAGAGAAAAGGTAAGAGAGGGAACGAGAGGAAGAGAGGTGAAGAAGGAAGGAGGGAGTGTGAGATAGGACAGAGAGAAAACGATCTTTCGAGAGGAAGATGGATGTGCTACGGTTCCCCTGAGGTTTTCCCCAGAACAGATGAACTGTCTTGGCAGCTGTGACTAAAAGTGGCAAGATTCTGTTCTGTAGGAGTCTTAAAAAATATGGGGGTTTGATCAATTGTGTAGACCTGATTTAGGCCGACTTTAGTCCTGCTTTGGTCCTGGTTTAGTCCTGATTTAGTCCTGGTTTGTTCCTGGTTTAGTCCTGGTTTGTTCCTGGTTTAGTCCTGGTTTGGTCCTGATTTGGTCCTGGCTTGGTCCTGGCTTGGTCCTGGTTTGGTCCTGGTTTGTTCCTGGTTTGTTCTTGTTTAGTCCTGGTTTAGTGCTGGTTTAGTCCTGGTTTAGTCCTGGTTTGTTCCTGGTTTGTTTCTGGTTTAGTGCTGGTTTAGTCCTGGTTTAGTCCTGGTTTAGTCTTGTTTCATCCTGGTTTAATCCTGGTAAAGTACAGATACCTAAAATGTATACTTAAGTACAGTACTTTCCTTCTTTTCCTTTGTTTTTGTTCTTTTGGTTTAGGGTGTGGAGCGTTCCCTGTAGTGCTGTCACGATACTGACATTTCAAACTTGATTTCAATACTAAGGAATAGACTTGATACTAATTATGATACCACAATCATAATTAAAAAAAAAAACTCTTTATTTAGACAGTAGAATGTCATTGAATCATAGTAGTGAAGTATCTAGTTTCGAGATTAGTTGTATTTGTTATACAGGGTTATTGTAGTATTTTGTGGTATAGAATCTACGAGGAATTTCTCAGTTTCACACACTCCGTCACTAGTGTCTGTGGACTGGAGTTGTGAGCCTAAATCAGATGTTTCTCATTTGGAAAACACCACATGATGTTAGTTAAGGGAGGGAACTGGAAATGGAAAATATCATGTACTTTGAGACAGGCCAAAATCATAGAGGTGTGTCCCAGTCACAAGAATGTGATCCGACTGCCTTATGAAGTTATGAAGAAAACACCGCACTTTTAGTCACAGCTGAAGTCAAGAACTAAACAATACAGGTCATAGTTTAGTCTGGACAAATACAGTAGTGCGACAAATATGTGGTAATGTTACAGTGGAAACTTCATTCATAAAGGCGTTCACACATCATTGTTTTTCATAGTTTCTCCCCGAGGTCATCACATGCACTGGTTTTTAATAATTTAGTCATTTCTCATTGTGACATTTATCTAAATTTTGTATTTTTGATTCAGTGTACTACTACTTCAACTTCTACTACTACTACTACTACTACTACTACTACTACATCCTGATATAAAGCGTTGAATGTTTACAGTATTACAAAGTGGTTCTGGTTGTTGATTTTATTTTTCAGCAGGAGTTATTGATGTATTCTTGTTCCTTATGTCTTGTTTAATAAGAATGCGCTTTCTTTGTTTCTTGTTTTCAATATCAGGGCTATTTGCTGCGCATCAGTCGTATTTGCTGCGCATATGAGGAGTGAGGGTGTTGAAAGTAACGCAGGCACTTAGCAACGCTGTCGATCAAACCTCATGCTAACACTTGCGGCTGCAGCGTCAGGGAAGTAGCACAGACCCTATATATGAATGGACAAAGTTAACCTGTTAGCCGCCGCATGTCAAACAGGAAGTGCTCCAGGAGGCTCTTCCGACTTCTGCTCTCTCTTTTTCCCATTGACTTACATTGAGATCTTATCGCCGCTCTCTCCGTAACTGCTGCTGTGGCCTCATCATTTTAGTCTTAAACTGTTCGTATGAACCTGCGACACATGATCCTGATCCTGAATTTTACGTTCATGGCGAGGGGGATTGTTCTTTGTTTTCTCCATTATTTTCCCCCAAAATGATCGCATTTTTCACCCCCTGAATGTCGACGAAAAGTCTCACATGGGGGTATAGAATCGACCGGCCCGGCGAAAACTTCGATAAAATGGGCATCGCGACAATGCCCGAAGTGACCCGACTCAACAGCGCCACCTAGAATTGGACCCCTATGGGAGAGAGACAAGCAAAGTTTGTCGCAGGAAAATGAAATTCGGGACAGTAACAGAGAACCATGAGACAAGCCAAAAGATGAATTGGAGCACGTCTCTATGACCAACAGGAAGTCGGCCATATTGCATAAAAAATTCGGCGGTCGCGTGAGAGGGGCGTGTGCACCGGGGCGAGGGCCATCATTCCTGCAAACGGCTTTAATTCATTTTGTTATCTTGTTCCTAAATCAAGATATGAGCATAAATAATGGATCAATCAGATGCCAAAAACTTCCTATTTAAAGTTTGATGATAAAAGCTTATACAGCGGTCTGTGCTGAATCATGCAGAGTATCGCCGCTCTGCCATGAGTCGGGCGGCACATTTAACGACCTCAATCACGGGCGGTCGGATTTCCAAATATGGAGACTGGCTTCAGATTCGCTCCTGTAACTGTGGCATCGGGAGCCTCATTTAGGCGGCACTAAACGCTGTGGCGACGTCACACTCACTTAGTCCACTCATATATACGGACTATGGGAAAGAGGGCCGCGCGTTGGTCTGTTATTAATGTTCATAGCGTGATTTAGTGATGAAATAAGCAAAATAAAAACACCAGGATATCGTAGAGTGGGTTAATATGCACAAGACCAAAATGACGAGGCTGCAGCAGTTACAGAGTGAATTAGATCCAGAGCCGATGGAGCCCATGCTTACTTCCTATTTGGAACGAGACTACTAGCTGGTTAGCTATGGCCATGTGTATATACAGTTTATGCTTCAAACTCTCCTCACAGTTAGCAGCACGAAATATAAAAAAACATGACGCAAAACAATAAACTACAACTTCACAAAGCTGCTGAGATGTGCAGTAGTTTCATTAGTTAAATGCTTTTGGATTCTGCTTATTACACATGTTAATGCACTGTTTTTGGCAACTATAGCATGTTCAAAACAATTAAAGGTAACATGGTGATCTAAATATCTTATGAGTTCGCAGGTTATACCCATAGAAGTGTTATCATAGTTATTATATAAAGTTTACTGAATACATTGGGCTGTCTCTTGAAAATGTGTCTCTGAAATGTGCTTTTTATGTTTTATTATTGTTTTTATTGCTGGAAAGTGCGTGTTGCCACAGATCTAAGCATCTCAGTTCTCTCACTTCTTGGATCATTAGGAGAAAATCAATGAACAAAACTGCTCCATCTCACGCTCCCTCCTCCTCTGTAGTTCATCAGATCTTCCCTTCTCTTTTCTCCAGTCTGACAGTCTGATGTTAGCGTCAGGAGAGCGCTGCATGTGTTTCTGTCTCTCGGTGAAAGAGCTGTCTCTGCTCCTGTCTCTTCGCACCTCGACTCTTAACACATAAACCCTGCATATTTACGCTGATGAAAACACTGTTCCACCTACGGCTTCATATAACTGCCTCCCCACAATTACCCCGTGGAAAAATAAAATGAAAGATGTGTATCATATGGAGCCAATAACTGCAAGGTTTCAAATGAAGACAGATTTATTCATGGACAAATGGTCTGCAATTCAAGCCTATATTTCAAATGGACGACTAACGTTTATAGGTATTTTTTGTGCGAGTTTATGGACAATGTTATGAATGATAAATGTGTATTGCTGTGTCTACACTGTAAAGGCCGCCACACAATACAGGATTTTTCGGTCTTAAACGATTTTTAAACACAAAGCGCACACCACAGACACAAGGAAAAACTTATGAGACTTAAAATCTCCGATCACAAAGGCTGCAGCAGGATATGTGTGCGGACCACAGGATATAAAGCTGTGAGTGTGTCAGCTGTTTCCTGTCTACAGCAAAACGAGTCGCTTTGAGACTTTGAGACTGTTCAAAAGATCAGAGCTCTGCACTTCTAGTTTAGATACAAGTCAAAACTGTGTTATTATTATTTGTGAAATGTGCTTCAGATACAGGATTTTTAAAGCATAAAAGATTGGAGATAAAGTCCACAGGAAGTAGAGTCAGTATCGCTAATCGCAGCAAAAATCAGGCAAATTCTCCTGTAGTGTGTGGCGGCCTTAACTTTATTTTATGTTATTTTTCTTTTATTAGATTTTTAATGCTGAAAACTACCGCTTCATGACATCACAAGGTGGAACAGAGCATTTTGAGCTTTGCAGGTGCTTTGCAGGTGCACTGCGCAACTTTTCAGATAGAGCAGTGGTCCGAACAGACCGAACACATCTCGGTCCGTGGGTCGTTTGGTACCGAGAAAGAATAAATAACTTACATTATTTCCACTTTATTTATTATCCAAGTCTGTGACCATCCAAATCAAATCTGATTAGAGTCTTTTTACATTTACACCAACCAACTTAGTCCTCTTGAAAAACAAAACAACAAATTACAAATAACATAAACATAATGATCATGAGAATAATCTGTGGGCCGAAATAGGTCAGTCTGAGTTTGAACAATGTTTTATGTTAAAAATGACAGAATTCTCTCCGTTACATCCATCTATTTCTTACTCTTGACGGTCATGTGCTAATATTAAACCCACAAGCTGCAAAATGAGTAAAAAACAATTGTCTTTGGGAACGTTTATTGTTATATTTACAAACTACCACAGTTTTTATGTTGGTCGTATCATTTTATTTTGTCGTATTTATCCGCCACACCTTCACAGCCGCTCCATAAAAATATTGTCTGACATTAAACCGGTCTGTGGCACAATAAAAGGCTGGGGACGCTGAGAGAGGATCTGCCATCAGCTTGTCTCCATGGAGATGTTAATGCTTTGCCTGGAATGATCCTCAGCATTTAATTACAGGCCATTTTATTTCTCTAAGATACAATAACAACCTGCCTTTTTACTGTGAACGGGCCCTCGTCTCCACAGATCTGACCTGTAACTCATCTCCATAGAAATAGGTCAATTAAAGGCCATACTGTGCCTCCGCTCAATTTCATTTCTCTCCAGCGACTAGGCCAGGGATCACAGGACAGTGTACGGTTCACAAAAACCCCGGAAGTTGTAGTCGGCGCAGCAAAGCCAGAACCAACCCAAGTTGCGATAGCAGACTGCATACAATATACACACTAGGGATGGGCATGATTAGTCGATTAATCAGTAATTTATCATTAAGAACTTCGCCGATCATGGACTTTTGACATGAGTTATTAAACAAATCCGCACAATGGAACTCATGACTTTCAATCTCCGCCTACAACGTCACAAGGGAGAAAATTACTGGAAAAAATGGGACTGTTATACACACTTCACGGACAGTGATATATGACCTGTTGATTGTACATGTAACCTTGTTTGGTTTTCATAATTTTTAGTTTTTTTTAGTTATTCTTCTGTATGCCCTAAAACCTTCTTAAAAATAAAGTTACAAAAAAAAAAAAAGAATTTTGCCGATCACGTTCATTTTAATCGACAAACCGAATGGAGGTTGCTGTGCGTAATGTAGCGTAAGGAATCAAGGCTGCATCTGGGCACAAACACTGGAGTTGCGGCCCCACAGTCTCGGCTCTGGCTCCTTGGAGATCACTATATCGTTCAATGAGTGCGTTTACCTGCACATCAGTATCCCGGTAATGATCTTTTTTTGTTTTTTTGAGTATCCCGGTTTAGCATGTTACGCGTATTTCCAACACGACAGAACAGACTCACCAGCCTCATCACATCCTCTGTCACAGAAAGAACACTCATATTCCACTGAGTCGTGTTCTTTAGTCTGACAGAAGCTGAACCCCATCAGCACAAGGAAAGAGCTGCTTTTTTCCCCGCTTACTGTTTATGCAAATTAGCCAAGTTTTGTTTCTCTAAGACGTAAACAAATGTGCCAAAGCTGCATTAAACACATTCTATTCCCACACGGGCTGATGTGGCTCTGCAGTGGCGATGGTTTGTAATGTTGAGTTTATTTATGCAGATTAGTAATAGTAATAATTGTGATGATAATTTGAATATAAAATGTTAATTAATCGAAAATTGATTGTCAATTTTCCCGACGATTGATTAAGAAAATGTAATCGAATGCCCATCCCACACAAAGTGGTTAGATAACAAAAGTACCCGCCTCCCGTCGAGTGAATGAATCCTAATGCTGAGAGGTCAGACGGTTTCCACGAAGTGAATCCTGTGGTAAATTCCAGGGAAAAACATTAACATCTACATGGAATCCAAAGAAGAACACTTGGTCTTTTCCATTTATTTTATTATTTATTCAGAAGATTGAGAGTGAGGAACACAATTTCAATTCTTCAGATGTTCATATAGAAATTGACAATAAACTTTTTGAATTTCAGTTTTAATCAAGCAGGTGGTGGACCCTCTACCAGAACAGTCACACACAATAGTGCACCTTTAAGTAGATTTTGTCATATGTTACTTTTACTTTAGACGTTTAGACTTTAGACTTTATTGTCCCCAAAGGGAAATTCATTTTCACGCACACAGAGCTCATCTGACACATACAGTGACAACACAACAGACACAGGCACATTACAATAGGCATTACAGAGTCTACCGTTCAGAAACGTTCAAAAGTAATTTTATTCTCGAAATATGAGGAAAATACTTTAACCTTAACTTCAACTTTTTACTTTTACGTGAATAGTTTTTGCTCCAGTATCTGTACTTTTACTTAAATAACAAAATTGAGTACTAAGATTGGGAGTGAGGAACACAATTTCAGTCCTTCAAATGTTCATATGGAAATTGACAATAAACTTTTTAAATTTAAGTCAAGCAGGTGGTGGACCCTTTACGAGAATAGTCACACAGTGCACCTTTAAGTAGATTTTGTCATAAGATACTTTTACTTTAGACTTTTACACTTAAGACTTTATTGTCCCCGAGCGGAAATTAATTTTCATGCACACAGAGTTCATTTGACACATACAGTGACAACACAACAGACACAGGCACATTACAATAGGCATCAACTGTTCAAAAACATAATTTTATTCTCAAAACATGAGGAAAATACTTTTACTTTTTACTTTTACTTGAGTAGTTTTTCCTCCAGTTTGTGTACTTTTACTTAAGTAACAAAATAGAGTGTTTCTTCCACCACTGCTTACAGTCGATGAACATCTCTGGGTGTTTTTAATGGAAAGAACATCAAAAGACTGAATGCTTTGCTCCATTTGAAACCACCATAACTACAAATATGTAAAGCTGCACTGTATAACTTTTTGATTGGGGGTCCGTCACCTACTTGTTTCTATGGATATGTCGTCGTTTTGTCTGAAATGTTCCTCAGCATGACATTAAACACCTCTACTTTACATTTATTCGATTACAGGTGGTTTTACAGCTCAAAAATACCTAGAAAAACAGCATTCTGACTGTGAGCGGGGTCGCCTCTCCACAGATCTGACCTGTAACTTGGTCTGGTTTGGTCTCCGTGAAGATAGAACGGTTGGACAAAAGCATTTGACGGAGCCTGAACCTATGGAAAGTGTTGGTAATTGATTGAACATTCCTCATCCTCCTCTCCTCCTGCGCTCGTGTCTGGAGTGTGCAGCAGCTCATTGACCCAGTTTAGCTGCTGCTTCTCATCTCCGTACGGCACAGATCTGCGGAGGAGCGAGGGAGCGAGCGCGTTAGTTCTGGTGCAGTGACATACATTCACAGCAGCATCAGCGAATCGCAAAACACACAGACAGAAGAAGAAGAAGAGGAGGAGGAGGAGGAAGAGGCATTTCAAAGGAGGTTCCCAAAATACCGGTTATCCCCGCAGACACTTTACAATGAGGGATTCTGTGGCAAATGTTGTGATGACATTTTGAAGTAGGTTTAGTTTAAAGAAATGGGGTATTAACTGCTAACACATAACATATTTAGATCACCGTGTTACCTTTTATTGTTTTGAAAATGCTGTATTCAACGAAAACAATATAATATGTTTTATAAGTTTCACTACTGCACATTGCATCAGGTTTGTGAAGTTGCAGTGTATTGTTTTGTGTCATGCTTTCGTATATTTAATGTCTCGGTGTGCTGCAGGGATGACATCTAAACCTGTTCAGGCATGTTTTTGATGAGGGAACAACCAGGTCAGCCCTGAAAAAGAGATTTCAGTCCCAGCTGATTAAATGAAGTTAAATACATAACAAGATTACGACATAAAGATCCAAAAAGTCAATTCTGCATAAAGTTGATGGAGAAACCAGACATCGGAAGAACTCCACAATGAAATGACCAAAACAGTTGTGGAATCGAACCCAAAGACTGTTTGGTTATAAGGCAAGAATGGTAAAAAACCAAATCTAGTCAAGCTAAAATGACTTGGATTAAGAAAGTTTTCCCATGATTTGAGTAAATTTAACTTGACAAGTAAAATAATCTGCCAGTGCAATCAGATTTTTGTACTAAAAATATGAAAAAAATACATCTTGCTACAATTAATATAAGAAAAACAATTACTTTTTGCACTTAAAATAAGAAATAAAATCAAATGTTTCTTGAATTAAGAAAAAAACACTTATTCCAGTTGAATCCACTCAAATAAAGTAAAACGTTCTTATTTTAAGTCATTGTAACTTTCCTAGATATTGTTTTTTTCCATGTACAACCAAACCTTAAAATACATATCTTTCTGTCTCAAATTAAAACTACACTATGTAACTTTACTGGTAATAGTACTCCACCCTAATGTCCCCATTTAAACAAGCATGTGATGCCACCATGTCAAGATACAAATCAGATCTGTGGAGAGGCGACTGCGCGTATCGTAAAACTGTTTGTTATATGAAAGATAAAACATCTGGAAGTGAATAAATGTGACATAATAGATCAGTTTAATGCCATACAGTGGAACATTTAAGGCAAAGCAATAACACTGCAAAAAAGCTTGTCCAAAATTTAAGATGTATACACTTAAATCTATCAGAAAATGACTTAAAAGTACAGAAATTATCTTAAAATAAACTACCTCTAGACTAGAATTAAACCGTCTCAGAACAAGTAAGTAGATAATAATTCATGAAAACAAGATGAATAACCTCATAGAAGTTTTAAAATCTTGGTCAGATCAGAGAAATTTGCAGCTGGCAGACCCGTCCACCAGAAAAAGTTACCCACAGTTCCCCTTTAACACTCCGTTAATAGAATTTGACCAAACCCGGACTGAGGAAACCGAGTGTTCTGCATAAAGCTGAGCGAGAGCGTTTGAAGTGTGGCCCTCAGGAGGGAGCAGGCCTTAAGAAGTGAAGGCTCTTTGAATCTTACATGAATCAAGGTTAAAGTGGCTCCTATGCAGATCGAGGTATCAAAGAGCTGCTAGTTTAGATCATAAAACTACTATGACTGTTTGGGAAGGAGCTCATATTGTCTTTACTGTAACATCTGTCAACATCTGTGCGCTTAGACGGGTTCATTTGAAGGCGCGTTGTGTAACTTTCACAGTATCGCATGAAACAGCTCTATTTTACATTTATTTAATTACTTTAAGTGCTTTTTCCAAATACTCTTTCACTGTTACTTGACTTGATCACTATGAATCCTGCATCTCCTGGTTCAGCGTGTGACCTAATTGTCTGGTTCATACATTTTTAATCCTCTGCATTGCGTCGGATCAAATATGACACGAAAAAACACCCACACTGTTTTCTTTCCTGTGTTTTTTCTTTTTCTTGTTCAAAACTGGATCACGTCTTCACCCAGTCTCTAAATAAAATCACTGTGTGCGTGTGACGAATGGTTTTACTGGTTTGTATTTGGGACGCCTGACAGAGACTTGGCAGGGCATAAGTCAGGTTGAGTCATCCTGTTTCTCACCTCTGCTCATGCAAATAAACACGGACAGACTTAAAGGCGACAGATACTGGTTTGACAAAGATAAAAGATGAGGTAGTAACAGCTAACACATAACATATTTTGATCACAATGTTAGTTTTTATTGTTTTGAAAATGCAATATTTGACAAAAAACAAGTTTCGGTTTTGTTTTTGCCATTCTGAGTAGGGTTGGGCGGTTGTAGCTGCACCTAAACCATTCAGAAACAGAATAGCAGCATTATATTGGATGAGGCACAAGGGCACAAGTTCTGATCAAACCAAACTTCACCAGCGTGAATCTCCCTCCATTTAATGATCTGGAACACGCCAAGACAAGAAAAGCGCATAAGAAGCAGATTCAGGAATAAAAAGTCAAAGGCGACAGTCCACGGCGTGTGATATTTCCCACTGCAGCATGTTGTATCTGACAGACCCGCGCTCTCGGCACTCGGAGAAGTTACCGTCTCCTCCGTGAAAGTCTGACTTCGCCCTCAAGCGGGAACTTTCTCCTCTTCAGCACCTCGTCCCCTCTTGACTCTTGGGCTTCAATGAAACGTCTCCATCGCAAACTTTTCGGAGAAAGCCTGTGCTGTGTCCCGTGTCTGAAGCGACTGTGGTGGATCTCTGGCCTGACACAGGGTCGTAGCTCCATCAACATTTGCTGTCGCTCCCCTGTCATTCAGCCTGAAGCCAAAATGCTGCTTAATATTATATTAGGTCCTTATGTGCTGCAGATTTTTTAAATGACGGTAATAAAACTGATACCGTTGCTACTTTTTGATACATCGGGATACTGTATTAACGTATGACCGCCCAACACTAATTCCGAGTGTCCGTTCCCTTTGCTTTCTGCGCTAAATCACTACCAATGAAACTACTGCAAATCGCATCAGGTTTGTGAAGCTGCACATACATGTGCATGGACATCTAATACCTCTGCAGACATGTTTTTGATGAGACAACATTATATGTAGTTAATATGATTAACTTCAGGAGCAGGACCACGCCTCAGTCGCCCTCTCCTCCTCCTCACCAGCAAACCACAGCTCACTTCTGCCACACCTCAATTTCCCAGAAGCCTATTTGTAGCAGCCTATCCCCTCATCCCAGTTTCTTGGCTAACTCGACTCCACACTTCCAACCCCTATCTGGTTCATCTTCCAGACATAAGACGCCTACGAGAGGGGGTCCCGTTCCCGGCTGGGCCAATTGAAGATTGAGACGTAACCCCCACTCACGAGTCTCAACCCATCTCCGCCTGGCCTTGTTCACTCTTAAACTTCTTCTTTACTCAGTGTTGTTATTGGCATGGTAAAAACATAATAAGCTCAAAAAAGTTGATTTTGCATTGTACCATTTTAATGCATTACCTGATATTTATGTAATTAAAAGTTCTATATTACACAAAATTGATTCTTTGTGAGCTTTAAGTCATGTTATAATATTGTTACCTCCACAAAAATGTACCTGGAGTTGTGTTTTGTTTCATTCAGACATGTTTGACTAACCCTTTATTATTATTCTGTCTACATCTCCAAAACTCAAAATTCTCTGTTCCACCTTGTGATGCCCGGGGCCGAAATTATCCGAATGATTCTAGTGAAGCTGTACGTAGTTTAAAAACACAGTGGAGCACTTCCTTATCACCACATGACATCACAAGGTGGAAGAGAGCGTTTTCCATTTTCCAAAGAACAGCCTAAATATGCAGGGTTTGTGTGTTAAACATGTGCGAATGAACCAAAACTCATCTCCGGATATGTTTGTGATGAGGAAACTACATTAAACAAAACAGGGATCAGAAAATAGCGTAATGTTGGGGCTTTAATGTCATACTGTGGGACATAGAAGAAAAAGCAAATCTCCATGGAGAAACGCGGGCGGTGAAGTTCCGTAGTGTAGCTTATCTTCCTTAGCAGTATCTTCCCTCCTGAAACTGCACATGTCGACAGATTTTTCACAGTCTCTCCTCGTCTCTGCGCTGAGGGCAAAATCATGATTAAATAATGATCCATCGTTAAACTCTGTTCCTCTCGACATCCCTCCTCCTCTACGCTCCTTCATCCTGTCACCAAATATTTAAAAAGACAATCGTCGTAAAGTGTGTTTGGAAAATGAAATGACATTGCCACTATCTATTCTTATTTGCAATCCATTTTGGGGTTTTACAGCGCGGTCTTGTGCATAATGGATGGTATGATGTAGTTAAAGGCGCCGTGCGTGATTTCGTCTGTCTCGAACGTGATAAACAGAGCTAGTTCACTGTGAGTGGTTCGCCGGCACTGAAAAGCTGAGCACTTCCTGATTATTGGACTATAATGCGGAAATATTTAGAGCTCAAGAGCTGCTTGTACAATATATCTGTACTGGGACGAGACTTGTTTTGGTCAAATACATGGAAGAAAAATTGTCTAGGCAGATGACAGTGGTATACAGTAGCTACCTTTCCTTTAGGAACTGTTTAAAGAAATTGTACTTTTCAGAGTACTTTTCTAGGATACTTTTACCCCTACTTGAGTAATATTTTATTGAAGCAACTCTTAAGGCCGCCACACACGACAGGAGAATTTGCCCGATTTTGGCTGCGATTTCTTCTACCCGAGTTCAGGGAGGCGTGACCCGACTTTTTGTCTTCGTGTGCGATTTTGAAGCTGTTGCTCCTCATGTGTGGTGTCAGTGTCAGATCATAACCACCAAACATCAACAATGCGACAGTACCAGCCAATTAAACAGCGTCAGGGGCAGAGGAGTGACGGATACAGAGATGCAACATACAAACTCGGGATATAGCAAAAATAAAGACTCACCTAATGTGAAGTGGTACATTTAAAGTGCAGCATCTCATCCACATTATCAATAGAAATTTTCCTCCGCAAATAATGACATCCAGTCCACAAAACCGCGCTATTAATCCAGTTTGTGGCGTTCTTTGAAAGTAAAAAGGCAAAAGTTGTTCCTCGCATGGGTTTGTTTACGTCCACAGAGCGTAAAGCTGCAGATTAGTGATCGAGAGACTACTTCCTGTGGACTTTATCACCTCTTTTATGCTTTAAAAATCCTGTATCGGAAGTACTGCACCACATTTCTCAAATAATAACACAGTTTTGATAGTATCTATACTAGAAGTGCAGAGCTCTGATCTTTTGAACACTTAAGAGTCTCAATGCGAGTAGTTTTACTGTAGACAGGAAACAGCTGACTTGATCGCGCTTACAGCTTTGCAGCCTGTTTTACGCAGACAGATCCCGCTGTCGTCTTTGCGATCAGCGATTTTAAGTCTCATAATTTTCTCCTCGTGTCTGTGGTCTGCGCATTTTGTCGCATGTTTAAAAATCGTTTAAGGCCGAAAATTCCCCTAGTGTGTAGCGGCCTTTATTTATTGAAGTACTCTTAGTTAAGTTTTGGTGTTGGTGTTTTGGTGTCTCATACAATGTTTTTTTTTCTTCTTTTCACTGTTTCACTAACACTAAAAGGATCTATTCCTAATACATGCTTGGCTATAACCACAGCTTCGATGAGCTTCATTTGACTGGAGCCGACCGCTATGGGTGACGTCACACTTCTTATAGCACCTGTAAAACATTTTTAATAGCTTTTAAAATCAATTTTGAACAGCCTGTCTCCTTTAAGTGATTTCTAAATAAACCTAAATGTCACAGTTAAATGTTACAGCTGCACCGTTTCCGAGAGGCACTTCACTTAACTGCTCTGCATCAGTCACTGTCAAAGACCCACAAACCCTCTGGAGCTGGAGACAGGAAAGGAAAGAGCTTTTTAGGAACATCCCTCCCTCTTATTAGCAAGGTCCTGATTTGGTCCAAGTTTAGTCCCGGTTTGTTGGTCTTTTTCTCACTCCCTTTCGCTCTCTCGCCGCCTCTATCCTCTTTTTGCTACTTTCTGTCCACAGACCGCCGCTCCTTCTTATTAGCGAGTATGTTGTGGTCCATTTGAGGCACACAAAGGGACGGTGCAAATCTGGGCAGTGCTCCGGCCTCATTATCCACCAGCTGGACACCCCACCTCCTCCTCCTCCTCCTCTCCTCTTTTCCTCCTCTTTTCCTCCCCCCTTTAGGACTGCTCCTCCCTTTCCACATGGTCCCAGAGAGAATAATACTGTACTGTCTGGTCCATTAGAGCGCATAACAGCCCAGAAGGGGAACCTCAATGCAGCGGGAAGGCTATTATGACATGGACATTTGTATTTGAGTTTGGGATAAAGGGGCTGAGGTAGATTTTTGCATTTAAACAGGTTATATTAAGCTATTTTTTCAATCTTTCTCATCAAAAACAAACCTGGAGTTGTGTTTTGTTTCATTCACACATGTTTCACACACAAATCCTGCATATTGAGTTCTTTTCTCAGAATAAAAACACTCTGTTCCACCTTGTAATGCTGTGTAGTAATGCAGGAAGTGCTCCACTGTGTTTTCAAACTCCATAAATCTTCACTTCATGAACATTTTCAGTCCTGGAAGTGCCAAACTCTGACTCTACAGCTATTATTTGTACCTTGTTGTGAAGCTACTGCTAAAAATAGCTGTTAAAACTACCACTTAATGACATCACTAGCAGGAACAGAGCATTTTCTTTTTAGTTTTGGAAACATAGCGAGTCTAATAATACAGGATTACCCAAACATGTGTGAATGAAACGAAACACAACTCCAGGAAGTGCACATTAGCATGCTAGTTGTTGTTTGCACTGCAATGCCGCATTGGTCTCTGGGAGCTGTGAAATCATTGCGGTGAATAATTAGCATGCTAGTTATACATAAGGTAAGTAAAGAATAACCACGGAACCACTGTAAACTGTTTATATTGGATTATAAGACTTTTCTGTGTGGAGTTTGCATGTTCTGCCTGTGTCTGTCTACTCCGGTTTCTCAAATCATCCCAAAACATATTGTGGATAGTCCTGGCCCAGTTCCAGATCCCAGACACTGAAGAATGGAGCTGATAATGATGTAGAGCGAACACAATCTACAATCTTAAAAGTTTAATTTCCCCCGACCATGAATTTTGTATCGTTATTCTGGTTCTATTTGAGCAGTTTAAGCTTAATTTTGACGCTTTTAGAAAGTAGGCTGCAATCACACTGGACCCGGTTTAGTCCTGGTTTATTTGGTCTTGGTGTAGTCCGCTTTTAGTCCTGGTTTAGTGCTGGTTTAGTTCTAGTTTAGCCCTGGTTTATTTCTGGTTTAATCCTGGTTTGTTCCTGCTCTGTTCTGTCCTGGTGTAGTCCTGGTTTAGTCCTAGTTTAGTGCTGTTTTAGTCCTGGTCTAGTCCTGTTTTGTTTGGTCTTGGTTTAGTCTTGGTTTAGTCCTGGTGTAGTCCTGGTTTAATCCTGGTTTGTTCCTGCTGTGTTCTGTCCTGGTGTAGTCCTGGTTTAGTCCTAGTTTAGTGCTGTTTTAGTCCTGGTCTAGTCCTGCTTTGTTGGTCACAGTTTAGTCATGGTTCAGTCCCGGTTTGTTTGGTTCTGGTCTAGTTCTGGCTTAGTCCTGGTCTCGTCCTGCTTTGTTGGTCATGGTCTAGTCTTGGTTTAGTCTTGCTTTGTTTAGTCCTGCTGTAGTCTTGGTTTAGTCCCGGCCTGGTCCTGCTTTGTTTAGTCCTGGTGCAGTCCTGGTGCAGTCCTGGATTAGTCCTGGTTTAGTCCTGCTTTGTCGGTCCTGGTTTAGTCCTGTTCTATAGTATATCTGGATTTAGTCCTGGTTTAGTTCCAGTTTAGTCCTAAATTATTTAATTTAGCCACATCTGCTTTATAATGGACATGAATATAGGCTTAGGTACCTTCACTGTTCAGGTTTGGACCAGTCTGAGTCCTATTGTAGATCTGATTTAGTCCTGGTTTAGTCCTGGTCTAGTCTTGGTAAAGTTCTGTGTGCATTCCTCTATAGGTTATCTTACCTTAAAGAATCACTTAGACCCTCTCTGTTGCCTCTAGTGTCTCTTATCTTCACCTCCTCCCCTCCCTCGCTCTATCTCTCCATCGCCTCACTGCCCAACGATCAATGTCCTGTGAAATCCAATCTGCTTTAGTGGCTCTTTACTCCGCTCGCCCCTCGGCCTCCTCCTGCGCTCAGAGGACGAGAGGGGAGATTGGTTTCCCACGATTACGGAGCGAAACTGACCAACGTTATATAGGCAACCACCGTGTTCCAGTCATTATCTTCCAGTAAATTATAGATGCAGCAATAATTTCAATCAAGACAGTTCTTACACCTTATGGGAATAATAATACTTTTTATTCATTAGGCGCCTTTCTGGACACTCAGGATCGCCTCACAACAACATAAACAAATGAAATATGATTAAAACTCAGTTCAAAGTGGGACAGGATTAAATTGATTGATTGTATTTAGTATTTAGTATTTTAATTGATTGATTGAAAGTTGCTCAATGGACTGAACTAATAACAGATACTTCTTACTGTAAACAAATAGGAGGTGTTAGTTTCACAGTAACTCATTCCTCTCTTCAGACCAAAAACTGTATAAAAAAGTGGACTAAGGGACTGTAATGTCAACTATAGCGTTCCTGTCCAGTCAAATGAAGCTCACTGAGGCTGGCACTTATACGAGCGAATGTTAGGGATTTATTTACAGGCAAAATAGCGAAATAAAAACACCGGGATCATGTAAAGTGGGTTAATACGAACATTTTAAAGCTTTTAGAAAAACATTTTCTATGCAAATCATAATCTAAACCCACATACGCACAATACAGTGAAATAAATAAAATACAAATAAAATAAAAATACAAAGAATACAAAAAGATTCTTAAAAAAATAGGAGGGTTATATTTTTCACACATATATCTGGATAAATGATGTATATGGATTTTCAACAGGCAGATTTTAAAATATAAAAAATATTAGTTTCTATTGAACTTTTTCAAATATTTACAGTGTCAGGTGCATAAATCTATGTTTAACATTTATATTAAGCATTTTTAGGGTTTTTTATGTACATGAATTGGCTACAACCTTAAAACATGTCATGTCAAATGTCAAAAAATGTCAGAGAATAATCTTAAAATTCTTTTATTTTCTAAAAACATGGTTGGGATATTAATCTAATTTCTGAGTAATATGAAGTGTATAGAAACAAACTCTTCGCATTTCTTTTGATTTTTGATGCATATTGATATTTTCTTTTGCTGTCCAATATGACAGTCACCTGTTTGTGTTTAATGAACAAACTACTGCCCTGGAAAATGCAGAAAATGAAGAAAAATGCCTAAAGAACCATTCACCTAAGTAAACTTAGTCTATTATTAAAACTCCAGCCATAGAATTCCTGCTGTTATTAGTCGCACCACATGATGCACGGTCGCACCACATGACATTTTAACACTTTAAGTACAAAAAACATGCAGAATAACTCATGATTTCTGAAAAAAATGATTTGGTTCCTTGGAGGTCAGAGGTGCTATGGAAATGTGGTGAATTATCATGAAATTTGAACCTTATTAACTGAGGAAATTGCAACTAGACAGAACATTTAGGCGTCATGTCACTGACCCATATGTCATACGAACATTTTAAGACCAAACTGGAGGAATGAGGCTCCCTGCAGCAGTTATAGAGACAGTCGATGGACCTGGAAGTGCGCCCATGTTTAGAAGGCGATGGCTTGTGGGTTAGCTATGCGCATTTATATTAGTGTCTATTCTTCAGACAGATAAAACGCAATAACTTATAGAACCCTGTCTGTAAATCTATTCTCTCTTATAAACTAAGGCCTTCTTACAAACATTTCTGGTCTTCACAAAACTTTTTCTTCACTGAAAATGTTCTCCTGGAAAAACAAATCCTATGAACAAAAATTCTACAGTTTTAGAATGTTATTAATCTGATAATAAAGAAAAAAGACCCAAAACATATTAATTTGATTAATTTTCTATGTAAATAAAATGTAAATCAGAATCAGAATTACTTTTATTCATCCCCGAGGGGAAATTTTTTTCGTTACAGATGCATCCGACCAAGTAGTTAGAATCACGTTTCAAAAATAAGATAAGATAAATCCAATAAGATAAAAGATAAAAATAGTCCTCTCTCAGAAATTATTTACATCAGTGACATATTTACAACTATATACATGTGTGAGCAGGAATAGGATGTTACAGTAGTTTGTGATTTAAAGTGCAGAGTTCAACAGTTTGATGGCGACAGGCAGATTTCCTGTGTCTCTCAGTGGAGCAGCGGCAGCAGCGTCTGTGGCTGAAAGAGCTCCTCTGAGTGGCCAGCACCTTGTGGAGGGGGAGGGAGGGAGAGTCCAGAATAGTCCTGATTTTGTCCAACATTCTCCTGTCCAGCACCACAGTCAGAGAGTCCAGCTCTTCCCCCACAACATGTCCAGCCTTTCTGATGATCTTCTCGAGTCTATTAGTGACCTTCACGCGCAGACTACAGCAGACTACAGCGTACATGATGCACTGGCCTCCATAGACTCGTAGAACATCCTGAGCATCGTCCTGCAGATGTCAAATGAGTGTGGAGGTGTTCGTAGTTGTTGGTGAATTCGGCGCCACTGTCACTTAAGAAGGGATTCACGATCTTAAGGACGTTTTGTGAATCTCGTGTTCTCTCAGCATCAGCTAAAAGGGAAAGTTACGTTCATGAATGAGGTCCAGTGTCATTTTCTTGAGCTTTGGACCCCGGCTGGACGACCGAGGGATCACACAGGTGTAGATGAATATTGTTTACCTGCTTTAACCTCCCTTGAGCAGGTCTGAGTTCCCAGACCTGCTCCTGTCCTTGGTGCACGTCTAAACAAGTGTGAGTGTGACGACAGGAGCAGTGTGAGAAGAGCTCCTGCCACGTTGAGCTCAGATTACTCAGCACTATCTGTCCTCAGGCTCAGGGGGTGTGTCTCTTTCTCTCTCTCTATCCCTTTCTCTGTCTCACTCACTCTTTCTCTTCTTTCCTTCCTCTCCTTCCTGTCTGCCTTTCATTCTCACTCTCTCTTTCTGTCTCCCTCTTTCTCCCTCGCCTTCCTTCCCTCCTTGACTGTCTCCTTCTCTCTCTTTCTTAGCCATCCTCTCTTTCTCTCTGGCTCATTCTCTTTCTTTTGTCATCTTTATCTCTCTCTCTCTCACACACCCACAGAGTCCCCCCTCTCTCTCTTTCTTAGCCTTGCTCTCCCTCTTTCTCTCTCTCCCATTGACTCTCTCCCTTTCTTAGTCTTTCTTTCTCCCTCTCTCTTTCTTAGCCTTACTCTCTCTTTTTCCCTCTCTCTTTCTTAGCTTTTCTCCCTCTCTCTTTCTTAGCCTCTCTCTCTCTCTCTTTCTTAGTCTTTCTCGCTCTCCCTCTCTCTTAGCCTTTCTCTCTCTCTCTTTCTTAGTCTTTCTCTCTCTCCCTTTCTTAGTCTTTCTCTCTCTCCCTCTCTCTTTCTTAGCCTTTCTCTCTCTGTCTTTCTTAGTCTTTCTCTCTCTCTCTCTTTCTTAGCTTTTCTCCCTCTCTCTTTCCCTTTCTCACACATCTTTCTCTCTCTTTCTTAGCCCTCTCTCTCTCTTTCTTAGCTTTTCTCTCTCTTTCTTAGTATCTCTCTGCCTCTCTCTCTCTTTTAACCTTTCTCTCGTTCTCTCTCTTTCTCTCTCCCATTGCCTTTCTCGCTCTCTCTCTTAGGATTTCTCTCTCTCTCTATGTGTGTCTTAATCTTTCTCTGTGCTTCTCTCCCTCTTTCTCTCTCTCTCTTTCTCTCTCTGTGTCTTCCTCACTGTTTCCCTCTTTGTCTCTCGCTCTCTTCCTCTGCCCCTTCCCTCCCTCTCTCTCTCTCTCTCTCTCTCTCTCTCTCTCTCTCTCTCTCACCATTTCTCTCTCTTTGTCTCCCTCTCTCCTTTGTTCATTGTGATGGTCCGAACAACATTTTTAGGACTTTTTTTTACCGCTCCAAAGATCTGATATGATTCAAATTGTTCATTGCTTTGGCATCAGTCCTAATTCTGTAAACTGCTAACTGAATGAATGAGTGAATGAGTGAATGAGTGAATGAGTGAATGAGTGTGTGTCTGTAGAGATCAGAGGGGGAACTATCAGCACGAAGCCTGAACCTGAGCAGCTCCCCAGAGACTCTGAGTGTAACTGCAGAGCCAAGGACACAGCACAGACAAAGCGGAGAGACGGACAGATCAGCAGAACAGAGGAAGGGAGAGGAAAGGAGAGGAGAGAGAGAGCGAGGGAGTGAGGGAGAGGATGGAGAAAGAGGAGAGAGGGGGAGAGGAAACGAGACCAGAGGAGAGAGAGAGGGAGCGAAGGAGAGGAGAGGAGCGAGAGAGGAGAGGAGAGAGAAAGGGCGGTTGGAGAGAGAGGAGATAGAGGGATGGAGAGAGAGGAGAGAGAGGAAGTGAGAGGGGGAGAGAGAGGGAGGGTGGAAGGGGTTGAGAGGGAGGGTGGGATGGAGAGAGAGGCAAGAGATGGAAGGAGAGAAGAGGAGAGAGCAAGGGAGTGAGAGGAGGGTGGAAGGGAGAGAGGGGAGAGATGGAGAGAAGAGGAGAGGAGAGAGAGACAGAGTGATGAGGGAGACAGAGAGAGTGGAGAAAGAGAGAGAGGGGGAGGGATAGAGGGGGAGAGAGTAGAGACAGATAGGGAGTGAGAGTGAGAGATGGAGAGAAGAGGGAAGGAGAGGAGAGAGAGAGACGGAGTGATGAAAGAGAGAGAGACAGGGTGGAGAAAGATAGGGAGAGGGATGGAGGGGGAGAGTAGGAGGGGTAGAAGAGAAAGAGGTAGGGAGTGAGGAAGAGAGATGGAGAGCGGGAAGACAGAGGTAGTGGGAAGGAGAGGAGATGGAGAGAGGACAGAAAAAGGAAGGAAGGAGGAAAAGACAGGAGAGGTATAGAGAGAGAGAGAGAGAGGCGGATAGTGACAGAAAGAAAAGAAAGTGGGAGAGAGAGAGACAGAGGGAGGGAGAGTCAACGAGACAGTAGAAAAGAGGGTGAAGAAAGGAGGGAGAAAAGGACAGAAAGGAGGGATAATCAGCATGAGGAGAGGAGGGTGAGAGAAAGAGAGGGGGAGGAAGTAGAGAGAAAGAGAGAGGAAAGACAAGATGGATGGAGTGGAAAGAGGAGAGGAACTGTACCATCACTTCTAAAGGACAAAAAAGGACAAATTGCACCATTAAATATAATAGAGTGATTATAAGTGCTGAAATGTAACCTCCTGTATTGGGCAAAACCGACTCTTTTGAGCTTTAAGTCACGTTATAATGTTTTTACCTCCTCAAAAACACACTTAGAGTTGTTTTTTGTTTCTTTTTACTCGCCCATTTTACCCGAACGCTCTTGTCTTACGGTTTTTTTTCTCGCAGTTTGGCACTGTACTCCAAACACCCTTGTTCTCTGTCCTGTCCTTTGATAACACACACATGAATCACCACTCACCTGTTTGCCCTCACCGGCGCCCCCAGCAGGTGGTCTGTTCACAGGAGACCGGCGGCACTACCTCACTCTGTGTACTCTGTATATTTTCTTAAATATACTGCGAAATATACTCTTAAACCGCAGATACGCACATGTCCTGAAGCACTGCAGTCATTTTCACATGTGAGAGGTGAAGGCGCCGCTGTGGGACCCGACAGCAGCGATTAATCACACTGAAGCGTCGCAGTACCAGAGATTATGGTAGTAGTAGGAGTAGTAATCATAGTGGTAGTAGTAGAGAAGCAGTAGTAGCAGTAGTACTAGTAGTAAAAACAGTAATAATAGTAGTAGTAGTAGTAAAAGTAGTAATAATAGTACAAAAGCGGGGTGCCTAGTTGCAGTAGTAGTAATAGTAGAAGCAGAAATATTTGTAGTCGTAGTTGTAATAGTAGTATAGAAGCAGTAATAGTAGACACAGTAGTAGTAGTAGTAGTAGTAGTAGTAGGAGTAGGAGTAGTAGTAGTAGTAAGAGTAGTAGTAATGGTAATACATTAGTAGAAAAAGTAGTAATAGCAGCAGCAGTTGCAGTAGTAGTAATAGTAGAAGCAGAAGTATTTGTAGTTGTAGTTGTAATAGTAGTACAGAAGCAGTAGTAGTAGTAGTAGTAGGGAAAGTATTGGCAGTAGTAGAAGCAGTAATAGTAGTGGTAGTAGTATAGAAGCAGTAGTAGTAGGCCTAGTCGCAGTAGTAGTAATAGTAGAAGCAGTAGTAGCAGTTGTAGTAGTAGTAGTAATAGTAGTAGTAGTAAAAGTACTAATAGCAGCAGCAGCAGCAGCAGTAATAGTAGTAGTAGTAGTAAAAGCAGTAATAGCAACATTAGTATTAGTAGTAGTAGTAGAAGCAGTAAAAGTAGAAGCAGTAGTAGAAGCAAATGCAGTAATAGCAGCAGTAGCAGTAGCAGCAGCAGTAGTAGTAGTAGTAAAAGCAGTAATTGCAACATTCGTAGAAGCAGTAACGGTAGAAGCAGTAGTAGTAGGAAATGCAGTAAGAGCAGTAGCAGTAGTAGCAGTAGTAGTACTGGTAGTAGTAGTAAAAGCAGTAATAGCAACATTAGTAGTAGTAGTAGTAGTAGTAGTAGTGTGGTGATAAGGAAAATTATATAATTCAGAAAATAGCATAATATGAACCCTTTTGCTTTTTGTGCTTAATTACATGAAATTCTACATGTGTTTTGTTTTTTCCTTTCCATGTTCCTGTGTTTTTGTGTCACTCACTGTAACACAACCCCAGACTTCTTTTAAGAACCTGTTAACTCCATTAATCGTTACAGTGTGTTTTAATTAAACATGCAGTAGGACAATGGCGTCTTTGTATCCTCAGGTTCCAGATCAGCTCGTCTCCTTCTCGCCCTTTGGTCTCCTCTGTGTTTGTGCCCGTCCCTGATTGGCACATTGGCAGCGGTGGGCACATAGCACGCCGCCCTGCTGGTTGTTCAGGGCAATGGTGACAGAGAAAGAAAACAGACTCCATAAAGACGTCCTGGAGCTGAGCTTAGGTCTGCTGTTAGTCAAGAGAGGCTTTGTCTGTCGAGTAGTTGTAGTAGTAGTTGTAGTAGTTGTGGTTGTATTAATAGTTGTAGTAGTAGTAGTAGTAGTTGCAGTAGTAGTTGTTGTAGTAGTTGTATTAATAGTTGTAGTAATAGTTGTAGTAGTTGTTGTAGTAGTAGTTGTTGTAGTAGTTGTATTAATAGTTGTAGTAATAGTTGTAGTAGTTGTTGTAGTAGTAGTTGTAGTAGTAGTTGTATTAATAGTTGTAGTAGTTGTAGTAGTAGTAGTTGTAGTAGTTGTTGTAGTAGTAGTTGTATTAATAGTTGTATTAATAGTTGTAGTAGTAGTAGTAGTAGTTGTTGTAGTAGTAGTAGTAGTAGTAGTTGTAGTAGTAGTAGTAGTAGTAGTTGTAGTAGTTGTTGTAGTAGTAGTTGTAGTAGTAGTTGTAGTAGTAGTTGTAGTAGTAGTTGTAGTAGTAGTTGTAGTAGTTGTTGTAGTAGTAGTTGTAGTAGTAGTTGTATTAATAGTTGTAGTAGTTGTTGTAGTAGTAGTTGTAGTAGTTGTTGTAGTAGTAGTTGTATTAATAGTTGTATTAATAGTTGTAGTAGTTGTTGTAGTAGTAGTTGTAGTAGTTGTTGTAGTAGTAGTTGGCACCTTTTTATTATTTGGTCATGCTTTTTTCCTGCTCTCTCTTAGAATAACTGAATCTTGCCAGTAGTAGTAGTAGTAGTAATAGTAATAGTAATAGTAGTAGTAGTAGTAGTAGTAGTAGTAGTAGTAGTAGTAATAGTAATAGTAGTAGTAGTAGTAATAGTAATAGTAGTAGTAGTAGTAGTAATAATAATAGTAGTAGTAGTAATAGTAGTAGTAGTAGTAGTAGTAGTAGTAGTAATAATAGTAGTAGTAATAATAATAACAATAATAATAGTAGTAGTAGCAGTAATAATAGTAGTAGTAGTAGTAATAGTAATAGTAATAGTAGTAATAGTAGTAGTAGTAGTAGTAGTAGTAATAGTAATAGTAGTAGTAGTAATAATAATAGTAGTAGTAGTAGTAATAATAGTAGTAGTAGTGGTAGTCACAGTAATAGTAGTAGTAGTAGTAGTAGTAGTGTTAGTTGTAGTAGTAGTCACAGTAATAGTTTAGCAGTAGTAGTACTAGTTATAATAGTAGTGTTAGTTGTCGTAGTAATAGTAGTGGTGGTAGTTACAGTAATAGTAGTAGAAGTTGTCGGGATATTAACACTCGACTCAAGTAGTAGTAGTCGTAGTCGTAGTAGTAGCAGTACATTTACATTACATTTTAAAGTATTTGCAGTGTCTATTCTGGATCAAAGTTTTATGCATCACGAGGTGGAAAAGAGCGTTTTCGGTTTGAGAGAAGAAATAAATATGCAGGATTTATGCGTTAAACATGTGTGAATGAAACAAAACACAACTCCAGGTCTGTTTGTGATGAGGAAACGACATTATAACATCAGAAAAATCCATCAGAAAATAGCGTAATCTGGGTTTTTTAAAGGTCAGAACTGCCCCATGTCCAGCTGCAGCGTCCAGTTCAGTCCAGTTTGAAATATGGACGACAGGAAGGACGGTGATCTGTAATTACATTGTGCTCATAGATTTCCCCTGTTACACCATGAGTCACTTCAGGCCTAATCTGCGAGGCGTTCACAGAGCGTCGGACAAAACAGACCTCATCTTACCTATAGGTCCAGCACAACAACGGTGTTCGACGCACATTTCTACAGAGACGATGACATTTAAAGACAAAACATCTCCAGAAGGTCCGACACCTGCTTTGAGCACTACGCCACATTACAGCTCAGATCTGTGGAGAGTCGCCCCTATTCACACAAAGAATTATTGTATTTTTGAGCAATAGAAACACCCGTAATGAATAAATTTGGACAGTTTTGTAACAGGAGGAAGAAAGAATTGTTTTTCAGAAGTTGTGAATGCATTTTTTATGGGCAGTTACATATCACACTGCCCATAAAACGTGCATTCACAACTATTCTTTGGATTTATTCTTTGGTATTTTTTTCCAACAGCAACAATTATTTTGAGCTGTTTGAGAAAAGCACTGCAGTTTACATTTTGCAAAATGAACAAATCTATATTGTAACTCAACATTATTTTCATTTTTCTTTTAGCGAATTGTTATATTTATTGTTAGGGATGAGGTACTAAGACATATTGTGCTTGTGTCTGCTATAGTTATAATCTTTGACACCAGTGGATCATTTTAAATCGTAATATTCACCTAAAAGGACTTAAAGGGATTGTTCGGGTTTTTTTTTTACATGAATCTGTACGTCCCCGTCAGCAGTGTCGTGCATCAACACTGACTTACCTCCCGACAGCGTCCGGTGAGCTGAGTTCTTCCCCGGTTTCGGTGCTGACGAAAGTGTCCGGCAAGTTGGCTGGAGTCATGAAAATAAAGTGTTTTACTTCTCAAAACAAAATGTGTTCAAAAGAGTGATACATTTGCGTCACAAAACCATGAAAAAGTCAGACCTCATCATCACTTGGTACTATTTTCTCTCTGGTCGTATCACTGCGCTGCCGCCAGGTGAAGCCGTGCACAAATCTAACACTTTTTTCCGTAGTTCAGCAGTGTTTATGTGCTCAGACCGATGACGCAGCGACGCGAGAGAGCTAACGTGAGAGCTACAGCGATAAGTATATAAACTTGCATAAGATATATAAGAATACATATAAAAATGGTGCGGACTTGTGATTCTCCAGGCTGGAACAACAAAAATCCAGCTTCAGCTTGGCCCACTCTGTCCCTCCTCTGTCTCTCTGCCTGTTCTGACTCCATCTGGTGAATTTGGACATCAGTATATTCGAGTTCATAAAGATCTCCCCTTGGCTCTGTGCTAAAGGCCATGTTTTCATCGTCGGTGTCGTAGTCACACATGTTGTCGTGAACTTTCAGAGCAGTAAACACAGTGATATGACCGGAGAGAAAATAGTGCCAAGCGATTATGAGGTCTGACTTTTTCGTGGTTCACTTTTTGTAACGCAAATGTATCACTCTTTTGAACACATATTGTTTTGAGAAGAAAAACGCTTTATTTGCTGGACACTTTCATCAGCACCGAAACCGGGGAAGAACTCGGCTCACCGGACGCTGTCGGGAGGTAAGTCAGTGTTGATGCACGACACTACTGACGGGAATGTACAGATTCATGTCAAAAACCCCAAACTATCCCTTTAAGAAAAGAAACAAATCCTCTCACTTCAGTTTTAGAAAAATGTGGTGCCCAAGAGGAGCTGACATTGCTGCAAATGTCACAACAAAGACCCAAAAAATCCACTATTCACTATTGTGATGTGCAACTACAGCTGCACAGTTCTTTGTTGTGATGACATTAACATGGTTTTGCGGGATAGATCTGCTGTAAACATTAAATAAACAACATTTTGGCAACTAAGATGAACGTAGAATTCGGTGTAACGCTCTACATACTGTATAGGTACTGAGATTTCCTGTGTTTTGTGATGCTCCAGTGTTGCTTATTACATTAGTATAAGGACTTTAATGTCTGCGGTGCATTGACTGACTCCAGACGGCTGTAAATGTCTTTTTAATTTGACTGCATTAGTGTAGGACTTTGATGTTCAGCTTGTCATTTTCCTCAAAGCTTTAATTCTGCTCAGAAAACCAGACTCCTTTTATAACAATAGACATTTTTCAGACTGTAAATGTGGTGAAGTGTTGTATATTCTGCAAAAATGAGAGACTAGCTTGGGTTAAAATGACTCCAAATCAGAGAAAAATAAATTGAGGTTAGATTTAATTTATTTCATGATATTACCAGAAAAAAGACATACTGTACAACATGTTTTTGGTCCGCCTTTTTGCCAAGAATATATCTATTATAACAGCATTGCAAATAAACAGCGCCACACTGGAAAAAAACCAATATCTAGGTAAGTTAAAATGACTTAAATTAAGAACATTTTACTTTATTTGAGTAGATTCAGCTTGACAAGTAAAATTATCTCCCAGTGGAATAAGTGTATTTTTCTCAATTCAAGCAACATTGGATTTTGTTTCTTATTTTGAAAAAAGTTGCTGTTTTTCTTATTTTAATTGTAGCAAGATGTATTTTCATATGTTAAGTACAAAAGTCTTATTCCACTGGCAGATCATTTTACTTGTCAAGTGAAATTTACTCAAATCATGATAAAACTTTCTTAATCCAAGTCATTTTAGCTTGACTAGATTTTGTTTTTTGCAATGCAACAGCTCAAGTTACAGTTCAGATCTGTGGAGAGCAAGCGGGTGACGTAGCCTCCACCAGAAAAGTTACGCTGTGGACCTTTATTGTGAACTTTTCTTGACTGAATATACGGCAAAGGAGAAGTTTAATTTGTCAACTGGACAAGAGTTTTTGGTTGAAGACATTTTGCTTCTTTTGAACTTCTCCTTTGCCGTGGATGGTAGCTGGACACCTGAGGGGTTTTACGCTTGATTGATTATAGTTTAACTTGAAACTAGAATATAAATCTGCAAACTGTCCTCAATTTAGTAGTAGTAGTAGTAGTAGTAGTAGTAGTAGTAGTAGTAGTATCAATCAGTCAATCAATCAATCAAACTTTATTTATAGAGCGCTTTTCAGAACAAAAAATGCGACACAAAGCGATTGTAGTAGTAGCTTATTCGGTCATTTTGCAGCATTACAAAACAAAACAAAACACAGATTACAATGCCAAAGATCACGACCGAAAGCCTTTAGGCTGAAGTAAAAGTACCTATAATGCCTAAACCTATTAAACAATGACAGAATTCCAAGAAAGAAAAGCGACGTATGAACAGCAAGATTTAGATACTAAAGAATAAACTCTGAATACTGATTCTGATACCGCAGTGATATCCAAAATAAACAGTAGAATGTGATTTCCAACATTAAATCATCGTACTTTCTTTTATATTTCCATGTGGTCTTATATCTGTGTAACCCCTCAGTGGTCCGTGGGTGTATACTAGTCTCTTTGCTCGTATATTTGTTCTGATACAGCTCAAGATCGTTCTAAAGTGACTCAGGAAAGGCTCGTTTCTGTCCTGTGAATATGACTTTTCAGGTTCTACTGCTCAAATATCTAGTTTCAACACAAGTTTTTGTCTCGGTTATCTGATTTTCCACACTTTGACAACCCTAGTGCCAATAGGGGAATTGGTCCTTACGCAAAATCAACTCTTGTGAGCTTTAAGCCATGTTATAATGTTGTTACCTCCTCAAAAACAGACCTGGAGTTGTGTTTTTTTTTCATTCCCACATGTTTAAGTAACGCTTTATTAATCAGTCAATCAATCAAACTTTATTTATAGAGCGCTTTTCATACGATAAATGTAACACAAAGCACTTTATTATTTTTATTATTATCTCTGTCTACAGCTCCAAAGCTCATGTGGTAGTATTCAAGTTAACAGCTACATTTGACATTTTATTCAGTAGAGATTAGATAGATTAGATAGAGGCTGAACCGAATGATCCTTGTGAAAGTGTGTGGGGTTTAAAAACACTGCAGTTACACATGACATCACAAGGTGCAACAGGGTGTTTTCGGTTTGAGAGAAGAATTTGTTTAGTTTAGTCTTTATTTGAAGGGACAATGCACAGAGACATTAAGTATAAAGACACTAAACAGCTCATTTCCATCTGCATTCCCTGGTTACATGGATAAAATTTGCGTGTTAAACATGTGTAAATGAATCAAAACACAACTCCAGGTACGTCTGTGATGACAAAACAACATTATAACATAGAGTAGATAAAATAATGTAGTATTTGCCCCCTAAAATACCCTGAATTCCAGCTTCTCTGAACGGGCTCCTTCACACTGTGGAGTTATTGATATGAGCAGCAGAGGCACCGGCTGTTTACACAGGCCTGTCTCCACTGGGAGGTTCTGACTTTGGGATGACCTCCGGATGCAGCAGTCGCCCGTCTCACCGCCACAGACAGGGGCAGACAGGTGCGGAGACAGGAGCAACTACTACAGCGAATCCCCTGCATGCGATATGAAGGAGGCACTGCAGTCTATAAAGGGAGTGAAGTTTTAGATTTATAATGGGGCATAAATAAGGCAGTGACGGAGGAGTAACTCTACTGCACTCATTCAGGAAAGGGACAGAGACAGAAAAATGACTTAAAGCAACATGATGTAACCTTTCTGGTACAGGGTGTCCGCTATTTGCTTGTCTCCATGGAGATGTTGGTTTTGCATGAGCCAAAATAATCCCCAGAATTGCATCAAAACTGCATTGTGTAACTTTTCTGGTGGAGGTTTCTGTCAAATGATTTTCTACATGGAGATGTTATTGCTTTGTCTGGATTGTTTATTGTGTCTATATCTTCATGGGGACCAAACTAGACCAAGTTACAGGTGAGATCTGTGGAGAGGCGACCCCGCTCACAGTCAGAATGCCTGTTTTTCTATGTAATTTTGAGCTATAAACCCACCTGTAATTAAATAAATGTAAGGTAGAGCTGTTTAATTCATACTGTGACTCGACAGAGCAATGACATCTCCATAGAAACAAGCAAATGACAAGAAAGTGACGTACGTTCAACCAAAAAGTTACACAGTGCATCTTTAAATTGAGCTACAGTACAGTAACCTTACATGGATTTCATTACAGTATTCGCAGTGATTGAAGCGCAGTAGCTGGACTGCATTTTCCAGAGTCATGTCGTGATTTATAAGGCGTGTTATTTTTATAGTGAAAATCAATGCACAGCTCCAGCACCTGCAGAGCCCAGACTAAAGATAGGCCCAGAAATGAAGCATCAGCACAATGTGAAGGTGCATCCGCTGAGAGACAACCGCCAACCACGGTCCAGTTCTTTGGTTTACACGGTTTCATCAGGTATTTTCGGGATATTGTTGATATTTATTGTAAAAAATGTGCTGTCTCCTGTCACCTTTTTGATCCTAACCTCGTATTTGACTTCATTTCAATACTTAGAGTGTGGTAGTTCTGTCTCTTTGCTCAGTAGCTGTATTTACTGTTTAAAGGTCTTACATTATGCAAAATTGACTCTTGTGAGCTTTATATTCCAGAAACCTCCACCAGAAAAGTTACACAATGTATCTTTAAGATCAAAATTAGTCCCCTTCATCAGCATCACAATGCAAGAGATGAAACTAAACTAAACTAAACTAAAAATGTAATCTAATGCAATTACTGCACATTGCATCAGGTTTGTGAAGTTGTAGTGTATTGTTTTGTATCATGTTTTTGTATATTTATGGAGAATTGTGCAGAGTTTTGGACCGAATATTACAGATAACCACGAGAAGGGTTTGAACAGGGCCCAAGAGAGATCACTAGATGACTCAAACATGCATGGATGACATCTAAAAGGCGTGTTTTTGATGAAAATCGATTTTCCATAACTCCGCCTTTTATATATTTACATCAAACTAAACACTTTATTGGAGAAGTAGCCTGTGTGAAACAGACATTGAAAATTTTATATTCAGTGAAAAATGTTAAAATTCATGAATAACACTCAAATAAATGTCAAATAAATGATGCTTTATAAACTAAACTCAAATCATATAATGTTGTCATCACAAACAGACCTGGAGTTGTGTTTCGTTTCATGTTTAACACAAACAATCTGCATATTTAGGTTTAGGAGCACTCTGTTCCACCTTGTGATGTCATGTGGTAATACAGGAAGTGCTCCACAGTGTTTTTAAACTCCATACACTTTCACTGGAATCATTTGGATCATTTCAGCCCTGGAAACGCCAATTTCTACTGAACAAAACGTAAAAAGTAGCTGCTAACTTGACATCACAAGGTGGAACAGAGCATTTTGAGCTTTGGAGATGTAAACAGACTAATAATAAAGACTTATTCTAACATTTGTGAATGAATCAAAACACAATCCAGGTTTGTTTTTGATGAGGTAACAACATTTTAACCTAGTTTAAAGCTCACAAGAGTCAATTTTTCGTAATATACAGTAGGATGTTTAAAACTGTAGTCACTCTCCTTTCACATTTATTTTGTACAGTGCTCTGGGAGGCTAAATTTCAATCCACAAACTCTAAGACGCCGTTTGATGATTTCCCTTATTAATTCTTTTATCAAACTGGATTAACTGTTCATCCAGATCGCGCTAATATAATCTGCGGCTAAAGATTTCACATGCCGGGTTAGAGCTTTGTGCTTTGAGCCACTTTCCTTCTGTTGTGTTGGGGTCTTAGTCTGTCCAAGGCTTTATGTTACAGGGCGTTATCTGTCTCCTCCTCTCCTCCCTCTGTCGCTCCCTTCCTTCCTTCCTCCCTCCATCCTTCTAGTCCTCTTTTATGCCCCGCCTGGTCACACTATTTCCCGTCAAATCCCATTACGAAGCCGGCATCCGCGCACTCTCGGCATCAGAAATAGCACAGGCTGTCGTGGAGAGTGCGAACGCTGTGCTGGTTTATTCCAATGCCTCGCTGGGAAGGCTCTACATGCATGTCTGTGGCGTTATGTACAGCGGTTACCACGCCGACTAAACGCATAAATGAGAGAAAATGACGCACAATGTTTTGGATCGTCTGAAAACTAAAAGGAATAAACGACAAAATGGGTTGTGCGTTGTGTTACTTTTATGGTTGGGGGTCTGTCACCTGCTTGTTTCCATGGATATTCATTCATTTTTTTGCCTGGAATGTTCCACAGTATGACATTAAACAGCTCTACTTTACATTTATACAATTACAAGTGGTTTTATAGCTCAAAAATACCTAGAAACGCAGGCGTTCTGACTGTGAGCGGGGTTGTCTTTCCGCAGATTTGACCTGTAACTTGGTTTGGTTTGGTCTCCATGACGATAGAACGGTTTAATGCCATACTGCGAAACTTTCCAGACAAAGCAGTAACAGCTCCATGGAGACAGCAAAAAATCAGCTCACTTGTTGTATATCAATATAAGCCTGTTTTTTCTGGTCAGTTTGTGTTAAAACAAAGATCGGATTAAAGTCTAACTTGAGTCACAGAGCTTCAGACAGAGCAGTGCCTCCAGTTAGCATCACACACGCAGGGAATGTTGAGGACATGAGCTGCAAAGTATCAAAGTTTGTATTTTATAGACGAACTGACAAAAAGACTGAAATATGAACTGACAAACTCTATAATTTCAGAACATGTTTGTATAGATTTAAACTACAGGATTAGGAGCTTTTAGCAAAATAAAACAGAATATTTCCTTGTTTTGTAGGAAAAAACTGCAGCCTTTTGGCAAATTTTGTCCATTCAAATTAGAATTAATCTCGTAGCTGTACTTCCACCCTTGGGTTTTCCTGTTCCTTTGCTTTTCTCGCTTTGGGGACTTTTGCTGAGCTCATTGTTTGATGTAATCTCACTCCTGCTCCAAAACTGATTCATATTCAACCGAACAGAAGAGAAACGCCACAAGACTTAGTCCAGAGTGGATCTAATGTCACATGTGGCACTTGACTATGTTTGTCTCCATGGAGATGTTGAAAAGGGGGATAACACACAACATATTAAGATCGCCATGTTTGCTTTTATTGTTTTGAAAATGCTATTACACATAAATGTCGAAAATTACGAAGATGGTCTCGATTTGGTCTCGGTCTCGACCTTTAAAAGTCTTGGTCTTGTCTCGGTTTCGACCCTCAAAAGTCTTGGGTCTCTATTAGTGCGGACTTAACTACAACACTACTATATTTGCCAAAAACAACGTATTCACATGTTTAATTTACTTTTATTTTTGTTTTCGTACTCTGAGGACCCCCTCCGTTAGCTCTTCACATGCATTTTGCTCATGAAAATACTGCATCAGGTTTGTGCAGATGTACTGTATTGTTTTTGTGTATTTTTACATACAATTGTCGTGTATTAACATGGATTACATAGGCTTGTGGGTGGAGCATTGGACAGAATCATAAAGCTACCGAAAGGAGGGTTCAAAGGGGCCTTGCTATATTACTCAAACCTGCATGGATGACACATAAAACCTCTTCAGACATAAAAAATAACTCTAAACTGAGATTGCAAGAGGCACAAATGATGAAGAAATGGGGAAAATGGACATTATATATGCAAAAGTAGACTATTCTGGTGTCACCTAGGCTCCTGCTCATTGCTTTTATTTTTCTTGTTACGATTATAGATTGAATATAACCAATAAAAAAAAGTGACAAAAAAACCTCTTCAGACATGTTTGTGATGAGGCAACAACTTAATATACTAGAACCTTCCCAAAACGGTGCTATACTGTGGAACACTGTAGGCAAAACAAGGCACTTTCTGATGATTGGATAATAAAACTCTTTACAATTAGATTTTTACCCTTATCTGTGCAGGGAAACTGGGCACAGAACACAGTGTTTTGCTTTGGTCCCTGTTCTGTGGCTGTGGCTGAGGGGCAGTGAACCTCTCCTCTGCTCTGTGCTCTGCTTGACATGTGTTTTCATCATGAGTTAAGTGCTGTCCTCCTGAGAGCGCGCTCACACTGTAAAGAACGCTGCAGCGGACACACACACACACACTCACACGCACACACGAGTCCACACCTCACTCCAGAGCCGTGGATGGGGAGGTTCACCTGCACTGTCAACCATATTTGTGTAGTGAGCTGTCTAAAGTTAACCCTGCACAGCAAGATGGATTCTCTCAGTATTTGTGAATCCATCCCGAAGGAGCTGAAGGTTCATCAGGCCAGTGGACCAATCACACTGCAGCATGGAGGTTTGTACAGAAGCCAAAGGAGAAGTGCCCAAACTAACCAAAATAAACATGAAGGGAAGAGCTGTGTGCATTTGTGTTTTTCTCATTGCAAAAAAAACAAGTTCAGATGACTTGAATTAAGAAAGTTTTATCTTGATTTGAGCAAATTTCACTTGACAAGTAAAACTATCTGCCTGTGGAATAAGACATTTTGTACTTAAAATATGAAAATGCATCTGACTACACTTAAAATGACTTGAATTAAGAAAGTTTTAACATGATTAAAGTGAGTAAATTTCACTTAAGTAAAATCATCTGCCAGTGGAATAAGACTTTTTGCACTTAAAATAAGAAACCATATCAAATGTTGCTTATTCCACTGCTTTTCAAGTTGAATCCACTCAAATAAAGTAAAATGTTCTTAATTTAAGTCAATTTAACTTACCTAGATATTGTTTTTTCCAGTGCTCTCAACTGAAGGTAACAAAAGTTAGATTTTTTTGTCTTCTTCAGCTGTTCAGATCCAAATATTCGTCATAATATTCTGTATTTTCTGATCTCTTTCAATGAGAGCCTTTCCAAATTGCTCATGTGTCGTACTCGGCTCAGACTGATGCACATATCACAAAAAATACTATTTGTTTTGCTGAAGAAGGACTCAAAATGTGTACTTTGATCAAATGTATGTAATCCTACCTTTAAAATGACATTCAGAAAGTAAGACTAGAATGAGGTGAAATAAAGTATTGAAAGAGACACTGAAGTATCCCCATCTCCTACTGTTCTGGAGCCACTCTGGTCCTGTTCTAGTCCCGTTCTAGTCCTGGTTTAGTCCAAGTTCAGTCCCAAACATGCTGTGGTGTATCTAAGTGTGAACACAGCCTGGCCTCGTGTGTGTGATTCTGTTTGAGTGAGTGGAGCAGGTCCCAGGACAGTTCATCCTCAGGCCCAACATCTGTGTCACTACAATAATCACACAGACGGGCACAGACGGGCACAGACTGACACAGATGGGCACAGACGGGCTCAGACTGACACAGACGGGCACAGACGGGCACAGACGGGCACAGACTGACACAGACGGGCACAGACTGACACAGACGGGCACAGACGGGCACAGACTGACACAGACGGGCACAGACGGGCACAGACTGACACAGACGGGCACAGACGGGCACAGACTGACACAGACGGGCACAGACTGACACAGACGGGCACAGACTGGCACAGACTGACACAGACGGGCACAGACTGACACAGACGGACACAGACGGGCACAGACGGGCACAGACTGACACAGACGGGCACAGACGGGCACAGACGGGCACAGACTGACACAGACTGACACAGACGGGCACAGACTGACACAGGTGGGCACAGACTGACACAGACGGGCACAGACTGGCACTGCCCGGGCCTGCACCAGTGTTTGTACATTTGACTTAAAGGATCCATATTATTTTCTGATCTCTGTTATAATGTAGTTTCCTCATCACAAACAGACCTGGAGTCAGGTTTTGTTTCATTCACACATGTCTTGCCCGAAATGAACATCAAGGCTTGCGTTCACTTTTAATTTTGGATTTTGGTTCATTTTTAACGTGCATTTTTTGTTTTTTGCCTCTTTACAGCAACAACAAATCAATGTGCTCTTCCCATAACCCCTTTAACCTAACGATCTTAAAGTAACAGTAAAGTCTCTGTTATTACATACGTACAATGAAATGATCAAATAAAAAATAGTATAAATGAAGTATCTATTCATATCCTTTTTTTAACTATTTAAATGAAATTATTATGAATTTTATAACAGAAAATTTGCATTTAAATTTTCAGGGCACTACACATGTTTAGCACACAAACCCTGCATATTTATTTAGAGTTCTTAGTGCCCCACTGTGTTTTTAAACTCCACACACCTTCACTAGCATCATTTGGATAATTTGAGCCCTGAAATTGCCAATATCGACTGAACTAAAGGTAAAAGGAGCCGTCAACTAAGATTTTTCATTCTCATTGTGGTTTATTTTGTCATAAACGATAAACTTTTGTGCCACTAGTTTGCATGACCATAAACAAAAAAAAAACCTTCATTCTCATTTTCCAAAAAAAAATCCTTACATTCTTTATTCTCACTTTGCTTATTTTGATATGATCATAACCGATAAACTTCTGTCAATTCTTTATCATTATTATTAGTTTGTCCGACCATAATACAGTACAATACAAAAAAAAAGAAAAGAAAGAAATTGGGTTAAATTTATATTTAGTATGCATAGTATGTCATTTATTTTGCTATATGTAAATATTTGTGAAGTTTCATCATCAATGTTCATAAGAAACCACATCATTTTTGAATTTTTGATTTGAGTTTTTTCTTCTCCCCGCTCCTTTTCGAGAAATGTGCTTTTCTGTGGCTTTTACAATGTGTATGTAGAATGTGAATGATTATTGTTTCTGTCTTGGCACAAACTTGAAACAAAAGCAAATAAAAACAGAGGAACAGAGACTTTTAAGCTTTGGAACAGAGACTTTTAAGCTTTGGAGATGTAGACAGACTAATAATAAAGGATTAGTCAAACATGTGTGAATGAAACAAAACACAACTCCAGGTCTGTTTTTGAGGAGGAAACAACATTATAACATGGCTTAAAGCTCAGAAGAGTCCGTTTTGTGTGATATAAGACCTTTAAAGTGACAGTATGTAGCCTGTTCTATCCGGTGCTTCTCCTGTTGACTGTGGCAGATTATCTTTGACCCTAATAGTTGCCCCCTTTGAACCCCCCTCTCCCGTCTACAACACCGTGTCACTCTCACAGCCCCGGTTTAATTCGTCTCCGCTGACAAAGCTGATCTCTGGGGAGACGGGGGATTAGACTCCTGCAGGGATCCTCTTTACTGCTGTTCACAACACAACCAGCAGGGGGCCCCACCAGCCGACTGCGTTTTCCCATTGGAACTTAATGCGTAACACTATAATATATATTTTTTGTGATTGTTTTGTGTGTGTTGGTGCACTTAAATAGAGCAAAAGATCAGGGTTTCTACTTCATATGTGACTTTTATGATCAGGCCCGCTTGCTTGTCTCCACGGTGATTCATTGTTTTGGCTGGAAAGTTCCGCACTATAGCATTATAAACATCTATCACGCATTACTTGGATTACAGTTGTTTTTATTTCTCTAAAATACATTGAAAACCGTACATTGTCGCTGTGAGTGGGGTCATTTCTCTAGATTTGACACAATTGACACTTAGCCTGCTTATCTCCATGACGACAGATGGGTTTAATGTCATACTATGGAACATGCAAAGCAGCCTCTACCCCTCTCCCTTGTCTGTCTTCTTTCTTTATGTGTGTAGTGACTATTTGTTAATGAAAATAACAAACAAACGCAAACTGAGAACTAAACATAACTCAAATAATCACTTTTGGGCAACATGGGGATGTGGTTTACGGGGGGAAGGAAAAAAACAAAATCAAAGTCCATGTCCAGAGCAGCATTTCCCAAGTTTTATTCCAGTTTTACAGGCAAACAACAAGACCTGTGTGAAATTGGCCCCCATCAAACTCAAACCTACAGCAAAACTATGTCAATCGTTTGTGCTTCGCTTGTGCTGCAAAAAGTTTAGTTTGTGCGATTCTGGTTCTTAAGATATTTGCAGTTTTATTTTCGGCCGATGACGTCATCCAGCCCCTCAAAATGTGAAATAGCCACAAAACAGGCAGAAAATTATAGAAAACGTTTGTATTTCATTATTATTTCTGCGGTAATTATAGAACGTCATTTCCGCTCAGCTGTCGGCAGAGGCTTTGGCAAAACTCCACAAAACTAGTGACGATAAACGATCTCAGGCTGCGGAAAAGTCTGTAACGTCTTTAGTAATTTGCTTTTGATTCATATTTTATATAATAATCCAGACTTTTCCACGGCCTGAGATCGTTTATCGATTGTGTCTCTCCTTCTCTCTTTTCTCCCTCCCTCCATATCTTCTCTCGTCTCTCACTAATCGTTCTTTTATTCGCTTTCTTCTCGGTCTTTCTCTTTTCTTTCTCTTCCCCTGATTTCACCCCGCTCTCTCTTTATGTGACACCCAATATATTTTGCCCTCCCCACACCTTTCCTCACTCTCCCCCTGTCCTGATCTTCTCTCTCAAGCCCCTTTTCCTCTCTCCATTGCTCTCTCTTTCTTCTTTCCCCCTCTTTCGTCTCTGTATATCCTCTGTAAGGTCACTCTCTGTTACCGCCTGGCAGGTGGCTCAGACCTGATAAAGTCGGAGGATTTTATTTGCGTTTAAAGCTGCGTGTTTGTGTAGAGATTTCTTGGAAACACTCTCAGTCATGTGGATTCTGTTATAGAAGAAAGAGGAACCGGTCACGTAGAGAATTTCAGTATTTCCTGGATAAATTCTATGATTCTGTATTGAATTGTACTGACATATTGTGCTTAAATCTCCTGTACAGTTATAATCTATGACACTGTGTATTATTATGCTACTATCTGAACGTTTTAAATTGTAAATTGATCTAAAACGACTTAATAAAAAGAAAACTGTGGCGCCCATTGGGAGCTGACGACAAAGAACAGACTTTAAAATCACAGAATCGCGCTTCTTACCACCTCATGATGTCACAAGATGAACCATGTCTTCTACTCTGCAACAAAGCTTGGCCAAAATTTAAGCTATAAACACATAAATCTGTTAGAAAATGACTTAAATGTAGTGAAATGATCTGTCCATGCAGGAAGATCATTTTACTTGACAAGTTATCTTAAAATAAACTAACTCTAGACTGTTCATGGGCTGGAAATAAGTTTATGGACGCTAAGTTTTAGATAAACATACTTGAGTATCAAACTAATCTGTATCACTGAATCTAAATACAAGTGAAGTGTTGCAGGGGAAAACTGTGGTAAATGGATTGTAGCTTCTTTTAAACATTTATTGCCTAAATTTAAGACTTTCTGACGAGTTGAGTCAAAAACTATATATATATCTTACACTTTTTAAGATTATACAAGCAATTCAGAACTAGTAAATCGATAATAAATCTGAAAACAAGATGAATAACCTGATATAAGTGTTAAAATCTTGGCCAGATCAGAGAAATCAAAGAGAGAAATGTGTTTTTTTCTATAGCACAGTGCTGATTTGAACCTTCAACTTACAAAACACAGCTCCAAGTATGTTTTTTGAGGAGGAAACAACATTAAAACATCAGAAAATAGATTAATATGGACCATTTAAATTGAAATTCAAGCTTGTAGTTATTTTATCCATCCCTTTGTTGCTTCAGTACGCCTGTTGTTGATGTGTGCGTGCCATAGAGTTTAAAAGCTTCCGAACACTGCTAAATCTTGGTACTTTCTCTTATGTTATCTGACCTCTGCGTGCGTGTACGTTATGTAAGATGTCTCCAGATTTACAGCGTTCTTGGATATTGCCGAGTCAGATGCACAAATAGAGGCCCCATATGTAGCGGCTTCCTGCGCACCTGCTCATGAGTAAGGGCTTTAAAGAAAATACACCAGATCAGCATCAGTGTACAAAGACCATCACAGTGAACCCAGCCAACTCCCTGACCTGAAAGTGTCAGAGTGAGACCTGGTTTGTGGATCAATAACATGCATTTTCAGTGTTTAAAGTGGGACTAAACACCTCAACTCCTCCCACAAAAGCATAAAACATCTGCAAAACTGGGCAGTATCTGGAGGACTAAAGGGGGGAGTGAGTTTAGTGTCTTGTCCCATCAATTGATCAAGCGTTATTTCAGACCCCGGGGAGACATATAGATCCTTTTACAGCAGAAGTGATAAAAAAAAAGCTGAAAGCGCATTTTGGCAACAGAAGTGGCATTGTTCCCCGTTCATTCCGATTGATTCAGACTCAAAACGGACAGAAGAAGACGGAGATAAAAACATTTCCTGCACCAAAATGTCTGGTTGTTCTGTGTGCGGTTGTCAGAATAGACTAAAGTTGTAAAGTTTTACTCACTGATCGCACGAGGATCTGGTGGTCGGACACCGTTTGTCAAAGTCGGCTTGTTGAGGAAATATTCGCGATCTTTTGACGATAATCCTTTCGCACAGTTCTGCCGTACTTCTGCGCAACCGAGCCTACGTTATCACTGTTTACTGACACTAAAAGGGTCAATAGAACATTAAAAAAACAGACAGAAGACAAACACAACAATACACATGGCCTTAATATAGGACAGTCCATTTAATATAGATATAACTTGCTTGTATTGCACCTTTGGTTCTTGCTCTGTACAAAGTAAAGGTGATTTAAAGGCGAGTAAATGTCTTGGAGATCTATAGTCAGCAATAAAACATGAACAAAGACTTAATTCAGAAATACTACTTCTTTATTTATTACCAGGACAGTGATTATTGACCAAAAGTACAATTGCATACTATGTCAGAGTTAGTCAAGAGGCTGGTTTCATTTGTAGTCCTATGCCAAGCACTCTGGAAAGAAGATAAAACAAACATTTCATCATTTAATCAAGAGTCTTAATGCCTTAATTAAGTAGTTAGCAACATACATACACACCATATAAAGAAGTGAACTGTGACGTCACCCTCAGTGTTTGATTCCAGCCAAATGAAGCTCTAAAAAGCTGTTAGACTTTGAAGCCGTGTTCCATATTAGGAATAGGAATTCAATAACAGACAACATACTTAAATAAAACCATCAGGATCATTTAGAGCAGGTTATTACAAACATTTTAGGACCAAAATGATGAGCCTTACAGCAGTATTTAGAGACAGGAGCGATGTTTTTTTCAATAAAGGTGAACTGGAGTCAGAGTCGATGGAGCTGGAATTGTGCCCATGCTCACGTCCTATTTGGAACATGACGGCTAGTGGGTCAGATATGCCCATTTATATGCATTTAAGCCTGAAAAACCACAAAAACATAAAAAAAATAAGTAGTAATTACATAATAACTGAAGATTTGTACAACTATATTATATGGTGACAGGGAGTTTTTGATTTGTTATTGTTTGGATAGGTCCATTTTGCCCAGAAATGTTTCACCTGTACCATCCACTGCTCCGAAATGATCTACCAAATATGTACAAGAAAGAAAAAGACAACAATTTCTGAACAGACTTATTATTTTTGCACATAAAAATCACCAGGGGCCGTCTCGCAATCAAACTAGCATTGTCATCTTCCCATCGCTTCATTGTTTTGTGTCCATTGTCCTGGACTCATTCGGCTGAAGTCTGGACTAACTTTGATTTCTCTCATTGTTGCAGATGGCACAGCGAAGGAGGGGAGGCAGAGACAGTTTCAAAGACAAGAAATCCACAAACCAGGTAAATACAGTGTGTCCGCATTCACTTTGTATTGCTTTATTTATGAGTCAATGACGTATAAGGATTTTTCAAATATTTACAATGTCAGGTCCATAAATCTGTGTTTAACATTTATATTAAGCATCTTTAGTGTAAAATGTCATGTGGCGCGACCAAAATAACCTTAAAATTGTTTTATTTTCTAAAACATGGTTGGGATATTAATCTAAATTCTGAGGAATATGAAGTGTATAGAAACAAACTGTTGGAATTTCTTTTGATTTTTAATGCACTGATATTTTCTTTTACTGTCCAATATGACAGTCACCTGCTTGTGTTTCATTAACAAACTACTGCCCTGGAAAATGCAAAAAAAAGAAGGAAAATGCCTAAAGAACAATTCACCCAAGTCTACTTATTCCAGCCATAGAATTACTACTTTTATTAGTCGCACCACATGATGCACAGTCGCACCACATGACATTTTAACACTTTAAGTACAAAAAACATGCAGAATAACTCATGATTTATGAAAAAATGTTTTGGTTCCATGGAGGTCAAAGGTGCTACAGAAATGTGGTGAATTATTATGAAATTTAAACCTTTTTAACTGAGGAAACTGCAATTGGACATTGTCATGTCACTGACCCATATATTTACGTTCATTGTGCAACTTTCCTGGTGGAGGGTCCACTGCTTTTCTCTGTGGAGATGTTTTTGCTTTAATTGTCTGGAATGTTTCAAAGTATGGTATTAAACCTTTCTATCTTCATGGAGACCAAACAAGACCAAGTTACAAGTTACAGATCTATGGAGAGGCGACCCTGCTCACAGTCAGAATGCTTGTTTTTCTAGGTACTTTTGAGCTCTAAAACCACCTGTAATGTAATAAATGTGAGTTAGAGCTGTTTAATGTCATACTGTAAAACATATCCATAGAAACAAGCAGGTGACGGACCCTCAACTCAAAAGTGCACCTTTAATACAGATGGGGGCAGCTAAAATGAATATTGTTAAAATGCTGATTTTAGTTTTAGTAAAGTGGGTTGGTTTAGCTTTTGGAGCTGATTTAATTGTATATTTATTTGTATATTTTTGTTTGTTCAAACTACTTTTACTTTTCAGTCCAATGAAAAAATGTATTGGACTAGAAATTATAGATACCTGAGATACCTGCTCACAAATGTAGAGAAATAAAAGTATAAAGTATCCACTGTAAAATGTACTTAAGTAAAGTGCAGATACCTAAAATGTATAATAAGTACAGTACTTTGCTACTTTTACTTCATTACGTTCCGCCACTGTATTTAATATATTGCTTATTATTGTGAGCTGGGTCACCTCTCCACGGATCTGATCTGTAACTTGGCTCAGTGGTCGTCCCTGGAGACAAGCGTTTGACAGAACCTCAACCAGAAAAGATACTTAATGAACCCTTAACTGTCTCTTAGCAGATCTAACTAGGATGCCAGGACTAAATCAAGGTCTAGACTTAAAGGTGCATTGGGTGATATTGCAGGTTGGGGGTTTGCTACCATGGCGATGTTATTGCCTGTAATGTTCCACGGTATAATATTAAACCTGTGTAAGATTCATTTATTCAATTAACGTGTTTTTATTGCTAAAAATGCCTGTTAAAAACATGCATTCTTACTGTGAGTGGGGTCACCTCGCCACAGATCGCACCTGTATATTGCCCTTGTTGGGTCTCCTGCTGGTTTCTATGGAGATTAAATAGTTTAATGCCATAATTTGGAATATAGGAGGTAAAGCAATAACATCTCCATGGAGTACCTGGCACCTTTTAAGTATAACTAAACCACTTTCATACTCAAGTTATCTGGGACAAACGGTTTATATTCCATTAAAACAAATGCTGATAACGTGAAAATCCTGCAAAACGCCTTTAGAAATTTATAGTCTTGCCATACTTGCAATTTTGGTTGTTCAGCTAACTATACTGGATGTTACAGTTCTAGTTTCAAGGCAGCATTAAGAACAAAGTGGTGAACTGACCCCATTTTCTTTGTTATTTTTAGGAGGACAGTGCAGACCTTCGCTGTCAGCTGCAGTTCGTCAAGGAAGAGTCCAGTCTAATGAGGAAGAAGATGGCGAAACTTAGCCGCGAAAAAGACGAACTGGAGCAAGAATTGCAGAAATACAAGTCCGTTTATGGAGACGTGGACAGCCCGCTGCCGCTCGCCGAATGCTCTGGTGGGGGCCCTCACTCCACGCGCGAGGCCGAACTACGTTTACGCCTCAAATTAGTAGAAGAAGAAGCTAACATCTTGGGTAGAAAGATCGTAGAGCTGGAAGTGGAGAATCGTAGCTTGCGCTCAGAAAACGAGGACATCCGTTGCCAGTATGAACGCGATTGTTTTGGTCGCGAACCGTTTTCGAGCATGCCTTCTTCACCGTACGGTGGGGATGCGCTAGAATCGGCCAGCGAGCTACGGCGCCACCTGCAGTTTGTGGAAGAGGAGGCGGAGCTTTTAAGAAGGTCGATATCTGAGATTGAAGATCATAACCGGCAGCTAACGTCCGAATTGAATCGTTTTAAGTTCGGGCCTAGCGGGAGTAGCGCCATGGGAGAAGAAAGCGGTGAAGGGGGGTTGTTCAAAAGCGGGAATGGGTCTAGCTTAATCATGGAAGAGCTCAAATCGGCGCGGATACAAATCAATGAACTTAGTGGCAAAGTTATGAAGCTACAATATGAAAACCGCGTGCTGCTTTCCAACGTCCAGCGCTACGATTTGGCGGCAAACACTGGAACGCGCACAGCTAGCCCGAGGGATAGCGAGGCGGATCAGGCAGCGGAAGAGGAAGAAGCTAACAGGCTAATGCTTCTACAGCCTAAACGCGAGGGGCCAATCGGCGGGGAGAGTGATTCAGATGATCTCTTTGAAAAAACGGGTACAACTTCTGGGTTTGGGAGTATCAAGCCTTCAGATGGCAGCGAGCTAAGTGCTATCGAGCTCGCTAACCGCAGGAGAGAGGAGAGGGAGTCTTTTAACAACGTGAAACGGGAAGCTGACAGGTTAGGCAAGACTGTGGATAGACTTATCACTGATACGGATAGCTTGGTTACCGAAGGAAGACTGGTGGTAACAACCGGAGAAGCTACAGATGCTAGCAGTTCTTCCACTTCCAAACCCGATACGCAAGTTTTGGACACCATAAACACGCGAATGAAGGCCTTCCGGACGGAGCTGCATATTTTTATGGAGAAACTGGAGCACGTTGGAGAGGCGTTCAGGGACAGGACGGACGATCTTTCCCCGATGCCAAATCTCACAGAATCCAGCAGCTTCCTGTCCACGGTCACCTCCATGTCCAGAGATTCGCCCATAGCAACGTTCGGACGCGACCTCGGCACGGAATTCCAGGTAAGACACAGTATGGAAAAAGGAAAAGGTTCAAATCTGACTATCTTGGTTATAACTACTTAACAAAATCAAAGCCAGAATACATTTTGTTAAACGTGCATTGTGTAGCTTTTCTGCTGGAGGGTCCATTAAATGCTTTTCTATAGAATGTCGCTATCTTCATGAAGACCAAACCAGACCAAGTTACAAGTCAGATCTGTGGAGAGGTGACCCCACTCACAGCCAGAATGCCTGTTTTTGTAGTTATTTTTGAGCTCTAAAACCACCTGTAATTGAACCTTACAAATCGAAAGGTAGAGCTGTTTAATGTCATACTGTGGAACATTCCAGGCCGAGCAATGACATATCCATAGAAACAAGCAGGTGATGGACCCCCAACCAAAAAGTTACATAGTGCGCCTTTAATGCACATTGAAAGAACATTTTCTTTATTAATTATTTTAGATTTGCCCTTTCTGACATGTTTCTTCTTGTACGTGTGAAATGTTAATGGTACACTACGTAACTTTTCTGGTGAAGGGTTTGTGACCTGCTTGTCGTCATGAATGCAGTTGCTTTGTCTACAATGCCTCACTGTAAGGCATTAAAATGATCTATCTTGCATGCATTCGATCACAGGTTAGAGTTAGGGTTAGGTGTGCTGGCTTCACCTCCCTCCAAGAATATAGATAGATTTAATGTCATAGAGTGGAAGGCAAAGAAATAACACGGAGACAAACCATCAGACCCTCTCCAGAAAAGTTACACAGTGCATCTTTAATTATAAAATACATGTATAAACTGACATCACTTCAGTCTAGATAGTATTTAATGTGAATACTAATCCAAAAACATTCCTTTTATCTTCTTTTAACATTACCAACTTCTTTTTTGAGACGTACAGTAGGAGTTTCTGCCTTGTTGGCATGTTTCGGCTGCTAGGGCTGTCAAAAGTATTGAAAATCAGACATTAATTGACACTAAAACTAATAACAAACTAGACAGATCTGAGCAGATATCACTACTAAAAAAGTTTAGTTTGCAGAAAGAAATTAACCTTTCTGAATCACTTTAAATGATCTTGTGCTGTATCAGAACAAGTTGCCGGGATAGGCTGCTACAAATAGGCTTCTGGGAAATTGAGGCATGCTAGAAGTGAGCTGTGATTTGCTGGAGAGGAGGTGAGGGATGTTGAGGCGTGGTCCTGCTACTGAACCTAAGTTAATCATATTAACTACATGTATCAAATCTATTCCTTCCTGTTGAAATCAAGTTTGACATTTTAGTATCCTGCTAACGTTACTATAGCTGCAAACCATCTTCAGAAGTGAAACATGTCAGCGAGGTAAATCCATCTCCTACTGTATTGTCTCAAAATGCGGTCGGTAATGTTAAAGGTGCATTGTGTAACATTTCTAGTGGACCTGATGTCTCCATGGAAATGTTACTGCTTTGTCTAGAATGTTCCACAGTGTAGATTAAACCAATCTATCACAAGAGAGAAAAGCAGATGATAGGACTACGCTACGTTACAGTTCAAACACCCATAATGAATCAATACTAAATGGAAATGTTTAAAGTCATACCATGGAACATTCCAGGCAAAGCAATAACATCTCCATGGAGAAAAGTATTTGACGGACCCTCCACCAGAAAAGTTACACGATGCACCTTCGATTCTAGTTCCTGTTTGCTCAGTTGACTTGAATCTGGTCGATCTCCTAAAACGCTCATTGTTCTAAAACATGTTGACATCTGTAGCCGAACACACATCCCATGCACAGCCGAGATTTTAGGGTCACAAAGCTCCACCCAAATGCCACCCAGCTCTACCCCCGGGCACCTCCCCTTTCACCCCCACCCACCACCACCCAGTGCCACCCATGGACCACCCAGTACCAGCCATGGACCCAGAGCCATAGCATCAACATCTGCATCTTACATGGACGCACTCACCCCTCACTGTCTGCTGCTGCTGCTGTGCTTTGGCAGGGCTCGAAGTGAGATCATGCAGTGCTTGGCGTGAGTGGGAAAAGTAGTTGTAGCTGTAGTAATATTTGATTGGCAGCTTCTTCCATATGGCTCTTACCACTTTGTGTAATTTTGTCTGGCTTATGACGAGACTGAACTAGAAACCTGATACACATTGTAAGCATTTCGACATGTTTCAGTGCTGTGTTGAAGTGTTGATGTTGGTATCTTCGTATCTTCTGTAGGCTCAACACCACTGATGTTTCCACCTGTCAGAGAAACCAGTTTAATAACGATATCTATTTTCATACAAAAAAGTGGAATAAATGGTAGTTGCCCAAGAGTTGAAGAGAAAAGGCACGAGGCTGGAGTTCTAACACAGACGTTTAGCACCTGGATACACAAATCCCTTAAGATACCGTGACAGTATTGTCCAGTCCAGTCTAATTCAATCCAGTCTAGCTATGCTTCTGTTGTAGGGAGTATTATACTGCTGATGACATGGTAGACAAAAAGGGAATCTCTCTAAAATAGGGGTCTCCAACAATTTTCCTCTGGTAAGCCACAGTAGCAAAAATTAAAATGCAAGAGAGCTACTAGTTTTAGGGGTTGCAAGAAATTATACAGCTAAATGATATAATGGTACAATGATAATAGGCAACTAATTAACCAAATTTTAGTTATTCAGCACAAGGCAGGGCAAGGCAAGTTTATTTGTATAGCACAATTCGTACACAAAGTGATTAAAAGTGCTTTACAGAAAAAGAAATATTAAAATCACAGTACAAACAAAACATATATAATCATCATAAATTTAAAAAGCGATAGAGACATTACATTAATGAGACGAGTGCAGAATGAGAAATTAAAACCTTTATACTGCCCAACACTGCTGGGCTATGTATTAGTACAGTCACGATAATAATACAACTGTGCTGTAAAGCTGGGCGCACACTGGGCAATTTTTGGCCCTTTTTGAGCTGATTTTTCACTCGTGCGACTGTTTGTGAGATTGGGACGTCTTTTGGTGACACGATTAAGTGTGTTGTTCTTTGTGTAGTATGCATGGGGCAACAAGAATCGATTAATACCACACAACCAACTCCCGATCGTAGGTCACAAGAATATCAAACCTGTTTGAAATCCAGTCGCCACTACTGTTGGAAGTAATTCATACAGTGTGAGAATATGAATCATGACATGAATGAGCTGCGAACTTTTAAACCCTGCGATTTGGTCGTACAGTTTGAGCTGGAGTGAAACAATCAGAAATATCCCACAGTGTACGCCCAGCATGAGGTCTGCAGTTGGAAAAGCAACAATAAGTCTGCCCTAAACAGCTCTATAATTAAAGACAATTTAATGAAAAACCATTACATTGAATCAAGAAATATTTGCAACATTATTTTGTTTGGTTTCTGTTTTGACCAGAAGTGCAGGTAGCCCTACTAGGCCACTGAATACCACCTCAGAAAGAGCCTTGAGGTGTATGTGTGTCCACTGGAAGAAGCTGCTTTGCCCCCTGCTGTCTGCCCCTGTCTGAAAGTGAACTCTCCAAATGAGGTTCATTATGTTGATCTCTGCATGACGGGCGGCTATCCTTGAGTTCCCTAACAGTCTGACCAACTTGTGGTGCAGTTTGTGTCCCGTGAGGGTAGCTGAGCGAAGCTGCTTCATGTTCACATCTTGTCCGTGCTCTGCTCCTGCCTCTGCTCCTGCCTCTGCTCCTGCTCCTGCCTCTGCTCCTGCCTCTGCTCCTGCCTCTGCTCCTGCCTCTGCTCCTGCCGCTGCTCCTGCCTGACAGATCTCTGCTTGTTAGTCTGGGTGAAGCTGGGTGGAATGACCTCAAACTACTACACAAAATACAGCAACTAATACCAAAACTTTTCTTTCACAATGTAGCAGCTAAGCATGGTTCTCTTATATTCACCAAAGACAATGACATCAACTATTTTTGTACTTGTACTTGTACTTGTACTTGTAATTGTTATCTCAAAACTGCATATAGTTCTAAATGTGACTCAAATTTTACAATATTAAACGCATATTGTTACTTCAAAATCAGTTTGTTCTATATCAAATGATTTAAAAAAAAAGTGGACTATAGACTGAATAAAATCAAATACTTTAGATGCTTTAGATAAACATAAAATTATTGAAAAATCTGACATTTTTCCATGTATTCATGCAATTTAATGCAAGTACCATTCCTTTGGTGAATAACTAAACAAAAATTAACCACATTTATTTAACATTTATGTGATGGTATGTGTAAACTTTGTACTTTCCATATCTTTTACTTCCTGTATTATGTCAATACAGCGCCTGCATCTAATAATCCCAGGATGCACTTCAATGCTAAATGCTAGCTTGTCCCACTCGCGGCTGTGCACGGCTTGTGTTGTTTAGCTTGTTAGCTTGTTAGCGCGCTAGCTGTGGCGTCCAGTACCTGTTTTAGCTGTTGGTTTGGACTCATGTTAAACCTCCTCATTGCATGCGCTTCATAACCTGATCTTTTGCATCTCCCCGGCCCCTCTGTGTGCTTCCCCTTTGTTCTTCCTCTTCTCCTCCACCTCCATCGGTGCATTTTTAGATGTTTCAACCCATAATCCTGTTCATCCTGGTCCTAGTGCTGTTCACGTCCCTCTCATACGCTGTCATCTTTAAGTTAGTCTTTTTATTTGCGCTTTTCTTCGTATTGTAGAATCCCTGTATGTTTTTGTATTTGAGTTTACCCTTTGCATATCAAGGCTGCACAATTGTATTATTTATGATTTAGTTTATTGAAAATATTGGTTGACTTTGCTTAGTTTAGGTTAGGTCTAGTTTCAAGGCTAACTTAAAGGGTTTATATTAAGCTATTTTCTGATCTGTTTTATAACGTTGTTTTCTCATTAAAACATACCTGGAGTTGTGTTTTGTTTCATTCACACAAGTTTAACACACAAATCTTGCATATTTAAGCTGCGTTCTTCTCTCAAACAGAATGGGGTTTGCCGCCTATTCCGACAACCCTTCATTGCGACATGTCTCTATTCTGCCACTTTTTAGGTCCCATCCACACTATTACATATTAGACTCGTTTTTGTTGTGGATGCAGTGTTCGTCCACACTAATTCGATGGAAAACGGCTCTAGAGATGGAACGATCTGGATACGCCAGTTCCCACATATTCACCTGAGTACAGATCTGATCCGGCATCGTGTGGATGCCTGAAAACAGTGATACGCTGACGTAGGAGCTCTAGTTGCCGTTCTTATTGGACCACGTCACTGTGACTTGTGCTTTCCTGATTCAGGGTCCGTGACATTGGTCATGTGACACTATTGCAGAAAACAGTTTAAACAAACCCTAGACAAACAGGAAACAGCATAGCCAGAAACTGAACCTCGTTGTCGGTCCATGAAAAGACTGTTGGACGCAGATCGTTTCCAATATGGTGATACGGTGATTTGTTTCAGTATAAACGTAATCTTAGTATTGCTATTCCGACATGTCATTTTTAATTCTTTTTGAGAGGTCAATCAATCAAACTTCATTTATAGAGAGCTTTTCATACAAAAATGCAACACAGAGTTGCAATAGTCTACCCAGGCGCGTCTTTTGCTGTTCTTAATCTCAACAACTATCAAGTCACACACAAAACTGATACACACAGTTGCCTATTTAATAATGACAAATACACTGTTTGGCCAAAAAAAAGTCACCACCTGGATTTAACTAAGCAAATAAGTACGATGTTGCTGCAGTTGGTCAGGTCCAGGTTCAGCGACAGTGTGAGCTCAAAGAATGAGGTCAACCTGAATATACAGAATGACCAGGTTATTCCATCAGTGGATTTTTTCTTCCCTAATGGCACGGGCATATTCCAAGATGACAACGCCAGGATTCATTGGGCTCAAATTGTGAAGGAGTGGTTCAGGGAGCAGGAGACATCAATTTCACACATGGATTGGTCACCACAGAGTCCAGACCTGAACCCCATTGAGAATCTTTGGGATGTGCTGGAGAAGGACTCTAGGCTCAGACTCGACCATCATCAGTGCAAGATCTTGGTGAAAAATGTATGCAACACTGGATGGAAATAAATCTTGTGACATTGCAGAAGCTTATTGAAACAATGCCGCAGCGAATGCATTAATTTTTTTACATTTTCCCACTGTCTGATATCCTGTGTGGCCAAAGTATTCGCACCGGCCCAAGCACCTTATGATATATGAGAGCGCAAAACATAATAGGCCATTGCCTAAATATTATTCATGTTGGAAAGGTGGAATGTAAAAATAGTAAAAAAAAAAAAAAAAAAAAGTAAAGCACCACTATGAAATGGAAAAAAGAAAAGTTGAAGTAGCAGTACGCTTACAAAATAATGTTTATGCCACTACCCCGACAATTAGACGTCAATGTCTATATAGCGGCATGTCGGAATAACAGCAGAAAACACTGTTCCACCTTGTGATGTCATGTGGTCATACGGGAAGTGCTCCACTGTATTTTTAAACTCCATACTGCACCTTTACTGGAATCATTTGGATCATTTCAACTTTGGAATTTCCAAAAGGTAAAAGGAGCTGTTAACTTGAAAACTTCCCCTTCATGACATCACAAAGTGGAACAGAGACAGATTAATAATGCAGGATCACTCAAACATGTGTGAATGAAACAAAACACAACTCCAGGTATGTTTTTGATGAAGTAACGACATTTTAACATGGCTAAAACCTCACAAGAGTCACTTTTGTGTAATATAGGACCTTTAATAGTGCTCTGGTTTAAGCACTCGCCCTTTAACCAGAGCGTCTGTGGTTTGAATCTGACTTGAACCAACATCACTCTGTTCATTTAACTTTATGTGGCTGGTTAGGACAGTTTTTCCTCGAAACTCTGAACTCTGCTCCCTTAGCATTAACAATTAGGGCATTTTTGGGTCTTTTATGTGATTCAAATCTTTAGTTCATATCAAAGAGCTGTTCAAAAGGCTGTCTCTTTTAGTATTTATTTATATGACCGAAGCCAGTGTGGCAGCTCATTTTAATAAACTGATTGCTGAGAGAAATGACAAGGCTCAGATCTGTTTAAAATGGTTCAAACTGAGAGTGGAAGTGTGTTTACCCTTTGAAATTATTATTGAAATTATCTGCATAAAAAGCTCTCGCCGGTGTTGCCGACTCTGCTTCTGTGCTGATTCTTGTGTTGGTTTAGCGTTAATCTGTATAAAAATGCATAAAAATTAATATGAAAAAGAAAAAATTAGATTTGGTCCCAACTATTTACATGAAAGGACCTTTATTACAATATTTTCTGATCTGTGTTGTGACATTTCCTCATCATAAACATACCTGGAGTTGTGTTTTGTGTCATTCACACAAACGAACAGAGCATTTTGAGCTTTGGAGATACCTAAAAAATGTGTGAATGAAACACAAACACAACTCCAGGTATGTTTTTTGAGGAGTTGACAACATAAAACATGTCTTAAAGTTCACAAGAGCCTATTTTGCCTAATTTAGGAGCTGCTCTACAAAACGAAATTCAAATATACAAATTAAAACATTACAAAACTTTTTTCCAAACATTGTGCAGCCCTTCAGTTTATTTAAGTCCACCCCCATTCCGTGTTCAGTTTTCATCTGTTCTCCGTCCGATCACTCTCTCCTCCCTCACCGGTTTGTCTTTTGTGTGTTTTGTCCACTCTTCATACACATCCACCTCCTCCTCTTCCTCCTCCTCTTCCTCCTCACCCCCCATCCCTTCCTCCTCCTCCTCCCCTCACCACAGCCATGTCCGAGGGATGAGCTGGAGTGGCGTCTAGCTCAGCAGCGCTGCGTGGTCCCCGGACTCTCAAAGTACCAGCAGGGCCTGGGCTTAAGGGCAGAGGTCAGTCTCTCATTTGTCGCCTTATGTTACACTGATTTTGTAGTTGTTCCTATACCGATACGATACTGGTATCACTAAACGCTTCGATAACCCACATTTTTCAGGTATTGGTGAGCACTCAGACCAAATCACTGATTCAATACTACTCTGAATAAGCTTGAAACACTTGAAACATGCTAATAATAACAGAAAACATTAGGGATGCACCAATATCGATACTTCCATAATATACTTGTACTCGTTAAACATTTGCCAATACCACACATCGATACCACTATTACACGACACATTCTGCAGTATCCCGGTTTCAGTATCCTGAATAATCCAGAATCCGGGTTATGAGAAACCAGAGCGACATAAATAAAGCGACTGTAGCAACATCAGTGAAAGAGCTGCTGCACCCGTACGATCTCTGAAAAGTTTAACATGAACCAACTCCAACACGACATATGCACAGAACAGACTCAGCATCAGCAGCACATCCTCTGTCACAGAAAGAACACTCATATTCCACTGAGGCGTGTCCTTTAGTCTGAGTTTAAGTTATGTTACCAATTGTGCGCAAAACTACATTAAACATATTATAATCAAGATTCAAAAAGTTTATTGTCAAATTTTCATATTCACATATAAAAAAATGAAATTATGTTTCTCACTCTCAGTCAAATTAAATAATAATAATAATAAAATGAAAGAAAAGTTCAAAGTTCTTCTTAGGGAGCCTGGTTGTGTAGAGAGGAAATATCGTCATTGTTTGTATTTTTTTCCGGGTTTATTAAATATAAATTTTTTGCGCTTGTGCATTTGTAAGATTGGTAAAGTATTGGTATCTGTACTCGGTATTGGCAAGTACAAAAATGATTATACTCGTACTTGTTTTGGTTTTCAAAAAAGTGGTATCGGTACATCCTTAGAAAAAATACACTATTTGTGTAAATTATTTGATACCTTCATTTAACCTTTGGTGAAACTGAACTTTGTAAAATGACTGTGGAGCGTGGAGCCGACAACAGCGCTAAGTCGAGCTTTGTTTGAGTCTTTTTACAGGCCTCAATATTGGTTTTATCTATGCTCTGTGGTAGAAAGTGACAAAGTGGAAAAGTAAAAGTCCCTTATCTGTATTTTACCTAAACAAATGACAATTTATGCCCCTCTTTACTGTTGGCAGGTGTCAGATTGGTCCAAAATAGGGACACACCAGGACATTTCTTGTATAAAACTGGGACAAATCACTTGTTTTGGATAAATCTGCTGGGACAGGGGACACAGGGCTCAAAACTGGGACTGTCCTGGGTAAACAGGGACCTCTGCGCTGTCAGCACACTCCTGCATCTAATGAAAACCATAAAGAAGCCAGTTTATCGTCCACTGAGTCCTACCATGAATCAGCAATTTATCAAATCCTCTCTTCTGATAATCCCACATGCAGAATGTCACGCTCCCTGTGTCCATAGAGAAATCCCTCACTACAGAGTTACATAAGAGCACAGGAAAACCCACAGTTATGGCATATCGGCTCAGAGTCCACGTGCTTATGGTGCAAAATGAATGAATGAGAAAACAGCGTCAGGATTAACTGCGGTGCTGAGTACCCACGAGCACATTTTAAAACTGTTGATGGGCAAAAAACAAACAAAAAATTAGAATTTAAAAATGATTGGGTTTCATCATAACATCATCATCTCGTGTTTTTGGTCAGATCCGGGACTCTTCGGTCGCTGAGGTTCACTTCAGGTTGGACCCAGAACGAAGACTCAAGTCCAGCTCAGAGGAGGCCCCCCTCTGCCTCCCACAGGTACTGCAGAGCTCAAGAAGCACCAGCAGAGGGCGCTTGGACTCCATCTGCTGGCACTTTGTAGCTAAAAACAAAGCATCCAACTGGCTATAATATATTGTAAAAGTTGTAAAAACAAAGAAATGGTCAAAACATGTACATGAAGTAACATAGAGAAACTAAAGGCTCTCTACCAGATTTTAATATATTTCTTAAAAACATGAAAACTTCAACAGGTCTAAAACCAGGTCTATACCAGGACTAAATTACGACTAAAACCAGGTCTAAGTTGCATATAGATTATATAGTTATATATAGTTTTTCAGCCGGTTCCTATTACATAATTGCATGACCACAAACACACAACAAGTTCTTTTGCTTGTACTTGAGTATTTTTTGCTCTGGTATTTCGTCCACCACTGATTCCCAGTTTGAAGCTTTCTAAAAACAAATCTAGCATTAAAGTTGCTATAATACATTGTAAAAGCAGTGAAAACAGTTACATGCTCACTCGCTGTAACTCTCGCTCATGACTTGTTTTCTCCAGGAGGACGAGCGGCTCCGCACTGAGGCCCAGCGCGGCGCTCTGCAGCTGCCCGGCCTCCAGACTCATGACCCGGGCTGGCCTCAGGAGAGAGCCGCCCTGCACCAGGAGCTCCGCCTCTTCAGGAGAAACACCATCATACTGTACATGAAACTCAGGGCCACACTGGCACAGTGGAGGAGCAGGCACCGGGAGGAGCCAGCAGAGGGCGCAACACAGCCCGAGGTCAGACAACACACAGGGTTATGTCATAAGAGTGCACATTTGTTTACTTTTTGGACCATACATCTTTTAGACAAGAGACTGGTGTAAAGAGGTCTAAAACAGAACTAATTCAGGCCTAAAACCAGGTCTATACCAGGACTAATTCAGGCCCAAAAACAGGTCTAAACCAGGACTAATTCAGGCCTAAAACCAGGTCTATACCAGGACTAAAGCATGACTAAAACCAGGTATATACCAGGACTAATTCAGGCCTAAAACCAGGTCTATACCAGGACTAATTCAGGCCTAAAATCAGGTCTAAACAAGGACAAATTCAGGACTAAAACCAGGTCTAAAACAGAACTAATTCAGGCCTAAAACCAGGTCTATACCAGGACTAAATCATGCCTAAAACCAGGGCTATACCAGGACTAATTCAGGCTTAAAACCAGGTCTATACCAGGACTAATTCAGACCTAAAACCAGGTCTATGCCAGGACTAAATCACAACTAAAACCAGGTCTAAACCAGGACTAATTCAGGACTAAAACCCACTCTAAACAAGGACAAATTCAGGACTAAAACCAGGTCTAAAACAGAACTAATTCAGGCCTAAAACCAGGTCTATACCAGGACTAAAGCATGACTAAAACCAGGTATATACCAGGACTAATTCAGGCCTAAAACCAGGTCTATACTAGGACTAATTCAGGCCTAAAACCAGGTCTATACCAGGACTAATTCAGACCTAAAACCAGGTCTATACCAGGACTAAATCACAACTAGAGAGGTAGAGAGATATTCAGCAAATTACTGGAAAACTTAGAGGAGGTAAACTTCTATGGGATATTAACTGCCAACATAAAACATATTTAGATCACCATGTTACCTTTTATTGCTTTGAACCAGCTATATTCACCACCACCAACAATGTATTAACACATTTAATAAGTTCCCACTGTGCTCTCTGCAGTAAGTCACTCCCCCTTCAAAGCGTCATCACAACACAATCAGCGTAGAATATAGAATAGAAGAATATTTTTATTTGTCATTGTAACAAATACAACGAAATTGAGTGCATTCCTCGTTCAGTACAGAGGTAATAAAATATTAAAATAGTAAAAAGATATAAATATAGAACACTATGTACAGTAAATAAAAATGCATAAAAACCGTGAATCCATTTTGACAGATAAACATAAGATTTTTAATGCATAAATACAAACCATTTATTTCGTGATGGATCAGACTCCTGCACGGGTCTGATTTTGACATTTTTTTGACCCGCCCATACCCATCATATCTCAATCTGCACCCGATCCGTTATGCGACAGAATATAAATAAAATTCTGCACCCGATCCGACCTGCTATAAATACAGACCGGCACCCGAATGAAAATGAGTCCGAGAGCAAAAAAAGAGCCACAACTTTACACTCTCCACTCGCTCTCCACTCAATTTTCTACTTAGCTCCTCTTGAGTCATGTTGAACTGCAGATCCTTGCATGAGAGGTTTGAAAATGAAAGATATTTTTTTTGAGAATGTGCGCAAAAACATATGGATTTTACATTTAATCATCTTGTAAAAACAATAGCACGTTTGCATTTCACTTAAATACAGCCCTGTTTTTGTCCGCACATGATGTTTTATAAACCACAGATTAGACCCGCGCTCTCCTGCGTCTCACCCAAACCCGCATCCGACACAGGCCACCATTTTTCACCCGTTTCATTAGAATTTACGGTTCACCCGTCCAGTATCCGCAGGTACCCGAACCCCCGTGCAGGACTCTGGTGTGTATGTCTATGGTGGAATGTGCATTTGTTACCACTGTAGAAATCTTAAAAATCAAAAGAAAAATTGCGAAATGGGCCTGTGATCAATGCGAACGTTCATGGTCCTGTATTATGTTTGAATTTCAACCAAAACTATGAGAGTGACTGAAAAACTGTTAAAAACTAATGCTGGCTCATGACTGTAATGTTATGTGAGGGACTTGTTTAATAGCATAAAATCAGCTTTCCTGTCGTAGTTCCAGTTAAGTCGGGTCTTTCTGGTCAGATTGTGTTAAAACAAAAAACAGTTAAAAGCCTAAACTGACTGTCGGAGCTTGCGCTGCTTAGATAACACGGGGAGCCTTTTTAAATGCTCCCGGGGTGGGAGCTCAGTTTATCCTTCTGAGAATAATCCTATTGCTAATGTTTTATTGTTAACTTATTAGTCTTATTATAGGATTACCAGGGATGGAGTTTTTAGATTCTCGAAATACCTGTATGATAATTTAATTTGCCCTATGACCTCTTTTATCATGCCAGAGTACTACGCCCTGTCACCCTACGCTCACAATCTACTCACATAGGTCATTCGACAACATAAACCATGCTAATATTCTCACTGATAACTCTGATCTCTGTTACTTTTGGATCATATCCCCTTTTTTATATCCTGTACCTTTTATTATCACTGATTAAATTATTTTTAAATAACTTTGATTTCACCACTAATTACTCTAACCTTTTTTATTTTATATCATATTAAACTGATATTGATATTGCCCATAATTAACCCTAATTGACACTGACAGCCACTTTAACAGAATGAGCCTTGCACAGGAATTACCACCAACCTCTGACTTATATTTAATCTTTCTCAATTCTGAATCATACCTTAAATTAATACCAACAAACAATTCAATACTTAAACCATAATCAGAATAACTGACCTTATATTTAATCTTTCTCAATTCTGAATCATACCCTAAATTAATACCAACAAACAATTCAATACTTAAACCATAATCAGAATAACATCAACAATGATTCAAAGCTTAGACTACACAGTTAATCAGCATTAATATTGCTACACTTTCATGTAAATTCATACTCACACTGTCTCAGGTGTGACGACCACGAGGATGTGATGTGTGTGGCAGCTCTGGGTGTGAGTCTCACCAGACAATGAACACAGATGAAATCAATTCAGGGAGCAAATACTCGTTTCAAGAAATATTTATTTCCCTTACACAAGATAAACATCTGATGTCGTCTGAGAGGTCTTACCGATTTCTTAAGGTGTTCTAAGCGATGAAGTGAGAGTAAATGACCAAGTTTAGTTAAAGAGATTTAGAACTTTTTACGAGTTCCCAGCAAAACCTCAAGGTCCTCTGTCCACTACTAGGTTGCACCTAACCGTCAGGTTATTCAGACTAATTTAGGTTGTCCAGAAATGCAACTTTTTGTGAAAACACACTTCACCCAACAGAGCTCACCTCACCCCAAAATACCAGGGGCAGTTACCTTACCGGCCAGATGCCGTACATCAGTGGTACAAATGGCAAAAGGCAAAGACCACTCTCAGACTAGCTTTTTATTGAGCCCAGCCGGATAAACACCCACCAGATCTTTAGGCTCAACCAGTACAAATTAAACATCTTTCATGGCTTTACATCATTACAGTCTATCACAGGTCACATGTCACAAGTTTCAGGTGGTTTTCATCAACGGATTCAGTCTGGTCTTCATGTTTGTTTTCACTTAGGTAAGATTACTTGGTGGTTAACACCTCTGCTTGTCTTTAGCTTATGTCTGCAAAACTACAAAAAAAGAGGTTCAAAGTTCAATTACAATGTGCCTTATATAAAATCAGAAGATGAATAAAAATGAATAATAAAAATGAATAAAGCAATAAAATGAATAATGGATTTAATTCAAGATTAATAAAATTTACAATAAAATGAATTATCAATAAAATGAATGAACAATGAAATGAATTATCAATAAAATGAATGAACAATGAAATGAATTATCAATAAAATGAATGAACAATGAAATGAATTATCAATAAAATGAATTATCAATAAAATGAATGAACAATAAAATGAATTAACAATAAAATGAATTACATCATGAGATCTCACAATTATCATTAATGGAATCAAAACAGAAAAATATAAAACTCAAAATAAAATAACTTTTCCCTTTTGGTCATTCGTCAGAAAGAAAGAAATATAAAAATCTCATTCACACCTCTTAACATCCTCCTCTGAGATTTTTATCCTTAACATTTCTCATTTACATCAATTTCAGGCCCACTGGAAATTAAGAACAATCTACAAGCTTCATGAGTTTCATGTCAGTGAATTTGTTACAGTTTTCCGGTCCTCTGATCACTTTCAGTGCATTTAGTATCACACATTCAGCCCAAACACCTGGACTACATGATTTTTAAACTCTTCTGAAAATTCACTCCATTCTGGAGCTGGGCATGCATACCAAACATATTCTTCCGCTGTTGCTTTAAAAATGCATTTATTGTATATTCTCTCTACATGGCTTTAAATATTTTGCTGGCCAAAATTCATCCCAAAACCTCAAGGGCATATCACTTCCTCTCCTAACTAAATCCCCCAAACTACTTCCTAGTTGATTTTGATCTATTCCTTCAGGATTTATTAATTCTTTTTCCTGTTTACCAGTTAACTCAGCCATATTTAAGTTATTTGAGCAACTTGGCAATTCTTCATGTTGTTCCATCTCCTCCTCAGATCCCAGATCTATCACTAGTACATCCTCATCACTATCACTGTCCTCTCTCTTTTTCTTATATTCCATAATCACAACACACTTTCACGAACCCAGTCTCTCTTCCTGAATCGTCCCTTCCTCTCTGTGACACAAATTGTGCTTCCCTGAGCTATTGTATCCAGTTCCGTATCGTCTGGCCTTCCTTCGTCTTTTACATCAATCTTTATTAGAGCTTCAAAATATAGGGAATCCAGCATTTGGTTCTCTCTGTTGGTATCACCTTATCTCTAAATATTAAAAAATGTACCAAGCATAATCCGTCAGGTTGTAATCTACATATGTTCAATGGAATTGGGTTCGTCAGGATTCCCGGGATCCGTGTATGTGTAAAATCATATGGATGACGGGTTAGAGTTAACGTAGACCTGCGTCTTCGTCCCTCGTGACTTTGATCCCGATGGTTTGATTCTGCCCAACAAATACACAACATAAGTGACTACAATAAAACAGTGCCATTTGTCTAGCTATTCCTATCTTAAACTGCTGTACCAACCCCATAATCACACTAAGTATTAATACACTCAATAATAACGACCTAGGTCTAACCATTTTTAAATTCTCCTTCTTTTGCAAAAATATCACTAACAAACTCATAATAGTGAGAATCCATAGCAACCATACCTGCAAAATTTCGTTATCGTCCGTATCACTGGACTCAAGTGGCGCCATGTAATTTTCACTCGTGTTAGACATGATCGAAAAAAGACTTCTCCTTCTCTCACTCTGTGCCCCTTGTGACAGACTAAGTTTCAGGTGCTGTGTTTTCTGTCTATTTTTAGTACTTCCTGTCCTCAAAAATCTGATCCACCCCTCGCTCCTCCTGTATTAGAGCCCTATACATGAACTCTCTGTCTCGGGCATCTCTTCTCCTCTATATCTCCTGCAAGGCCAACACAAGCATCTAAGTACAGACATTAATTCTGACAACACGACTATTGCCATTACTGATCGCACACAAAAATTGTCCTGTGCTCCTGGCGTATTCTTTGTTTGACACAATAAATGATTTCGTTGGTATTGGTTTAATAAGTAATAGGTTAACCTTCTCTGGACACTCGAGAGTCTTTTTAATATTGTCTCTAGGGTTTTGTCTGGATCCGTGAATATCATTCGTTTACCCTTGGATCTTGTTTCTCTTATTGTCATTAAGTTCCAGCGCCAGTACACTCCTTTAGGGGTGCGTGTATCATTAGACGAGTTACTTTTAATTGCTTTCAGTCTTTCAGGGCCTGGATACTTGGTTCTCATATTATGGTGCCAGTCTCTATTAGGGCTCGCCGCCCACATAGGTACCGAATCATTGGTCAATATATACAAACAGTTTTTAAACGACTCCCAGATTAAACCAGAGGAGTTGTTGTTAATGAGTATCTTACATTTATCGTTATCAATGCTGATCATTGAGTTGCTTTCATTAGCTTTTCCGGGGTCATTAAAAGTGCCCACTCTTAGCGTGGTGCAATTTGTCATATTATATACGCCTGTTGTTATTGAGATTACTTCGTACATGATCAACTATTTTTGCCTTAATACTGTTCCATATTCTGGAATTTTTCCACTGAACATTCGGTGGAGTGGAGCCATTCGCTCCCTGTTCTTCGCTCTCTAACCCTTCCCTGGTCCTGAAATTCTGGATTCAATAGGAATGGTATTGGAGCTCCTTCTATTAGCAGCTGGTTGACCTCATTAGATAGGTCTTTTCCTCTATCATCCTTTTTAAATATGGATTCTTCCTCCATATTTCTTCCATTGATCTTTCTGCTGGTATTTTTAGAAGCTTCTATATATCTGATCTTAGACATAAGTTTTGTTAATCTTTTGGCAAGTTTCCAGCATTACATGCCTTGCTGAGCTCATTTCCCAGCCCCTCCTTCCTGTTTGACGAAGGCCTTCTTGGTACATGTAACATTCAGATTCTGCTTCATTGAGAAACCATCCATGTATAACAAATTATCCGCAGTCAGTCTACCTGAACAATTTTCAGCGTTTGAGACTCTGCACCATAACTTTGCTCTAAGTCTTCCCACGTCACGTCACTAGCTGAGTTGTCACAAGCTTGCTCATATGCTTTTATTGACATATTTATAAAAACTTTCATTAACTCGGTTTCTAGGCATATTACGATATTGGTCGAAAGTAATGTTAAATCTGTTAACTGGGATTGCAAAAGTTACTCTCGCATCTATTAATTCTGCTCTCTCTTTTAGGTTTGCATTGTGGTTAAGTTTCCTGCCTCGGTGCTAGAACTTGAAGTAGCAGCAGTTGTAGCCATGGTTACTGTAGTCAAGGTGCTAACGGAAGTAGCTGCTGTTATGCTCTCAACACATGAAGCTACAATACTGGTTATAATCTGGAGCCTTGCTCTTCAACTTATAATATTTTTTATTGCATTTACAACTAAGCTCATTACAACAGGCCCATATATCCTTCTCTTCTACTTTATCACAAAATGTTTACTTTCTTCAAACTATTTCTCCCTTTTCCTCAGGTCACAATAATTACAATCGCTCCTTTATCTGGCACGTGTTGTATATTCTCTATTAGGCCCTGTATTATCACCAATCCTCTTTCCTTTATTGTGGATTTTTGCGTTAAGGTTTTCCCAGGTGTAATATGGACATTTTGACCCGGAACTATCCCTTAACTTTTCAAACACCTCTGTTAGATTTCTACCATTATAATTCCAAATAGCCTGTGCTTCCAATGCATAGGACTCATTCCCATTCCTCATATTTCTTATGAACCCCATGGTCCACTGGTTTCATTTATCACTTCATCCTGATGACAGAATGGCACTGGGTATTTATTTATGTCTACTATTCCCTGTATTCAGCTCCTTTCTCTAATTTCCAATGACTCTCTATTATACCCTTATCCAGTATACCTCTCCTCTAAGAGCACTACAGCTATTCCTACTCCAAATCCAATTGAAAATGCAACATCAAATAATACATCCATTCACACCAATTCTCATTACTTATTTCTTTCGTCAACTTTCTTCTAAACTCCCTCAATACCTCTGGATCCTTTGTCTCTTCCTTATTTTTCTGATATCCTTTCTCTTTCCCTTTATCCAGCCCTCCTTTCTTCATATTTATCTGGACCATCTTCAAGGTTACTAATAGGAACCAAGCTTAGGAAATATTTCCTGGTATTATACATATATAAGGAATACCATGGTTATAATCACAATCAACTACTATTACAACTATGAAATTATCATATTATCATTATTATCATTCATAATATGAAATTATTAGATTATTACAATTATAGTATGTTATAAATATTACAATCATAATATTTACACTTATAAATATTTTATAATTGCACATAAGGAATATTATATACAATTATAAAGGTAAGGTCAGCGCTGCCAATTGACATGTACGTGTCATACATTGGTCATCACATCTTCCTATACTATATCTAATTTTATGCTTTCCCCAGCATCTCCAAGCAAAAACTCACTTTATACTTCCCATCCAATTCTAAGCCTTTAACTTCTCTTTCCCTATATAATTTATAGGATACATTAGCAAATCCTGGTTCCCTAACTCCTTCTCTTATTATCCTAAATACCTCTAGTCCACAAATGACACATGTACCTGACACTTCCCAATCTAAGAGCTCTCTCGCTTTGCTAAGGGATGCATTTTTTCCCACCCTTAATGGAACACGTATTAGAATTTACATTTGCTGCGGACAACAGAATTATTTCTGGATTTAATTGGACTGTATTTTTGGGTGGAGAGTGTCCCTTCTCTTTTATCCCTCTCTGCCTATTGTGTTTTCAACCATTTCATATGTCCATCTATACTATGATCATTACTTACTATCTCATCCTCCTCAACCCTAGCTTTTTAGGTTGGTGGTCCCTCAACATCATCCCTCTGTCATTCTTTTTCCTTAATTCATGAGAATCCATTTCCTCATTCTCACCCAACCTACATGGCCTACACTTTAAGGTATAACTTTTATTATATGATCAATTTCCTCCTCTGGAACTTGCATTATTATATTTAACTCTTTTATCTCGTTTAAACCCTGGGCTCACAATAATTTTTTATATATGCGTCTCTTTCTTGCTTTAGTCTGTTTTTTTTGTTCCCCGCTCAACTTTAGATACTCTGTCTGGGTTATAAATATGGGAGGGGGAGGGGCTCCAGGTTTAATTCTGTGTTTCAGATACCATACTGGTGGCTTTCTTAACTGTCTGAGGCCCTGATCCTGCACTGGTTCTTGGCTGTTCCTGGGTTGAAAGTCCTGGCTGTGGGAACAATCTGCTCATTTCTTGGGACTCTACTCTGGGCTGCACTTGTCTCATTTGGTTAGCCTGTGTGATCCTTTTGGGAGAAGATCTGGGTACATTTCCTCTCTGTACTTGTCCCTGATCTTGAAATCCTATTCTGGGGCTTTCCTGATATTGCTGCCCCCGCTGATACTGCTGCTGCGGTCTGGGGATACTCTGCTCATCTGTCCAACTATCCCTCCTTATTTCCCAGGCATGAGGTATTATTATTATTACTCCTGGACAACTGGTCTGTCCCGGATTTATTATGTGCAACATCTGTACCCGAGCCACATCGCTCATTTCCCGATTATCCTTCTGGGGATTTTCCATCTTCTCTACTCCGGGACTATTCTCCGGGTTTTCTACGTATGAATCTAACTGAGTTAATTTAGAGTACATTCTCTGATACAGCTGAGGATCTGGTTTGGTCTCTGCTCTAGTCCCCTTCCTCCTCTGCTCCTCGTTTCCTTCTGACTAATTTACTTACTACTTTAGTTACGTCACCGTTTTACTGGGATTGGTCCACCGATTTTTACTCTCAAATACACTGGCCTTGCGTTTTTACTTTTCGGACACGTCAATGGTTACATAGGCTGTTTTTCTCGGGTCAGTCCGCACAATTTTTACACTCCAAATACAATGACGCACGTTTTCGGACACGTCAAGGTTACATGAGGCTGTTTTTCTCGGGTCAGTCCCGCACAATTTTTACACTCAAATACACTGACGCACGTTTTACTTTTCGGACACGTCAATGGTTACATACGCTGTTTTTCTCGGGTCAGTCCCGCTTTAATTTTACACTCCAAATACAATGACGCACGTTTTCGGACACGTCAAGGATTACATAGGCTGTTTTTCTCGGGTCAGTCCCGCACAATTTTACACTCAAATACAATGGCCCATGCGTTTTCGGACACGTCAAGGTTTACATAGGCTGTTTTTCTCGGGTCAGTCCCGCACAATTTTTACACTCAAATACAATGGCGCCGTTTTAGGACGTCAAGGTTTACATAGGCTGTTTTCTCGGGTCAGTCAGCAATTTTACACTCAAATACAATAGCGCACGTTTTCGGACACGTCAAGGGTTACATAGGCTGTTTTTCTCGGGTCAGTCGCGCAATTTTTACACTCAAATACAATGGCCTTGCGTTTTCGGACACGTCAAGGTTTACATAGGCTGTTTTTCGGGTCAGTCCGCACAATTTTTATACTCAAATACAATGGCCGCGTTTTCCGGACACGTCAAAGGTTTACATAGGCTGTTTTTCTCGGGTCAGTCGCACAATTTTTACACTCCAAATACAATGGCGCGTTTTCGGACCGCGTCAAGGTTTACATAGGCTGTTTTTCTCGGGTCAGTCGCGCAATTTTTACACTCAAATACAATGGCCTTGCGTTTTAGGACCGTCAAGGGTTACATAGGCTGTTTTCTCGGGTCAGTCCCGCGCCAATTTTTTACACTCAAATACAATGACGCCGCGTTTTTCGGACACGTCAAGGTTTACATAGGCTGTTTTTTCGGGTCAGTCGCACAATTTTTATACTCCAAATACAATGACGCACGTTTCGGACACGTCAAGGTTTACACATATGCTGTTTTTCTCGGGTCAGTCCCGCACAATTTTTACACTCAAATACAATGGCCTTGCGTTTTGGACCCGTCAAGGTTTACATAGGCTGTTTTTCTCGGGTCAGTCCCCACAATTTTTACACTCCAAATACAATGGCCTTACGTTTCGGACACGTCAAGGTTTTGTGTAGACGCAGTTTTACCGATTTTACGTCTCCTACACACTGCTTGTAAAATGAGGCAATCGGCCCCCTTATTTCTAATATCTACTATGCGTACCTTTACCACTAATAAATATCAGACCAGTATTCGATCTTTGGAAACGTGTAGCCTTCACGAAAACTTTGGGGTGCCTCATTACAAGTTTCTGACCGGAATGACCCTAGTCGGAGTGGCCAGTTCCTTTCAAGTCATTCCTATTAGACTCACCTACTTTTATTATTATTATTATTATTATTATTAATTTTTTTTTTTTTTTTTTTTTATTCTATTTATGTTTATTATGAAGAGAAAAATAATACAATAAATATATAACCGATATATAGTTAATCAACGAGGATAACTATGAACCTAATTATCTGAGGGTCAACAGACTTCCGTTAACCTTGGGACAGGATTTTATCAACGCGCCCGCTTCCCTTTATTCAGACACGACCTAGTTTTACGATACCTGTCCCTGTTCGGGCGCCATGTCGGAGCTTGCGCTGCTTAGATAACAGGAGCCTTTTAAATGCTCCCGGGGTGGGAGCTCAGTTTATCCTTCTGAGAATAATCCTATTGCTAATGTTTTATTGTTAACTTATTAGTCTTATTATGGGATTACCAGGGATGGAGTTTTTAGATTCTCAGAAATACCTGTATGATAATTTAATTTGCCCTATGACCTCTTTTATCATGCCAAGTACTACGCCCTGTCCACCCTACGCTCACAATCTACTCACATAGGTCATTAAACAACATAAACCATGCTAATATTCTCACTGATAACTCTGATCTCTGTTACTTTTGGATCATATCCCTTTTTTATATCCTGTACCTTTTATTATCACTGATTAAATTATTTTTAAATAACTTTGATTTCACCACTAATTACTCTAACCTTTTTTATTTTATATCATATTAAACTGATATTGATATTGCCACTTAATTAACCTAATTGACACTGACAGCCACTTTAACAGAATGAGCCTTGCTGAGATTACCACCAACCTCTGACTTATATTTAATCTTTCTCAATTCTGAATCATACCTTAAATTAATACCAACAAACAATTCAATACTTAAAACCATAATCAGAATAACTGACCTTATATTTAATCTTTCTCAATTCTGAATCATACCCTAAATTAATACCAACAAACAATTCAATACTTAAACCATAATCAGAATAACATCAACAATGATTCAAAGCTTAGACTACACAGTTAATCAGCATTAATATTGCTACACTTTCATGTAAATTCATACTCACACTGTCTCAGGTGTAGACGACCACGAGGATGTGATGTGTGTGGCAGCTCTGGGTGTGAGAGTCTCACCAGACAATGAACACAGATGAAATCAATTCAGGGAGCAAATACTCGTTTCAAAAATATTTATTTCCCTTACACAAGATAAACATCTGGTCGTCTGAGAGGTCTTACCCGATTTCTTAAGGTGTTCTAAACGATGAAGTGAGAGTAAATGACCAAGTTTAGTTAAGAGATTTAGAACTTTTTACGAAGTTCCCAGCAAAACCTCAAGGTCCTCTGTCCCACTACTAGGTTGCACCTAACCGTCAGGTTATTCAGACTAATTTAGGTTGTCCAGAAATGCAACTTTTATGAAAACACACTTCACCCAATAGAGCTCACCTCACCCCAAAAACCAAGGGCAATTACCTTACCGGCCAGATGCCGTACATCAGTGGTACAAATGGCAAAAGGCAAAGACCACTCTCAGACCCCAGCTTTTATTGAGCCCCGCGCCGGTAAACACCCACCAGATCTTTAGGCTCAACCAATTACAAATTAAACATCTTTCATGGCATTACATCATTACAGTCTATCACAGGTCACATGTCACAAGTTTCAGGTGGTTTTCATCAACGGATTCAGTCTAGTCTTCATGTTTGTTTTCACTTAGGTAAGATTACTTGGTGGTTAACACCTCTGCTTGTCTTTAGCTTATGTCTGCAAAACTACAAAAGAGGTTCAAAAGTTCAATTACAATGTGCCTTATATAAAATCAGAAGATGAATAAAAATGAATAATAAAAATGAATAAAGCAATAAAATGAATAATGGATTTAATTCATTAAAATGTACAATAAAATGAATTATCAATAAAATGAATTATCAATAAAATGAATTAACAATAAAATGAATTATCAATAAAATGAATTATCAATAAAATGAATGAACAATGAAATGAATTATCAATAAAATGAATTATCAATAAAATGAATGAACAATAAAATGAATTAACAATAAAATGAATTACATCATGAGATCTCACAATTATCATTAATGGAATCAAAACAGAAAAATATAAAACTCAAAATAAAATAACTTTTCCCTTTTGGTCATTCGTCAGAAAAGAAAGAAATATAAAAATCTCATTCACACCTCTTAACACTGACTAACAGATCTTCAGACATCAAACCCCCAGGGAATATTGTTGGCATCAGCTGCAAAGTACCAATAATAAAGCAACATAACAGACTGTACCTAAACTTAAAGGCCCCATATTATGCTGTTTTATGGTCTATTTTGTAATGTTGTATCCTCATCACAAACATAAAAGAATGAATGTGAATGAAAAAACACTCTCCGTATGTGTTTTTGATGGTGTAATAACATTTTAACACGGCTTAAATCTCAAAAAAGTCAATTTTGTGTAATATTGGACCTTTAAACAACTTAAAAGACTTTACTTATTGCTGTTTTGCAGTTGGAGAGACTGGAGGGGATCCCGGAGCTGAGCGTGGAGCAGACAGAAGCAGAGACAGAGCGCGGAGACAGACTGAGTTTAGCCCACAGCACAGGGGATGTCATGGAAACAGCGCCCCCTATCGCCCTCCCCTCACCTGACAGGCACCTGCAGCACCAGAGACAGGTAAATACTCTGATCCATGCATGTGAACATGTATTGACTGTTTGCAGATGAGTAATGGGCCGTGAAAGTAGCTGAACTAATCTATGCGAGGAACCCAGGGTATGTTACTGATGAGTGTGCAGTGGTGGGCAGAGGAGCCAAATAGTAAGAATAATGTCTTACTCTACACTTGTAATGGGGTTTTCAGCCCTTCAGAGCAATGCGCTGTCGTCATTATTCATTCACACTGAACTGGGCGGTGGTAAAATACTATTGCAGCCACAGCTGCCCTGGGGAAGACTGACGGAAGTGGAGCTGCACCATCAGCCACCACTGATTATTCATGTACACACCACTTTCATACTAGGCAACGTGGGTGAACGACAGAACTTGGTCTAAGTGGGAAAACATTGTGGTGACGTCTGGTAATTTGCAAATTACCGCCTCACCTCTGTCTGTAAATTCATAACTCTATGACTCATGACTCTATTTTACTGGAATTGACTGAGAGTAAAAGAGAAAAGAATATGGCAAGACAAGAAAGAGAGAGAAAAGGCGCAATTACAACAACAAACACTGAGATGCAGATTTGCACTGGACGAGTATTATCACCGGACGTCTGTGTTTTGTGAAATATAAGCCCTATTCGCACAGGATAAGTACAACCTGGGGATGTCTGGTAATTTGCAAATTACCGCCCCACCTCTGTGTTACTTGCAGCACATTCGCACGGGATAAGCGAGGTCTATAAATTACTCTGTTTTACTGAAATTACGACCGGATATGTCGTAACATCACATCTGTTTCTATCTCTTTCGTGCTACTAACTAAGTAAATTAATATAGTATGCTAAAAAATAATAATAATAAATGTTCTTTACCGCATGCTGCTACACATCATCCAGGTCAACATCCTGCGAGAATTGTCTCTCCTCTTGGATCTCTTGCTCTTTTTGTGGATCGGTTTCCATGTAGAGGCTATGAGGCTGTGTTATAATTTGCCCCTGAAAAGCTCAAAACTGCTAATCAAAATTTCTACCACAGCCTCCATTACTTAAGACGGAAAGAGATATAAAAGGCGCACAAAGAGATATAAAATGCGCGCAATATATAGAGAAAAGACCGCAGAAATAAAAGGAATAGACAGAAAAGACGTGCAGTTACACGTGCAGTTACAACAACAAACACTGAGATGCAGATTCACACTGGACGAGTATTATCACCGGACCTCTGTGTTTGCCGAAATATAATAATTAATTAATAGGTAATTTGCAGTGGAATGTTTACTTTACAAATTACAGACGTGGCGCATTCACACGGGATTAAGATCTCCATCATCCTCCGCAATTATTATGAATCACCAAAGGTCCACAGGTAAAACTAATCCCGTACAAATAGGACTTTAGAATAATGTTACTTTGAAATAATATTACTAAAGTAGAAGTACAAAGTAGTGGTCCAAGAAAGTACTTAAATTTTTGGGAAAACTACTACTCCAGCATTAAAAGTGATCTATCTTGCCTCTATTCAAATACAGGTGTTAAAAGATACATTGAAAATCATGCATTCTTACTGTGTGCAGGCCTGTGTTGCCTCTCCACAGATGTGACCTAATGTCTTTATGGCGATAGATTAGGTCAGTGCCAGATATGCAATAATCTATATGCAATATTTGCACAAAAGTGGTGCCATTATTCAGCCCGAAAGATGTGATTGTTGTGTTAAAATACACCATGAGCTGAATATGGGCGTGTGTTTGTGAGTGTGTGTTCTCCTGCAGTGGTACAAACACAATTAAAGGCCTCTGTATAGAGAAAGTGTCACTGCTGTTTATAGTGAGGCTGGATTGTGCGTCACAGATGGTGTGAAAGTTTATGTGCGCTAACAAGATGTAGCACCCCAGCAGAGTCTGTTTATAGTCTACTGAATTAAATATAGTTTAGGCTACGGTAGCCCCGCAGAGACATTAAGATGACGTAAAAGGACAGGGTGTTAATATATGTTATGATCATTAATCCATGACTGTGGGGTCAAAAGTACCGTGGGGTGTGTTTTATTCCCCTTGGGACTATGAGAAGGTTTTAAACACTCTCCTAAACAATAATAGGGCCCCTTTTGTGTTTTGTTTCATTCCCACATGTTTAACACACAAAAGTTGTATATTTAGGCTGAGTTCTTCTCTCAGACAGGAAGTGCTCCACTGTGTTTTTAAACTCCGTACACCTTCATTACAGAACAAAATGTAAAAGGTAATTCTTAACATAAACACCACTACATGACATCACAAGGTGGAAGAGAGCATTTTGTGTAACAGTACACAAAAATCACAGTTTGGTACATACCACGGTTTTGAGGTCATGGTTCTGTTCATTTTCATTACAGTGTGGGAACCAAATGCAAAAATGTCACATGTTTGAATGATAAAATGCAGCACTTTATTCCCCCCAAAAGGCCCCTCACCTTGTGTCTGCTACAGTACTGCACAATAATGAACGCTCAGGGAAAGAGCAAATAGTAAACAAACTGTGAAAATCATTACTCATAATAAGAACTAATAATAACAATTATAACAATTATAATTATTATAACTATTTTATTGAGAGCATTCTGCCTTTTTCATGTATTTGCTGGTTCTACTCTGTCAGTGTTTAAAACAGGTCTCAGTTGATCAGAGTGGCTAAAATAATTGGTCAACCAGTGAGAGCTCTTCCTGCTCTGTGTGGCCAACAGGCTGTGAGGGCGGCTCTCAAAATTCTCAGGGACCCCTCACATGTCTTACACTCCAGATCTGAATGGCTGCATCAGGACTGCGCTGTGTTCGCTGTAGGACTCAGAGGAGGAAATCTACCTTTGTTCCTTCAGTTGTCTCCTGAATGCTAAGCCGTCCCCTCCTCAGCTCTGCAACATCAGAGCACTTTAAACATGCGCTCATATGTCTGAATGAATGGATGTGTGTGGCTTATTTATTATGTGGAATTTTATATTGCTGTACTGTACACTGCAACTCTCTGTGCCTTTTAATTGCCCCTTGGGGATAAATAAAGTGATTATTGATTGATTGATATTGATTGATTGAATTATAATGATAATTGTTTAGATCTGGGCTAGACCTGGTTCAGTTCTGGTTTAGACCTGGTTCAGTCCTGGTTTAGACTTGGTTTAGACCTGGTTCAGTTCTGATTTAGAGCTGGTTCAGTCCTGGTTCAGTCCTGGTTTAGACCTGGAGCATCTGGGGGCTGTGACTGATCCCAGGGTCTGGCTGTAAAGCAGCCGCCTGCACCTCACGCTAATGTAACACGCTCTAACTGGACTATTTTGTACAGAAGTATGATGAAATTCTGAGTCGGGAATGTAGTATTATGTGTCTGCCATGAAGTGCAGGGGAGCTTGAATGAAATTTGACACCATGTTTGACAAAACTGGCCTTTTTATTCAGAGTGGCATCTTGTTGCCTTAAATTGACACAAATTGCGCAAACTCACTCGTGCACAGCCCTGCAGACAGACTAAAAAGAGTTACTCAAAGGTGTGAATGAAACAAAACACAACTCCACGTATGTTTTTGAGGAGGTAACAACATTATAACATGACTTAAACCTCACAAGAGTCTTTAATGTTGAAAATCAGAGGAGTGTTTTCATCAGTGTGGGGTCTGAATCAGTATTGAGCATTTCAGTATCATAACAACACTAATCTTGCCTGGAACCCCGAACGCACCCTTCATCTGACCCTTAAATCAGAGGAAATGTGTGCGGCTTTAGCTACGAGAGCTCAATCAAACAGTGAGCGCGTGTGAGGAAGATTCACTGCGCGGCAATTAAAATTTTAAGCCAATAACTAGAGCAGTTTGCCCGATATGTAAATGAGAGCGCTGCCCTAGATACACTACAGACACACACATTCACTGTGGTAAAATCATCACAGGAGGTTTTCATTGTACTCCACTGTTTCGTACGGCACTGTAATCACACAAATGTCCCTTTGTAAAGCATTATCGGCTTAGACACGTATCTGGACGACACTGCGGGAAACCCAAACAGTCAAATCATTACATATTGTCAACATAAAACTTCTGTAGGAGGCTAGAAAAGTACTTTAAAGTGCTACTCTGAAGTATGTCAATAAAAAAAAGTTCTGCAAGTGAATCTAACTGAGCACGACACACCTCCGTAGAGTAATATATTTTGTTGTAGTGTATATTTTAGGCGTTATCAAAACAGATTTAGTACAATTTACTTGTGTAGTGGCAGCATAGTTCAGGATGTAGTTTAAAGGTGCATTGTGTAACTTTTCTGGTGGAGGATCCTGCAAATGCTTGACTCCGTGAAGATGCTACACTGCCAACATTTAAGATATAAACCCTTAAATCTTTCAGAAAATGACTTAAAAGTAGAGAAATGATCTGTCCATGCAGCAAGATCATTTTACTTGACAAGTTATCGTTAAAATAAACGACCTCTAGACGAGAATGAAGCAGTCTCTGGTCGAGTAAGTAGTTAATAAATCTAAAAACAAGATGAATAACCTGGTTTACATTTTAGAGAAATGTGCTGTATTGATCTACACTGCAAAAAACTAAATCTAGTCAAGCTAAAACGACTTGAATTAAGAAAGTTTTACCGTGATTTGAGTAAATTTCACTTGACAAGTAAAATTATTCATTTAAATCATTTTAACTTACCTAGATATTGTTTTTTCCAGTGTATGTACCTGAAATGTTCCACAGTGTGACTTTAAACAGCCCTACCTTATATTTATTCAATTACAGGTGGTTTTATAGCTCAAAAATACCTAGAAAAACACCCATTCGGACTGTGAGCGGGGTCGCCTCTCCACAGATCTGACCTGTAACTTGGTCTGGTTTGGTTTCCGTGAAGATACAAAGGTTTATAATGCCATAGTGCGAAACATTTCAGGCAAAGGAATAATATTTCCATGGAGAAAAGCATCAGACGGACGTTAAACCAGAAAGAAAATGCTCCTTTAAGGGTTTGAGGTTCAGTTTTTATGACTTACAAATCTGGAGAATTCGGCGTTGACTCTGGCCTGTTGTTTTTTCTTTCATTTTCGCTGTTTCTTCTTCGTTATTTTGCGTTCTCGTCCTAAAGACTCAGTAATGTGGAGCTCTGCACTGAGTCTAATCACATTCACATTAACAGACTTTTGTGACCTTCATTTGTGAGCAGAGAACGCTCGATCCATTTCTGCAGAACAGAGGGAAGGAGGGAAAAGAAAGGGAGGTGGAGAAGGAGAGAGGAGGGAATGAGAAAGAGGGGAGAAAGAAAGAAGGAGAGAGGGAAACGGAAGTAGGAAGAGAGAAAGAGACAGAGACTTTAACATGAGAAATGAGATGGAGGAAGAGAATGACAGAGAGAGAGAAAGAAAGAAAGAAAAAGTGTAGATGGGGATGAAAGGAGGAGGGAGAGCAGAAGGAAGAGAGAAAGAAAGAGAGAAAGAAAGAAAGAAAGAAAAAGTGTAGATGGGGATGAAAGGAGGAGGGAGAGAGGAAGGAAGAGAGAACAAGAGGGAGGAAGTAAGAAGAGGGAGGGAAGGAGGGGGCAAAAAACAGATAAGAGAGAAAGACATAGACAGAGAGGGAGGAGGGTGAGTGTAAGAAAGAGAAAGAGGGAATGAGAAAGAGAGGGAGTGAGGGGAAGAGAGAAGGGGAGAGAGAAGGGGGGAGTGAGCAAGAGGGAGAGAGAAAGAGAGAGGGAAAGACGCAGTGAGGGAGAGAGAGAGGGAGTCAGGGGGAGAGAGAAAGAGAGAGGGATGAGACAGGAAGAGAGAGGGAGTGAAAAAGAAGAGATATGGGGAGAGGGAGAGAGGAAATGAGGGAGAAGTGAGGGGAAGAGAGGAGTGAGCAAGAGAGGAAATGAGGGAGTGAGGGAAAGAGCGGGAGGGAGAGAGTAAGTGAGGGCTGGAAAGAGAGAGGGAATGAGAAAAAAGCAAGAGGGACTGAGGGAGTGAGGGGGAAGAGAAATGGGGAGAGAGAGAGAGAGAGCGTGAGAGCGTGAATGAGGGAAAGGGCAAGAAGGGGTGAGGGGAGAGAGAAAGAGAGAGGGGTGAGAGAGGGAGTGAGAGAGGGGGAGAAAGAGAGGGAATGAGGGGAAGAGCAAAAGACAGTGAGAGAAAGAGAGACAGGGAGAGTGGGGAAGAGAGAGAAAGAGGGAGGAAGTGAGCAAGAGATGGAGTGAGGGAAAGAAAGAGAGGGAGTGATGCGGAGAGGGAAAGAGGGACTGAGGGGAAACAGAGAGAGGGAGGAGAAAGAGATGGAGTGAGGAGAGAGGGATGGGAAGGACAATAGGAGGTTGTACAGTCTCAACAGGAAGCTGAGGCAGAGGACGCAGAAATCACAGTGAATCGAGCTCTGTACTTTAGTGAGCAGCAGGTTTTTCTTAAAGGGAAACACACAAGTGGCATTTTATGGTGGAAGTATTATTTAGTTATTGCAACATATTTATCAGAATCAAATGAATTCACACTTTGTATCCTGTCAACTAAAATGATGTGAAACTTACAATAAACATGCACTATCTCTTAGACTTGGAAAGTGTTAATATTGGTAGTAGTAGGAATAGTGGTACTGGTTTGTAGTAGTTTTAGTAGAAGTCCTGGCTTAGTTCCAGGTTTAGTCTCAGTTTAGTCTCAGTATCTAATACCATAAACAGGCCATGCTGATATATTAAGGCTCAGGGTTAGGGTTGGTGTTAGGAGTAGACTAAAAATATTTCCCTCAACCCTCAAAATCATCAGAAAATACACCTTTTTCTATACATTTTCCGTGGGAAGACTTCCAGAACCCCATTTTCTTCCATCAAATAACAAATTGCACACTCCCACTTCTAGTAGTAACCGTAGCACTACTACTACTACAGATAGCAGTAGTAGTAGCACCAGTACTAGTAGCAGTAGTAGTATAATAGGACTAATAGTAATAATAGTCATAATAGTGGTAGTAGTAATAGTAGTAGTACTTGTAGTAGTAGTAATAGTAGTAGTAGTTGTTGCTGTTGTTGTAGTAATCGAAGTAGTAGTGATAGTGTTTGTAGTATGATAGTAATAATAGACGTAATAGTGGTTGTAGATGTAGTAGTAGTAGTAGTAGCAGTAGTAGTAGTAGTAGTAGTAGTAGTAGCAGTAGTAGTAGCACCAGTAGTAGTAGCAGTAGTAGTATAATAGGACTAATAGTAATAATAGCCATAATAGTGGTTGTAGTAGTAGTAGTAGTAGTAGTAGTAGTAGTAGTAGTAATAGTAGTAGCAGTAGTAGCAGCACCACTAATAGTAATAATAGACATAATAGTGGTTGTAGACGTAGTAGTAGTAGTAGTAGTAGTAGTAGTAGTAGTAGTAGTAGTAGTAGTTGTTGTTGTTGTTGTTTTAGTTGTAGTAGTTGTAGTGCTACAGGTAATAGTGGTAGTAGATTTATTTTATTTATTTATTTACCCTTTATTTTACCAGGCAAAACATTAAGAACAAATTTACAATGTTGGCCTGGGATTTAGTTGTTGTAGTAGTCTTATTAAACACTTGGCACTGGTTTACACTTTTTTATGTTAGCCTAATCATAATACTTTTTTTTTTTTTAATTTTCCCCTGGTTTAATCCCAATGAATGAACCTAACCGCTTTATTTCTTCTTCTTCCCAGTTTGGTGAGAACAAGCGCCTCCTGCTGGCCCTGCGCTCTCTGCTGGAGGAGTTTCGGGAGGAGCTGAGGGAGGAGGAGAGGAGGCGGAGTCAGCTTCAGCAGAGCTTCGCCAGCGAGAAAGCCGAGTGGACGGTGAGAGAGAGCGCCATGAAGAGCCAGATCACACAGGTACAGATGGAGCGCAGCAGACAGCCCTTAAAGCCCCACACACACTCACACACACTCACACACAGTCACACACTCACACACACACACACACATTATGCCCCAGTGAGTTTGGACATGTGCAGATTCACGGATCACTGCCTCTGCAAATACAGGGCGAGACTTACCTGTAATTACACATCATTAGCCTCTTCTAATTCCACCATTCTCCTGGCAAATATGAGGGGAAAATTATCATATCAAAGCGCCGAAAGACGAGTGTTTTAAGGCTCATGTCACTTTTATTCTGTTGTTAGGCCCTCTGTTGTCTTTTATTGTTTTGCTTTATTGATTTTATGATTTTTTTTATTGTATTGAATTGTAGATTTTTTTAATTTTTCTATGTGCAGCGCTTGGGAAACAGTCTTTGTTTATGCAGTGCGCTATAGAAATAAAGTAGATTGGATTTAAATTGAGCAAGGATTTAAAAATAACTTTTATTCCTGCTAATCTTTGTATATTTGTTTTTCCATTATAGTTAAAGGGAGAGGAGAGTGAAGCTGACGCCGACACGGACCAGGCGTTGAAGCAGGAGAGGGAGGAGCACAAGAGGCTGCTGTCGGAGAGCCACAGCGCCACCTTGGACCTGCGCTGGAAACTGCAGCACGGCGAGAAGAGGTGGAGCCGCGAGAAGAGCGAACTCCTGGACCAGTTTGAGCGCGAGAGGCAAGAGTGGGACTGCAGCATGAGGGAGATGCACCGCAAGATGGACCGGGTAAGACTCTGGACCATGGGAAACAGGGGATACTTTGCAGCTGATGTCTGAGCAGCTGATGGGGTGTGATGCTAACTGTAGGCACTGCTCTGTCTGATGCTTTATTAGACGGGCGTTTTATTTTAACCTATGGTCATGAGCTCTGGGTAGTGACCGAAAGGACGAGATCACGGATACAAACGGTCGAAATGAGTTTCCTCCGCAGAGTGGCCGGGCACTCCCTTAGAGATAGAGTGAGGAGCTCGGTCACAAGGGACGAGCTCGGAGTAGAGTCGCTGCTCCTCCATGTTGAGAGGAGCCAACTGAGGTGTTCCGGGCATGTCCCACCGGAAGGAAGAGGGAAGACCCAGGAGGGAGGGAGGGACTATGTCTCTCGGCCTGGGAACGCCTCAGGGTCCCTCCGGAGGAACTGGAGGAAGTGTCCGGGGTGAATGAAGTCTGGGAGTCCCTGCTTAGGCTGCTGCCCCCGCGACCCGACCCCAGATAAGCAGAAGAAAATGGATAGAGGGATGGATTTATTTTAACACAATCTGGTCATGTGTAAAGTCCCTGTCATCCAGGTGGAATCCTTGGCAAAGGAGAGAGTTCGATTTGTCAAGTGGACAAGAGTTTATTTGGTTGAATATGTTTTGCCGCTGTGTTTCCGAGAAATAACAGGATTTTCAGACAACATGAAATCCCTGTCTACTTCAAACCCACAAACACTTTAAGATAGAAACAAGTCCACCCAAAGGACTAAACACAGAGCCACAAACAAAGTAATGTGGTCTACTCTGTTCACTGCAGTGAAGACTGTAGTGAGCGCGACACTGGAGAAACAAAACAGACTAGGGCTGAAATGATTCATCGAGTTAATCGATTAAATCGATTAGAAAAATGCATAGATTTTTTTTTTTGCCTCGATGCTTCGTTTTATTTTCATACGCTCGGCGATGGCCGGAACCTTTTGTGGTAGAGGTAAAGTTTCCGCACGACCACTGCACTTCACTGTACACACAACAGCGCGGCGCCCATGGATGTATAATGGATGTATAATAAGAGCATAACCTCCTCGTGCGCGGTACGCTCCGGTTTGCCGCGCACCCCGCATTTTCGGTACGCCGTGCGCTCCGCATCTCCCGTACGCGGCGCACTCTGCGCGTGGATTGTGTCTTGTCGCGTACACTCCGTGGACCGCGCCAGAACTCACACCAGGACTAAACCAGGTCTAAAGCAGGTCTAAACCAGATCTAAAACCAGGACTAAAACAGATCTAAAACCAGAACTAATCCAGGTCTAAAACTAAACAAGAATTTGCAGGAGTTGGTTGCTACATTTATGTAGTTTTAAAAATCATGACAATATCAAGTAATCCAAAGTATTCAGATTACGTTATTCACTTTAAGTAATTTAATTGATTATGTCACAAACTACATTTTGGGGAATGTAATCTGTAATCTGTAGGGGATTACATTTTAAAAGTCACCTTCTCAACACTGATGCTACAACATGTAAACAGAAACAGCCCCGAACATTACATCAAGTGGAAAAGAAACCGCGAGGTGAGTCAACATTAGCCCAGCGATAATTAAGTTTTTCATGTCCAAAACACGTGTATCTGTCAATGCACGTGGTGGGTACTTAACATGTGCAAAGTAGACGCGACAATAACAAAAGATTACTCGATTATTCGAACAAAATAATCGACAGAATAATCGATTACTGTAATAATCGATAGCTGCAGCCCGAAACAGACACTGCACAAGAGAAGAGAAAGAAAGAGAACAGTCGAGAAAGCCAGAGTGGACCTCAGTCTGTCGTACATCTCCACCTGAAAGTACCTCAGTCTTTCATACATCTCCACCTGAAAGGACTTCAGTCTGCTTTACATCTCCACCTGAAAGAACCTCAGTCTGTCGTACATCTCCACCTGAAAGTACCTCAGTCTTTCATACATCTCCACCTAAAAGCCACGGGCCACTCCTTTGAGGACAGTGAGGTGCGGATCTTAGCTAGAGAGAATAATTGGTTTGAATGGGGATTTAAAGAAGCCATCTGTTAAAAAAAAAGAACCCTTTAAACAGAAATGCAGGACTCAGACACCATCTGTCTCCTGTTTATAGCTCCATCCTCAAACATAAATCAAAACAAATTAAGAAAACAATAGCTGTAGCCAGGTCAGGCCCGGAGCTGGGAAAACATCCATAATGGCCTTGTATGATTATGCTAATTTGACCCCACTCTCAAGGCAATTTCAACAGGCTGAGCGAACAACAGAAACTGTAAACAAGCAACCAGATAAACTCTTGTCCAGTTGACAAATTGAACTCTCCTTTGCCATAATCTGGCCATAAAGAACTTAGTCTGACTTCGCTGGAGCTACAACAGGTTTAGTGATTTGTGCTGTGAAACAAGTCTCTATAAAATGGAAAAATGCACAGCGCACTCTGATGGCCGACGTCCAAGACTGTCTTTTACATTTTAGATTACAAAATGCAAAATGCCATCGTCGGATAATGTTTTTGCTTTGGAAATGTTCCGCATGGCAGGTGCCCAGATCAGCCCACTACACAACAAGAGGAGACTGTTAAATAAACAAGTTTCTCACCCATAAAATTACAGTCAACTTTTTTGCTGAAAATGTTTTGTTTAAATCCATCTGGTGTTTTTTTTTTCTTGAATTTTCAGGCAATCATAAAACTTTTTTGACAGTGTTTGCTGATGTGTGCCTTGTGTCACCATGGTAACTCCTGTAGAACCCTCCCTATTGATAATAAGCATGAATAAGTTGTGTTTATGTGACATTACAGCATAGGAATCCCTGCTGATACATCGCAGTGACATCATGCTGGGTGGTTCTGCATATACGTCTATGGAGGAATGTTCAGCAGTTACCATGGTGCGCACATTTTCAGGAGTCTGTAAAATAGCTAACTTAAAAACTGCTCGTGACTGTAATTTTATTTGAGAAGGACTTTTTTAACAGTACAAATCCGCTTTTCTGGTTAGATTGTGATTAAAGTTGAACAGATCTTCAGACAGAGCAGTGCCTACAGTTAGCATAGTGCACACATTTTCAGGAGTTTGTGATCAGTAAGTCTACATGGTGACATTTAGGTGTTTGATTTTCAACAAAATAGCAAACCTAAAAACTGCTTGTGACTGTAATTTTATTTGAGAGGGACTTTTTTAACAGCACAAATCACTAAAGTCTAACAGATCTTCAGACAGAGCAGTGCCTACAGTTAGCGTCACATGCACAGGGAATGTTGATGAGCTGCAAAATATCAATGTATGGTGGGTGGGTGGGTGGGGGGGGGTCTACTGTATGTAACTCTATGGGAGATTTACCGGAATATGCTAACTTAAAGGTGCATTGTGTAACTTTTCCCGTCATGATTTTCTCTCTCTTTTCTGTTGAGATGTTATTGCTTTGTCTGGAATATTTCATAGTATGGCATTAAACCTTTCTATCTTCATGGAGACCAAACCAAGCTAAGTTACAGGTCAGCTCTGTGGAGAGGCGACCCCGCTCACAGACAGTCAAAATGTTGTTTTTTATGTATTTTTGAGCTATAAAGCCACTTGAAATTTAATAAATGTAAAATAGAGCTGTTTAATGTCATACTGTGGAACATTCCAGGCAGCACAACGCCATATCTATAGTAACAGTGCAACTTTAAGAGCCACAAATGTTGAACTTTCCCAAAATCTTATAAAACGTCCTTCAGAAACTAAAGTAACCCGTGTTCTTTGTGTATGAATGTGTGAGTGATTTCGCGTTAGAGCCGTCTCTGTCCATCCTGTTTAGTGCTCTGAAATTGCCTGTGCCTGAGAGACCAAACTCAGGGAATCACTGAATAATTGATGTCCACCGTGAGTCGCCGTAATGAGCTGAACCGGGCAGCTCGGCTTTAATTTAACACGAGTGCGGCGGATTAACATATAAAGCGCTGCCTCCAATCGTAAAAACACAGACACGCGACACGTATTGGTGGCAAAAAAACAGAAAAGTGCTGATGTGGTGAGACACAGAGGATACAGACGATGCATTATTCAGATGTGGTAAAAGGAGAAAAGCAGGTCAAGGGAAAAAGTAGCAATGATAAGAAATGGTGATGTGTTTGCGTGGAAGTGGGTTGAAACGTTTAACCTTGACATTAAAGGCGTTCACTGGGCTTTTAATTTTGTTGTAACAGTGTTCCCTCATTATACTCGGAGTTGTATTTTCAGTGATTTACACATGTTGAATCTTGTATTGTTTTGCATTTGAGGCTTCAGTGCTCAGAGCAGGGCCTTTTGGGTGCCCTAAGCACATCGCCCCAACCCGACTGGAATGAAAAATAATTCAGAATTTGCCAGTGCGATATGCTTTATTTCCAAAACCAATACACTAAACATAAAAGTTAAAATACTAATAAATAATCTGAGGGGAACTGGTATCTTCCAAAAAAACTATGGCAAGAACTACAAAAAAAGTATATGCATCTTAGTTATAGGGGTAAATTTATGGAATTGTCTGGATGATGAGTTAAAAAGGTGCACATCAATTAAAGTATTCAAAAAAATGTATAAATTAAAAATTCTAGAAAAATATAGTAATAGTATAACTTACTATGACAACTGAACTGAACATTAGTATAAACTGCATCTACCACGTAACATAAATAATGTAATAAGCAAAATAACATAGTAATAATAATATGTTGATGATCATAATAACACCTATGATCATGATAATGTTAATGTTCATATCTTGAATTATTTATTTATTTATTTGAAGGACAATGTGCAGGTACACTAAAAAGATGGCTGCACCAGATTTAGCAACATGCTAATTTCCATCTGCAGTCCTCAACAATCAAAACAAACATTCAACATATATACAAATCATAATACAAACAATAAAATACATATTTACACAAGGTGCCTGGAAAAAGTGCGAGTTGACTACAGTGCAATAGTGTTCATTTACAATACCGTAGTTGGATATGTTTAAAGTGAAATATACAGCGTTAAAGTGCAACAGTGCAGCTATCAGATGATACCCACGAGGGTAACATCTGATAGCTCGGTGGTATTGTAAATATGAACGAGGTAATATCATTACATTACTGATCTGGTAGTCTGGTGGCCATCAGATGATACCCACGAGGGTAACATCTGATGGCAAAATACCCGTCTGGTATTGCTAGTGAGGACATGACTGGTGGTCATAAACCAATTCTTAACCGCCCTAGAGAAGCTGTGGAAGTCTGCCATGTTCTTAAGATTATCTGGAAGCCCGTTTCATTCCTTGATGGCTTTATAGGAAAAGGCTGACTGTGAGAAGGCAGACTTTCTTTTAGGAACATTGCAGTCTCCCCTAGACACAGACCTTAACGCTCTGCTTGTTAGTTGAGAGCGAGGTTGTACGTAGGTCTTGAGAGGTGGTGGGGCGGCGTCATGTAGGATTTTGTGCACCAGGCGGATATCAGAATACCTGATCAAGTTGTCAAAGCTTAGCATTTTTAATTTTTTTATTTCAGTTTTTATGAACAAAACTGTGAAATAAAAACCCCTGGATCACGTAAAGCGGGTTAATACGAACATTTTTAGACCAAAGTACAGAGCCTGACAGCAGCAGTTTTTCAATAGAAACTGAAATGGTCGATCGAGACAGCTAGAAGTTTAGCTATGTCCATTTATATATAGAAAAATTTCAAATAGAGCTGCTAAACTGGGCAGTACCTGGAGGACTAAAGAAAAGAGGGAGGACAGGAGGGGTCTGGAGGTATAAAGAACAAGTAACACTTCAAACCTCGCCCCAGTATTGATCCACAGGTGTCATCGATCATAACTCCATAGCGGACAAAAGTGCAGTAGATCTTCTTTAAGTGTTTTCCTTGACATCACACTAAACTTAAGAAATAAAGATTTATCCACAGTAACTCAAGACAAGATGAATGTTTCCAAAGTTGTGTGTTTGTGTTTCTCCAGCTGCAGAGAGAGCTGAACTCCCATCGGGCTGAAGGAGCAGAGGGCACCCCGCACAGAGCCCCCTCGCCACCCCAGGACAGCCCCAGTGCCCCTCCCCCTGCCCCCATGCCCACCACGCGCTCGCACTCGGACTCAGACACGGTGCTGGAGGAGCAGAGGGGCAAGGGTCCCTCTGAGAACCCGTTTGTGGACGCGCTGACCCTGGACCCGCTCAGCCTGGACGTCCCCTCATCGGGCCTGGACAGTGAGAAGAGGTTTCCCTGCATGAAGGAGGTACACGCCAAGGCCTATCCTAGTCCAAAATGAGTCCAAAATGAGTCCAAAATGAGTCCAAAATTACTGTAGTCCAGAATTCTGCAGCATGTCTTTGTCATAGAGAACACATTGCACCTATTTTATCCTCATTGCACTGCATCCCCATTCATTTTAGAGTTGATTTTAACATTTTATTGTTGTTTTTTAAATCCCTTCATGGACTGGGCCAAACGTACATTTCAGACCTCATTGTTCCTACACTCTGAGGCTCCAACTTATCTCTCCAAATACGAGACTCAAAAGCCCCTGGGGTGATTCTGGGGTGAATCTGGGGTGATCGGGCCTTTTCTGTTGTTGGCTCCAAACTTTACAACGCTCTCCATCACATTAAGATCACCACTTCTGTCGATTTTTTAAAGTTTTGTTTAAAAATGCACTTTTTGCTCACAGGCTTTTAACACAACGTGAGAATTATGTGCTCCTCTGACTTTTTAAAATTGATTTTATTTGCTATTTTTCTATTTTCTAAGTTTAGTATTTTTTATGTTTTTTATTGACTTGCTTATTTATTTCCTTTATGCTTTATTTTATTTAATGTGTTTTTTAATTTATGTTATGTCTACTTTTGCAGCACTTTTGAGACTGTGTGTTGGAAAAATTTGCTATACAAATAAAGTTGGATCCTTTAAAATCTGCTTTTGCAAGGATTAGGGATGAACTAATGCGATATATCGGTGTCAATATTGAACATTTTGGTGGACTGCGCATCGACTTCCATGATACCAGCTCAGCCCATATCCCATTTTTTTCTATAAATAAGACGACTTACTGGTCAGTATTGGCCCAGAACATCTCAGAATATTAAACTTGTATTTTTACAAAGCAGCTTTGCTTGAAATATTCCACAGTTTACAGTGAATAAATATAAGATAGAGAAGTTTAGTGTCCTCCTATGAAACATTCTAGGCAAAGCAATAACATCTCAGTGGAGAAGAGCATTTGTTAAACCCTTAATCATAAAAATCAAATTAGAATGATCAATAATAGAGTCTACAGACACAGTTGGAAATATGTTATTAGTTTCTGTGCTCTAAGTGTTTTCCAGCTAGGGGTATGGGGACCTCGGAGAGCACTTAAAAAATGTTTTTTGGAGTAATTTACAAGTAATTTACAAGATAAGAAGTAATTTACAAGATAAGAATTGGAATTGAATCCTTAGTAATAAATTTTATGCCCTTAATAATGTTTCAGTAGGATAAATTTGACATAAATTTCAATGAAACAAGAAAATATAATTGTTATAATTGGCTAGATTAATGTCGAGAGTGTGAGACAAAACTTTGGAGGCATAAAAGGTTGGGGATCGCTGCTCTAGTTGTAAATGCACATGGTTCAGTACTAGTATATCGACATAAACCTAAACCAATGGAATGCAAAGACATCTATATATATATATATCTGTCTAAATGATTTATTGTGATCTATGAATTATTTGCACGTTCACTTCACATATCCCAGGTTAGAAACATCCATTTTGTATGATTGTGAGAGATGTTTTATGTAATTGCAAAGGTCAACATTAGAGCACAGTACCTGGTGCACAGGCTCCGCTCTCAGAAATGTCAACACGTTATATAACTCGATCGTAAAAACATTTAGAATTGACTAAATATAAATGTCCCTTTATTGATTGGAATGTTTTTATCGTTTTAGGCCTTGAACGAGCTTTCGGAGAGAGAGGGAGAATCTTACCCCGATGACGAGATGGGAGGAGGAAGCCTGCTCAGGTAACGGGAAAATGTAAAAATGAGTGAACTCAAAGACGACAATGGAAAAAGATGCACTATGAAACTTTCTGGTTGGGGTCCGTCACCTTCTCGTTTCTATGGATATGTCACTGCCCTTTTTCAACGTGACTTTATGCAGATTTACCTCACATATATTCAATTATAGGTGGATTTATAGCTCAAAAATACCTAGAAAAACAGGCATTCTGACTGTGAGCAGGGTCGCCTCTCCACAGATCTGACCTGTAATAGGAAGTTTTAATCCCATACTGTGAAGCAAATCAGAAAAGTTACACAGTGCACCTTTAAGTTAGGTGAGGTAGTAGTTACATTATAGAAATTGTACTTTTTACAGTACTTTTCAAGCAGTATACTACTTCTTTTTGGGTAATATTTAGCTTGAAGTAACAGTACTTTATTCTTACTATCTTTTTTCATTTGTGGATACCAAATATCAACAGTTATTTATTGTTTTTTCCCCCTATAATTACATTAACTTGATATTATAAATCTAATAACAGATGCAGACAGTTACTTTTATAGTTACTCTTATTAGTTTACTTGGACGCTACTTTGTACTTCTACTTGAGTAAGCACTATTTTTGGCTGATCCTCAGACACAACAACCAACCAAATGTTATAAAATGCTTTCAGGTTGTTAATTAGAGATATGCAGATATATGGATGTAGTTAAAGAGGACGTAAAGTTGATAAGAGGATGCAGAGGAAAGGTCTGTGGAGGGGAAACAGTACAAATAAATACTTTGGCAATTTTTATAATGTTTGAGCTGGCACGGAAAGCTATAATTGGACGGTTTAATTTTACTATTTCCTAGTGAAAATGCTGAATAGAGTTTTACAAACAATTATATAAGTTAGATTTCATTAGCCAGTGGAGATTTTTATGGAGGTTTTGATAAACACAGAAATAAGAGCCTGTTTTGTATTACAAATCAATCGTTTAATAGCTTTCTTCCAACATTTGTATTGTTTTTTGTGTATTTATACAAGGTCTTTAACCACACACACTGTATTTAGTATCTGTAAATAAAGAAGAGTCACTATGGGGGAGACAGGAGAACACATGGAAATAGCTTGTCCCAATAGACAATTATCACGACGACAGGAAGTGCGGCGATGCTGCTATAGATGTTCACAGATTAAATGTCGACCATTTAAACGGCTCAAATCTCTCAGTCTGTGCTAATATCGACATCACAAAATCAATGTTTAATTTTAATTCTAGAGTCAGTCTGAGTGAACAAGTTATTTATGTTTTATTCATTAAGTTTAAGTTTTTCACCTTAAGTTTTTGCCTTTCTTACCTTGATAGTTATGGATAAATTTTTCACGGACAGAATATGTTCTTTGTCGACCTTGTTAGATGAAGATTTGGTGTTGGGGCAGATTTATGCAGCTGCTCAAAAATATGCAACACTTTTCCACAGGTGTTTTGCCGTAGAAAAGCACTGACTGGAAGTTTTTGTGACTCAACATCGTGGCACTTCCTGCTGTTGTGATAATATCATTTGTAATTTAAGTAAATATCATATAGATGTTGGGATTGTGTTGACCTCCCTCAAAGAATATTCTAATACCAGGCCAATTGGTTTTCCCATGACATTTTTTATATAAATGGTCATATTTATATAGCATTTTTCTATCTTCAAAGGTCTCAAAGCTCATTACATCAAGGAACCACTCACCCATTCACACAGCAGTGTCTTGCTCAAGGAAACAACAGCAGTGCTCATCTATGGGAGCTGGAATCGCACGTAACCTGTGGGTCTGTGGACCGCTGTACCAACGAGAGCGGGATTCAAACCACCAACTTTCAAATCACAGGACGAGCGCTCTACCAACTCAGCTAGTTTTGGCTAATGTGAAACAGGGGAGGAAGACTAAGAACGTCTTTTCTTTCTCTGTGGTTTTGTGGAACTTTTTTGGCTTGATTTTCAATTTCTGCTTCAGTCCAGAGGAATTCAGTTTGCCCCTCTAACTATAAAAGAAATTAAATTTGGTGTATTAATAAAAAACAAAAGATTGGAATTTGGTTTAAACAATTTATTGATATTAGGTAAATATTTTATTCACAAATTTCGTTTTTTTAAGACAAAGCCTAACTTAACACACTTTAAAAATGATCTAAATATGTTTGTCAGTTCACTAAATCTGAAGCTAGATTTCTTGTGTCCTTTCTGAACGATATTGATTTGCTCCATTCATCTGAAAATTTGAAATTGCCCCTATTTTATGTTTTTGTTTTGTTTATTTTTTGGTTTACATATCATCGTATATACTCTTGTGAGGTGCCAGTTTTGTTTGTACCTGATGTTTTGGAATATTAATAAAAAAACTTGACATGGGGAAAAAAAAAAAGTTTTGGCTAATGCATCTCTGTGGACATTTGGCACATATGGGTGTTTCTGATGGTTTGATCCCAAGCTCAAGAGCAGCAAACCCATACAATGAAACTCCCAAATAAAATGTGAATATATTTATGTGCAAAATACTTATACTATCCTGTACTGACGTGTTTTCTTTTGTAGGGCCAAGTCTGTTTGCTCCATGAGTGACTTCCAGCGTTTGATGGACAGCTCCCCGTTTCTCCCGGACAAGAATCGCCACAGCGACCGCGGCCCCGACGACGTGACCCCGCCCCTTTCCCCCGACGACCTCAAATACATCGAGGAGTTCAACAGTAAAGGCTGGGATTTCTCATCAGCCCTCGCTTCGTCTGCCTCCGCCGCTCCCCCCTGCCCCAGAGAGGCCTGGTCCGACAGGGGATCCGAATCTCACGGCAACGAGGGCCTGCTCGATCCATACACGCCGCCATCTTGGCTTTTGACGACGAGCGCTACGCTGACCACAAGTACTTTGAGCAGCCCCGAACACTGCCATAGGACGCAAATGAGAGGGCACGGGGCGGGGGCGGTCGGAGTGGAGCATTATGGGTACTTGCATAGTCCAACCAGAACGTCGCCAGGCAATGGAAGAGGGTCCAGTTTGGGCGATGAGGTTTTTAGCGCAGGGAGGTGGCCGTGCACGGGGCTAAGAACTCCACCGAATCAGCCCATTTGCTCGACGGTTGGATTCCCTTCGCCGTTAGAACTCTCTCGAAACTTGAGCGACGACATGAAAGAAGTGGCGATATCGGTCCGCAACGCAATACGCTCCCCTCCGGGACCTATACTTCGGGATATGTCCTGCCAGACCAACGGTTTCACCACCAGGGGGACCCAAACTACCCAAACGATAAGCGTGGGACTTCAGACCGACTTGCTAAGAAACCTCACCAGCAGCCCGCACCGCTGTCTCACGCCAAAAGGGGGCAGCACTCCCATTTCGTCCCCGTCCCGCAATACGAGGAAGGTGCAATACTCTCCGGTCATCCAAAGCAAGTTCGAGCGGCCGTGTTGTTCGCCCAAATACGGTTCGCCCAAACTCCAACGCAAACCATCGTCATCTAGCAAGACTGATATCGCGAATAGCAGTACGCGCGCGCCAACGCCAACCACGCCGCAAAAAGGGAACAGCGAATCAGCCTGGGCGCGGTCAACCACCACACGGGACAGTCCGGTACACACAACCATCAACGACGGGCTTTCGAGTCTTTTTAACATCATAGATCACACTCCAGTTAGCTTCGAACCCATGCAAAAGTTCAACAAGTCCCCCAGCCGCTCGCGCCCTTCCGAACCAAGCCCCATTCACGAACACAGGACTCAACAAGACACCTCAAGGACAGCTAGGGGGCGCTCTCCTAGCCCTGTGCAGCTAATAGTGGAGACGCATGGGGACAGGAACTCGGAGGTTAGCATAAGGCAGGATTTGTCCGCGCCGCCGGGATACACGCTGGCCGAAAATGCCGCGAGGATTGTTAGCAAGAAACTTCAGGAAAGCTGTAGGGAGGAGCGCAGAATTCAAGGGGGGCAAAGCAGTCAGCGGGACAGCAGGATGACGGATTCGGATAGGCAGCCCGGGTGTATGGAGGTAAATATGCACCAACCATGGATTCACCGGTTCATCATTCATTTGATATGGGGCCCGTGTTTTGTAGACCAAACCTATGTCTGACCTGAAAAACTCCAAAGACAAAAGAAAGGTTACTGTTATCTCTTTTCCCAGATTGAAAGCACTGACTGATGCGATGGTAATGTTAAATTTAAATCTTTAATTACACTTTGCTTCGGCTCTTTGTGTACAATATCTTTAGCAGTGGTTCCCAACTGGTGCAAATGTAGCCCACTCGGTCATCGTGCAGCTTAGCAATTCTACGTTTTCTGACTGTAACAGGAAATGAAATGGCGAAAGGTCCTCTGCTTGTCTCCATGGAGCTTTTCGTGACTGTTCAGCAGTACTGCATTCAATTTATCTTGCGTTTATTCAGTTACTGCTGTTTTTATCACTAATATTCCTTTAAAAAACTACAAAAACTAATGGATCGACCTAGGGTGACCAGATTTTCAAAATAAAAACTGGGACACCCCTGGTTTGTAGTGGTTGATAATAATAAAACTGTGAATCTAGTGCATAATTAAGGAAAATTGTTCTGCACGTGGCCCATTCATGACTAACGTGAGTGAGTATAGCCACATTTTCTTTGTGTTTTGGTCATTTTTAAGCATCTTTTTTGTATTTTACTTAAACAAATGATCATCCATGCCTCTCTTTACTGTTGGGAGGGATCAATTTGGTCAAAAATAGGATCACCAGGGACATTTCTTGTATAAAACTGGAACAAATCAGTAGTTTTGGATAAATCTGCTGGGACGGGGAGACAGGGCTCAAAACTGGGACTGTCCCGGGTAAATAGGGACGTTTGGTCCCTAAATTAGAATATTTTAATATGCATTTAGGGTGATCAGATTCTCACCCGAGTTGGGATGATTGGTATAAATAAAATTTTGAAAAAAGCATGTAAGATTGTGCAATCTCGACTCACGTGTGGGTCTGTATATCTGAGACAAAATACAGAACAGTCTTCTGGATTTTGGCCAAACAAATGCAATTTATGCTCCTCTGGTTTAGTCCTGATTTAGTCCTGATTTACACCTAGATTACACCTGGTTTACACCTGGTTTACACCTGGTTTAGTCCTCATTAGTCCTGGTTTAGACCTGAAGTAGATCTAGTTTAGTCCTGGTTTAGCCCTAGTTTAGACTTGGTTTAGACCTGGTTTAGACCTGATATAATCCTGGTTTAGCTCAAAGTGGTCTAAAATAGGGACACCTGGGACATTTCTTGTATAAAACTGGGACAAATCAGTGGTTTTGGATAAATCTGCTGGGACAGGGGGCACAGGCTTCAAAACTGGGACTGTCCCGGGTAAACAGGGACGTCTAGTCACACTGAATGCGCCTCTCCACAGATCTGACTTGTAACCTGGCTCGGTGCCGTCACTTGCTTGTTTGGAGATGAATAAGTTTAACGTCACACTGTGGAAGGTTCTAGGCAGAACAATAACAACTCTATGGAGACACGCAGACAGATATCTACCAGAAGTTACGCAGTACAACTTTAAACTCCTCTATATGCGCACACACAAGGATTTTGTTAATGGCTCCTTAACCAGCTTATTTGTTCAAAACTTGATACTTTGCAGCTGACGTCATCAACATCCCCAGGGGGTGTGACGCTAACTAGAAACACTGCTCTGTCTGAAACTCTGTGACTCAAGTTAGACTTTAATCTGAGCTTTGTTTTAACACCGTCTGACCAGAAACAATTGGTTTAGTTGGAGCTACAACAACTGAGATTTATGCCGTTAAACATGTCCTCCTCAAATAAGTCACAGTCACAATCTAACTAGCATTAGCCAACAGTTTTTCAGTTTGTCTCACCTTTTTGTTGAAAATTAAACACCTAAATATGACCATGAACTATTATGGTATTGTTGTCTAAAGTAGGGTGACCAGATTTTCAAAATAAAAAACTAGGACATCGCTGCTTTGTGGTGATTGGCAGTAAGAAAAACAAGTGGAACGAGTGCAAAATTAAGGAAAATTGTTCTGCACTCGGCCCATTCATGACTAATATGTGTATGTATGTTTTCTTTGTGCTTTGGTAATTTTAAGCATGCTTTCTGCATTTTACCACAACAAGTGACAATTTATGCCTTTTTTTTTTACTGTTGGCAGGGATAAAATTGGTTGAAAAATAGGGACACCAGGAGGACTTCTTGTATAAAACTGTGATAAATTACTGGTTTTGGATAAATCTGCTGGGACAGGGGACACAGGGCTCAAAACTGGGACTGTCCCGGGTAAATAGGGACTGGTCAACCTCGTTTAAATCCATTTTGGCAGTGTTTGCTGATGGGTACAATGTAACTGCACCACCACCGTGATGTCTATGCAAAGTATCAATATTTGCTAAATGCTAACTGTGCATGGGTGTCCAAACTATGACCAATGTCGTCAGACCAATTTTTGTTGGCCCTTCGGGTGATCTTTGATGGACCCAGATGACCACAAATACTTTTTACAGCAAGTTTCAAAGTTTCTCTAGTATCTTAACCTCATTCACAAACACTTTGGGATGTTGAAATTCCCTTTATTTCATTAAGATTCTAGAAAATATATTCTTGTTGTCAAACCATTTGGCAACCGCTGCAATCTAGTCACTCTTAGTCTTTTCAGTGATCTATTACTTAAGTGTACTGATGCTAGTTTACACCGTTGCTGGTTATCATAGAGCCTGGCTACAATGTGTCATTGCTAAAACTACTACATGCTGCAGCAGTAATAACTCGACTATTCAATATCACTAATACTCTGAACAGTATATGACGTAAACATGAATGTGTGTAGTAACAATAGGAGTATACAAACCTAATATATTTCTTTGACTTGTGGTAATGCATCCTTCACAAAGCCCTAGTGTTGTATCCTAATTAAAGCTGCTCTATCTCGTGCCTGGTTCACTGTTTGTGTATTTGACATGATCTGAATCCTGTGTCCGCCCTCCTCTCTCCGCCGTATTAACTTGTGCTGCTCTCCTCTGCTCCTCTTCCTCTGGTGCAGAATCATACTGTTAGACTAACCACTCCATGGGGGCTGTAGTCTGGATGTAAGTTCACTCTTTGGGCTGTTGGTGGGGCCCCCTGCTGGACATGTCCCGTCACTGCATGCCTCACAGGACACAGTCAAATGTGTGAACCATCGGAGCCACAGCATCTGTTCCTTTGAATTGTGCATGTTCAGTGTGAAGATCATCCGTTTAAAGGAGCACACAGAGTGGTTCTGAGGAGCTCACCACTCCACCTAGTGGTTAGCACAGTTAACACTTTTTAAGGGCAGTCCGGTCTTATCCCATATGCACTGTGATGGTGAATAAAAGTCAATAAATGCTCAGACATTAACATAAAAAAATCTACATTAAGATTATTCCAAAATAATACATGCCCCATAGGTCCATCTTATGACCGTGCATTTTTAGCCAATATCATGGTACAGATATGGAGAAGAGCATTAAGGAGGTGCACTGTGGCTACCAACAGGATGGTTCAAATATAACACATGATAAGTTTCTCTATGGAGACAAATATACGTAACATTACCAAATGTATAATATAAGTACCAAGTATGGTGAAGTGCATTTTGCACACTTCCACAAACCTGTGTGGTCCTTTAAACCTCATTAAGAGCACATGTTGTGGATTACAGATTGCTGTGTTAGATTTTGGTGGATTTTGTACCAAAATGTTTCTCAGTGTCTGCACACGCCCCACCTCTGGGCGTCCCACACAAGGACAGTGCAGTGTACTCTGTGTACTCTGTGTACATGATAACTCTGGTGTTACCACAGGTCCTGTTCTGTGCTGCTGTTTATGCAGAGGGCTGTGCACATTCACTGAGCTCTGCTCCTGTCTCACCTGTCTGTTCTGATAAACCATGTGACCAAAACATCACCTGCAGACTCATGTATGTGATCTGTTATTGTAGCTCCAATGGCAAAGGACTCTCCCCTGGCTAACTTCCTTCAAAAGCTTTTTCAATCTAACATTGAATGGCTAATACCATGTGGAGGAAACTGGAGTATTCTGTTCTGATGTACTGGTGCATGCCTCATGCTGTTGTATTGACCTCAATTAAATACACAGATACATTTCAGACTGAAGAATGTACAGATCATTTGTTCATTTCATGACACTGTGCGGGTAGATAACACATGAATCACTCACTTCTCCCTCCACCTTTCTCCCCTTGTTTGTGACAGTCTTTGAAGGGTCAAGTCCAGGATCATATCTGTATTTTTCATGCAGAAGTGTTGGAGACGTGTGTCTCCGTGGTGACAGATTTGACGTGTCTCATGGAAATATCCCTCCAGTGACTGACAATAATAAATATCGTCTATTTTACTTACATAAAAAGGATACCCAATTCTTTCTTTTTTTTCATTTTACATTTTTTAATATTAAATGGCTGATTTGTAAATGAAAACGTCAAATTCTACAACCCTATTCCATCCTTATTTGGACCCGCGTCATCCATCTCTCTTTAACCTCCACACCATCACATCGTGGGACACTGATCTAAACCTTTGGCATGTTTTGGTTTCGTTTTGTTCTGCCCCTCCTTCTCTTCCTCCTCCTCCTCCTCCCATCACTGACGTCTCTCTCCTCTGCAGGACCTGCCTCGCTCGCCTGTGGCTCCTCCGCTGGACTCGTGTTTCCACCGGCCGGCCCGACCCGCCAACCGCCGCCCCCCGTCCCGCTGGGCCCGCTCCCCCTCCACCTCCCCCCGATGGAGCACGGGGACACACCTGCAGTTCACCTTTCCTCCAGCAGGGCGGCAGCGGGCCATAGCCGAGACACAAGAGACTGTTTGAACGAGTTAGAAGAGTTTATTCCCAAAAGGTTGCGTTCACGTTATGGAATGGAATAATCTATTGAAATCTATATTTAATAGTCTATATATATATATATATATATATATATAACTCTATGGGAGATTCACTGTTTGAAAGTTTGAAATCCACAAATTGTTTATTTTGTTCAAGATTGGATCCACAAATATGAATCTTATGACAATCTTAAATTCATAAACCAGAAAGAAGAAATTTGAGTAGTTTTAAAGAACATATATTATGCAAAATTGACTTTTTTGAGCTTTAAACCATGTTAGAATACTGTTTCCTTGTTAAAAACATACCTGAAGTTGTATTTTCATATCATTCACATTGGTTTCAGTAATCTTCTGTAAAAAAAAAAAAAAAAAAAAAAAAGTCAAACACTCAAATTTTCCCAGGATTGTGGTGTCATAGAAAGAAACCCTGCACAGTTTTAAGTCGATAAATAATCACTAGACTCGTTTTAGGCATTTTAACATGTTACACATCATGCAGTTTAATTGTTTTTTCTCTAGTAATTCCCATCACTACCAGTAGATGGCATCAGGTCAGAGTATAATGAGCACTGAGGCTGTGAAATGTGTTTTTTTTTTACTTATTTAGGCATTATTTTAAGCTCTAAAGCACGAAAAGTCAAAGCAAAGGTACTGAAGTGCATATTTAAAGACTAATAACAATACAAGTAATGCATAATATCTGTTCTTTACACTGTAGGGATTATTATAGTACATTGTAATGTCCCGTGAACTCAACCTATTGGGTATCTTTACAGTGCCCTCTATAATATTGACATTTTATAAGAGGAAACAAAACTCTATCCATTTTTTATAAAGAAATTCATGTACCTGCGCATTGTTCGTTCCTTTGCTTAAAAACTGCTTCAAATATTTATTGGAAACGTGTGACAATTCAAGTAAAAATTGTCTCGGAAATTCGCAGCATTCATTTTGAAATAATTTATGGAACAATTTTACAACAAATGACCCAAGTGCTTTACAGAAATGCAACCTGAAAACCAAAACATTTTACAATAATCATACTTTACATGCATAATTTTGATTTAAAGGGCCCGTATTACACTAAATTGACGCGTGTGAGCTTTAATCTTTTAATCGGTGTTGCCAATATGAATGGAGGGCACTGTACAGGGATTACAGCGAGTACCTCAACGCCCAGAAACCAGCCCCCGAACCAGGGCACAACATGGGCACACACCAGCTTAGAATCAGACAGACTTCCTACGGTACTAAGATGAGCAGAGAATTCACTGAAATGGTGCCTGCTACACTTGACTCTATGTACGGGTGTCAAAACAAGCACTGGATTCATCATTTGTATTTTATTTATTCTTCTTTTTTTTAAATGACGTTCGCTTTTTTATTTGTTAGCGACTGTTTTGTAAAGAATGTTGAACTCGCGTTAACGTTTTAAAAAGGGAAAACAAAACTATAGTGGTTCTCAACTGGTTAACACCTTTAATTTTCATTTTAATGTTAAAAGCGGAAGAATGTAGAGCTGTGAGAAGTATCGAAAATCAGAGACTAATCGATACTAAAGCCGGTATCGAAAGTAGATACTCGTTTGAGCAGGTATCGATACTAAAAAAGTTATATTCACCTGGACACCTGAGGGATTACACAGATTTAAGCCTAATATAAAAGAAAATACTATGATTTAATGTTGAAAATTACAATCTATTACAAATAAAGAGTGTTTTTTATTATAATTATGGTGTCGGAATCGGTCAAAGTCACATTTTAAGTTTTTGTCTCGTGACAACATTGTGACATACAGGTCCTCCTCCATGATTTACCATATTATGTTTTTGTTTTTACTTATTTAGGCATTATTTTAAGTTCTAAATCATGAAACGTCAAAGCAAAGGTACTGAAGTGCATATTTAAAGGCTAATAACTATACAAGTAATGCATAATATTTGGTCTTTTCACTGTAGGGATTATTATAGAATGTTTTTTATTATAATTATGGTGTCAGAATCGGTCAAAATCAAGTTTTAAGTTTCTGTATCGTGACAACAATATGACATATAGGTCCTACTTCCTGATTTACCATAGTTGCATTTGTGCTGTTTTTTTTTACCACAATAGTCAAATTATTATTATTATTATTATTATTATTATTATTATTATTATTATTATTATTATTATATTATTTTTATATATAATTTTATTGTTGATGCTGTTATTTTATATCAGAATCAGAAAGGTTTTATTGCCATATGAACAGATTCACAACATTAGGAAATTGCTGCGGTACTTGGAGCGAAATGTAGACAAACACTAAACATGCGATAAATAAAATAGAATAAAATAAAGTAGAAAACAAGAAACACAAAAATTTACAAATTGACAAGAATATAACGGTGCAGGTAATGATCAGTGCAAAACAGAAAGGTGCAAAAACGATATATATGTTATAATAATATAATAATCTTACCACATATACCAGAATATACTGTATCTTGTCTCATTCACACCTGTAATCCCATATTTTTTTCTGCACACTCCAGGAATCACTGTCCAATCAACCGTGTCAAATCAAAATAGGCTTTAAACAGCAAATACAAGCATAATACAGTATTTTTAAGTGCCCTAATACTCACCCATGTCTGTGCATTCATCTAAATACAGGGTAGCGTTTGGTCCGTGGTCCACCAGTTGAGAACCACCGTCGAAAGCAGTGGTTCTTAACCTTGTCGGAGGTACTGAACCCCACTAGTTTCATATGCGCATTCACCTAACGTTTCTTAATTGGAAAAATAAAATATGTTGTTAAGATTAATATAAAGAAATTACGTGACACCATCACGACAGTCACCAGATTATTGCGCGCGCAAAATTTCCTGCAGCCAGTAACGACCAAACGGGGCGTGTCATTGCGAATCATGAATCTGATGTGAGTCTTGACCCCTGAACCCCTGAGATTGACTCACCGACGCCAGGTTAAGAACCACTGGTCTAAAGAGACGATGTCACTTCAGATGCTGGTCTCTGTGTGTGTTTGAATGTGATTTAATATAATAATATAATAGCGCCTCTTTTCCACTGGGCCACGATGGCACAGCTCGGGTCAGAGTGGATTATTTTGACCATTTTGCGCATTTTTCCTTCACTTGCTACTTTTGGTGGGGGTTCATTTCTGTAGCCTCCGAACGCAGACAGCACATAACAACATACAGGTACGAAGAAGTGTCTTGCCCAGGTGCACAGCTGCAGTATTTCACGTCCGTAGCGGGAATCAAACTGCCAACTTTACCTTACTTTGTGTACTCAGAGGTGGGTAGTACTCGGTTACATGTACTCGAGTGACCTTGGACTTTTCTTGCAGCATATTTTTACTCCTGTTGAGTCATATTTTAGTGATTAAAACGTTTAGTTTCTCTTCCCACTGTGAGTAAATCTGCAAAAGCTTTAGGTCGACAACGTGAAATGATTTGATGGTTTGTGTTTCTTGCAGCTCCTTCAGATATGATTTTCTGTCCGTCCTTTGAAAATACCAGATTTTGTGCAATATTTTTAATTACATTCACTTCAAATTATAAATCAGATGTTACGTCCCGATAGTTGCTCTTACTGGAGTTTCCCAAATACTTTTTAACTTGAGTAACGTCTTGGACTTTTGTACTTCTACTTGACCCACCTCTGTCTGTGCTACACGCTCCATCCATCCTGACTCTCCCTTTACCATGAAACTCAGTGGAATCGAGGCTTACGCTGCAGGAACTCAAATCTAGCCGAGTTAAAATGACTTGAATTAAGAACGTTTTACCCTGATTTGAGTAAATTTCACTTGACAAGTAAAATTATCTGCCAGTGGACTTTTTTTACTTAAAATACATACATACATATACATCTTAAAATACATCTTGCTACACATAAGATCTTTGCACTTAAAGGTGTATTGTCTAACTTTTCTGGTGGAGAGTGCATCCCCGGCTTGTTTCTATGGAGATGTCATTGCTCTGCCTGGAATGTTCCACAGTGTGACATCAAAAACAGTAGCTCTATTTTACATTTGTTGAATTACAGATGCTCAAAATATGGAGAAAAACAGGTATTCTGACTGTGATCGGGGTCGCCTCTCCACAGATCTGACCCTGTAACTTGGTCTGGTTTGGTCTCCATGAAGATGGGAAGGTTTAATGCCAAACTGTGGAACATTCCAGACAAAGCATTAACATCTCTGTCAAGTGTTTAATTGAGGAATTCAGCTTCAAATTGAAAAACCCAGAAAAACAGATACTTCCATCCATCCATCCATCCATCTTCTCCCGCTTAATCCAGCTGGGTCGCGGGGGCAGATACTTCAAGACTTTTATTCAGTTTTTCAGCTTCTTCAGTAGTAGTAGCTGTAGTAGTTGTAGTAGTAGTAGTAGTAGTAGTAGTAGCTGTAGTAGTAGTAGTAGCAGTAGTAGTAGTAGTAGTAGTAGTAGCAGTAATAGTAGTAGCAGTAGCAGGTTGAAAAGTTTTTAAGTACACAAATACATCATAAAGAAATTACATTTACATTTCAGATTTACATTAGTTTTTTAATCTATTTGTATTTAAATCTACTTGCATTTTAATTAATCTATTTTAATTATAATAATAATTATTAATATGTTTTACTTCTAAAGGCAGGTGCTTTCCAGGTGCTGAAACTGATTTTGCGGCATTAAAAAATGACAACGGTTATAACTTTAGCACAGAACCTGATAAAACCAAGATTCCAAATGTATTTTGTACAGGTCCCTGTGCCCTATGTGCACAGTAAAAATGGCACTGATGTCTTTTGTAGTTTTCCCACAATGTCACTTTATAAGTTGATTCACAATGTCTCGTAGCGCATAAAAGCCGTAGGACTATCCTGGTCACGAAATTGTCTTTTCCTGCGAGCTCAAGCCTGAAATCCTGTCATTTTGGCCTGAGAAGCTTCCACACAGTTTTATATCTTTCGATTTATGTCATTTTTATACTGTTTAAATACTAAATTAGGCAACAATTTTAAAAGGAAAAGAGGAAAAGGAAAAACATTTGACGGACCCCCCACCAGAAAAGTTACACATTGAATGCACCTTTAAAATAAGAAACAAAATTTACTTCAGTTACTTAAATGAATAAAAACACTTATTTGATTCATAGATAATTTTACTTGTCAACTTGAATCTGCTCAAATACAGTAAAATGTTGTAGCAGCCGATAATGTAATAAAGCCCAATAATGTAATAACTTCCTGTAATGTAAGAAAATGTCTGAAACAATCATGTAATAACCAATAATGCAGTAACATGTTACATTATCGGTTAGTTATTACATTATTGGCTGGTTTAAAAACTGCCACTAATAATGTACTAATTTCTTAATATAATTTAAAGGAAGAGTATGTAAGAAATAACTGTGAATTAATAACAAGCTGATAATGTAATAACTTACTACAATATTATTACATTATTGTTTCAGACATTTTCTCATTACTGGCAAGTTATTACATTATTGGAATTATTACATTAAAATGACTACATTATTGGCTTTATTGCATTAAAATTACTACATTATTGGCTTTATTACATTAAAATTACTACATTATTGGCCATTATTACATTAAAATTACTACATTATTTGCTTTATTACAGTAAAATTACTACATTATTGGGCATTATTACATTACAATTACTACATTATTGGCCATTATTACATTAAAATTACTACATTATTGGGCATTATTACATTAAAATTACTACATTATTGGCCATTATTACATTAAAATTACTACATTATTGGCCATTATTACATTAAAATTACTACATTATTGGCTTTATTACATTAAAATTACTACATTATTGGCTTTATTACAGTAAAATTACTACATTATTGGCTTTATTACATACAAATGATAACGTTATAGGCAGTTATCCCATTATTGGCCATTATTACATTAAAATTACTACATTATTGGCTTTATTACAGTAAAATTACTACATTATTGGCTTTATTACATTAAAATTACTACATTATTGGCTGTATTACATTAAAATTACTACATTATTGGCTTTATTACATTAAAATTACTACATTATTGGCTTTATTACAGTAAAATTACTACATTATTGGGCATTATTACATTAAAATTACTACATTATTGGCTTTATTACAGTAAAATTACTACATTATTGGCTTTATTACAGTAAAATTACTACATTATTGGCTTTATTACAGTAAAATGACTACATTACTGGCTTTATTACATACACATTATTACATTATAGGCAGTTATCACATTATTGGGCATTATCACATTATCGGCTGCTGCAAATGTTCTTAATCGAAGTCATTTTTACCTTCCCTAGATCTTTGTTTCTTATATTTCCGTAGTGTTTGTTGACTCGTGTGTAGAAGGAGCTCATATGCGTCGGGTTTGTGGCGCTGTACAGATCTGCATGCCTGGGACACTAGCACTTTAGTGCATGTACATACGAGCCGTAGTCTTTGTGGTCACTTTGAACCCCGTCACCTGATTTGCATTGATAAGAATAAGACCTGTTTTTATTAAGTCGATTATTATTATTATTATTATTATTATTATTATTATTGTACCGACAGACTGTCTTTGTACAGTTGTTAGCACTGAATATTGAGTTGAATGTTTTAAATGAAAGTCTCTATGTCAGAATCGTGCGGAGCTACAAGTTTAATGTCAAACTGAATGGTATTAAATCTGAATGTGTATTTACAAAACTTGCTTTCAATTGTTTTTTATACATTTTTGCACTTTTTTAGGCTACACACAGGCTATAGTCAAGTATCACTTAAAAACTAGTATTAATTATTTAAAAAATCTGATTTTATTTTGGTATTTCATTATGATGCTGATGAAGATGGTGATGATGATGATGATTATTATTATTATCATTATTATTATTATTTGTAGTAGTATTTTATTTTATA